>CM043703.1:38595726-39035726 GCA_023935145.1 Bretschneidera sinensis
GTGTAAGCCCTGGAGAATCGTTCCCTTCTCTTTTATCGTTCTTGACTTTGACTTTACTTCTCTGGTCCGCCTCTCTCCCTCTCTGGTTTATTCTCTCATTATTTCTTATATGTGTTTGTAGTACCTTTGTATAGTTCTATTTTGATAAATTCTGGGGACCTTTTTGCCCTGCCTATTATTTTTTGGTTTTTGTACATGTTTATATGTTGAGCAATTAACTGGAGCTTTTGAACTTTTAATAATTTGTGTATTTGATATCTGATTTTTCCTCTTTTAATGAGGATTTTCATGTTTAGTTTAGTACGTTGATATTATTATTTGTTTTTAAGTAAATGCATTTTGTGGAGAATTGAACTTAATGGATTAATCCAGGAAGCATAGATGTTGAACTTGATCTCTTTTTTGTGCATACTACTGGATTGATGCAACTCACTCAGTAAAAGAAAGCTTTTAGAATATCAATCTCTGATAAGCCAAAAGGGTTTGGAAATCACTTCCAGAAATTAGAATCTCTCTAATATAACTGAATTTGGGTTTTCATTGATCACTATTTTATTGCTAAAACAACTGAGCATATATACATGCTCTTTATAATCACTTTCCACAATTAAAGCAACAACTAAAACATGTGAACAACAACTTCCATTTGTAATGGGACAACTCACAACAAGCAACAACTAAAACACATAAACAACAAATAAGGGAAATGTGGTGTAACGACCCATCTCGGGTTGGCCATCTCGAAATGGTGTCATCACATTTTGAGAATCTCAGCACGACACATATATGCAACAATAAAAATCAATAACATCACAAGAAATTTTTTACCTCAATCCGACCTTTAAGCATTCTATACAACGTAAAATGCATGAAGATTTACAAATAATTTTTTCATTTTATTTTCTCATTAGTCTGAGGATGATGACACGCACGTGGCTTACAGAAATGGTTTCCTTTGAACCTCAACTCACCACATTATTTGCCAAGCCTTCTACCTGAAAATCATTATACAATGAGGGGTGAACTTCACAAGCTCAGTGAATTAAATTTACTAAAAGTATTCCAAATTCCATAAATAGTCCTTTATTATTTAATCTTTTATTTTTCACATAACTTGATGACAACTTTCTACTATCATTACACATGTCATAAGATTCATTCTCTATCAATATCTTCTTCTCAATCATTGATCCACCTTAAAATCATCAATTATCTCATAATTACCTCGTAATGTGGTTCACATCATAAAATCCATCATTTAGATGGTTCTTATCATTCTCTACTTCTTGCTTACCATAATTGTCTCTCTCTGTGAGACCAAATCATCTATAAACAATTTCCAAATAACATACTACACATCAGCATTTTAATAATACTATCATCATAACTGTCTTTTTCTGTGGGTTTCTATCATCTTTAATTATATTCACGATAATACATCACATCTCAGCATTTCAATAATATTTTCATCATAATTGTCTCTTTTTATGAGACTCAACCACATTTTAGCATTTCAATAATCTTATCATCATAGCTGTCTCTTTTTATGAGACTCAACCACATATTAGCTTTTCAATAATGCAACAATAATTAAAACAAATGCAAATGCATGAATGATTATGATGGGAACGTCTTCCCACCTGTCGACAGGTTGTTATTATCTTAGACCGGCTGTCCTCCCGGTTCTTTTATTCTCATCAGACTGGCTGCCTTCCCGATTCTTTACAGCTTATCCCGGCTGTCACGGAATTCAATTCCAGCATATACCGGCTGTCACGGTGTCACTTTTATTTCCAGCATATATCGGCTATCACGGTGTCACTTTTGTTTCCAGCATATACCGGCTGTCACGGTTATTTCATTAGACCGGTTGTCTTCCTGGTTCTTCTCTTTCTCATTTAATGCATATATATATATATATATATATATATATATATATATATATGAGCAATGATATGAAATATGCATATAAACAACAATATAAAAACAACATATAAATTTAAAACACCTAAATTGTCTATCCTGATTTTTCTCAAATTTATATAACAAGAGGTCTACAAATTTCCTCTTATCCCAAAACTCATCAAATCATCCATCCAAGTTTGTCACGATCCACTAAAATTTGTCTCAAATCACATCAACTCATCCATCAAAACTCATCAATATCCACTAAAATTCATCTCATCAAAATTCGTATTAAAACATCAATATATCTCATCAATAATTTATTTATTGCTTTTATTCTCAAATAAACTTATGATTTCCAAAAATATCATTTCTCACCGAAAAATATTTTTACATGACCCAAATTTCCTATCGTACCCATAAATCAAATTTTCATCCATCACTCAGGCATATTTTAATAATTAAAATTAATATTATCACTAATTAATTGATTTTTATTTAGACTACTTAAAGTAAATCTAACTCACCACGTAGCTTTTAAAGCTACCCATGGATCACCTTTTTTGCCTTTCCCGTTTTTCTCAGAAATTCCTCCAGTTGTAAATCGTCAACATCTGATATCATATTTGTATAAATTTTCTAATTTATTCTTCAATTCGATATAAACCACACACTTTGAAAATTTCCACTTTAACTTTCTGGGAATTTTATAGATGTCAGAAATTCAAAAATGCTATATTATTACCTTCTATTTCTCTAATAGCTTTTCCTGATTCTTTATGCAATTCTGCAGAAAACTCCTTCAAAATTTTGCTCTTCCAGTATTTCTTTGAGTCTCCAAATATTTTGAGAAAGAAACGATAAGTTGAAAGAAACTATGTGAAATCTGTTAAATAGATTTCACATAGGTGTATATATATATACAAGCTCTCTGCTTAACTCTCAGCAGCCTCAAATGCGTCCTCCATCTGTCTTAAATCCCCCCTACTCGGTCTGCATTGTCTCCACGTTTCATGAGACGTGCAAGACTTGCAGAGTTTCATTTGAAACTCTGCATTTCATTTTTCTTTGCTTGGCAGCAGGTGCTACCACCTGCTGTCTCTTTTGTTGACTTTGTATTGGTTTTTTTTTAAATAAAATAATAATTTTATATATATATATATATATATATATATTATTCTTTTCTTTCTTTTGGGACCTGGATGTTCACGTCCTTTTTTTTACTATTCACTATTCATTTTTTTTTCAAAATTTATTTTATTCAATACTAATCCTTTGCATAAATATTCTATTTAAATTTCAAGACATATTTATTAAATTATTTCTTTACACTTATTTCGCGAATACGAGTATTACAATTCTACCATCCTTACAAAAATTTTGTCCTCGAAATTTCTTTATTTTACTCCAGAAACAGATATAAATAATACTTCTTCATACTTGTCTCACACTTTCACGTAATCTTTTCAACATCCTTATTCCGCCACAGAACTTAAACTGATGAAATTATTTTATTATACCAGACTTGATATTTTGTCTAAAATCCTCTCTGTTACTTACACATAAACCCAATCTTTTTTTTTTCTATAGTTTAGCTCGAAATATTATAATATTCATTATGTAAACATTTTCTCAAAAGTAGACATGAAATACGTTATGCCACCGCTTCAATTTTGTAGGCAAACCCAAGCTATTCACAATAAGTCCAACTTCCTCAACCACCTCACAGGGTCCCATAAACCTTAGATTCAGCTTTCTTTTACTGTTTAAATTTCAATACGCCTTTCCATTGAGATTTTTTTTAATACACCCAATCACCTACTTGAGACTCAAGATGTCTACTCTAGGCTGCTTTACGGTTCTCTCTAACAAATTTGATCATTTCCATTGTTAGCTCAAAAATAGATAGACCAGATATATTTTTCTATTCCATTTCTTCCCAACATATAGGAGTTCTACACCTCCTATCATACAATGTCTCAATGGGTGCCATCTCAATACAAATTTGATACTGATTATTATAAACAACTTTAATCAATGGCATGTAAGCATCTCGACTTACTGAGAAATTCATCACATTTGTCCTTAGTATATCTTCTGGTATTAAAAAAAAAATCCAATATGAGCATGAAAATTATATTAAATTGCCATTGTATACCTGTGGCTTTCTGAAAGCCTCTCCCAATACCAAGATGTAAATATAGCATCTTTATTTGACACTATGCCAAATGGTACTTCATACAACTTCATAATCTCCCTCTTCAATCCTGACCATCAGAATTTCTGTCTCAATCCTGTGTACATCTTATTGTTACTTAGTTGTACCAAATCTACATTATCATGTACCTTTCTCATTATCCTCTCTCTTAACTTCGCATTATTTGGAACACAATTTTCAAGTTCTAATATTAAACTACTCTCACTTCAATTTTGAACTCATATTACTTTCTAATTAGCACTCAATGCTTAATCTTTTTCTATCTCTTTATCTCTACCTTGCATCTCTAAACCATTTCATTATGGATGACTGAACAATCATATTTATTAACCATGATCCTCTATCACTGATATTCAACTTTATTCTTTTTTTCTTTTGAATTTATCCTTAATTTCATATCAGGACTCCCAATAGAAGTTAAACTTCTTGTAGGCTTTCTATTCAATATATCATCTATCACCTTCGCATTTTCTAGATGATAGTGAATTGTACCATCATCGTTACTAATCAACTTCATCTACCATCTCTGCCTCCAATTTAACTCCTCTCTGGTTAAATAAATATGTCCAACTTTTATAACCCATTACTATTTCACAAATGGCTCCATACAGATGATGTCTTTAATATTTAAAGTAGACACTATAGCAGCCAACTCTAAGTCAAGAGTACGAAAATTTCTTATCATGAATCCTCAATTGCCTAGAAGTATAGCCCACAACTTTCCTATGTTACACATATCCCAATAATTGATGTGACGTATCACTATACACCATAAATTCTTCATCATCAGAAGGAAACACCAATACTAGAGCTACAGTTACTTTCTCCTTTAGTAATTGAAAAATTTTCCTCATACTTCCCTTACCATACAAATCTCACCACTTTCTGGGTTAGTCTATTCAACAGTATTACAATAATAGAAAAAATTCTAAAAGAATCTTTTATTAAAATCAGCTAACCCTAAGAAGATTCTAATCTCAGTCACATTAGTTGGTCTCTCCCAACTTAACATTTCCTTTACCTTTTGAAAATTAATTGTTATGCTAATTCTCGATATTACATGTTCTAAGAAAGTTATTTCATTCAGCCAACACTCACACTTAGAGAACTTATATCATACAATCTCTTTCTCCTCAGAATCTCCAACACAATTTCTAAATGTTTTACCTACTATTTCTTAGTCTTAAAATACACTAAACTGTTATCGATGAACACAACCACAAGATTATCAAAAAATGGTTCAAACATTTTATTCACCAAGTGTATGAATGTTTCTGGAACATTATTTAATCCAAATGTCATCACAAGAAACTTATGACCATAATATGTCCTAACAACAGTCTTAGGCATGTCTCCCTTCTCTATCTTCGATTGGTGATAACCTGATCTCAGGTTTATCTTAGAAAACACTCTCACTCCTTGCACTGTTCAACCAATTTATTTATCAATACACACTCTTATCGTTCCATCTTCTTTGAACAACACAGAGCTTCCCAAATACATTAGGTCCGATAAATTGTTTATCCAAAAATTCTTAAAACGGTATATTCAACTCTCTCAATTCAGCTGACGTCATTCTGTAGCGTGCTATTAATTATATTTGATGAACCTGGTATCACATCAATAGAGAAATTTAATCTCCCTATTATGAGGCAACCTAAACAACTCATCACGAAACACATCATGAAAATCTTTCACTACCAAAATTTCTTCTAACTTCCTATCTTTCTTTCTAGAATCCATTATGTATGCCAAATACTCCTCATGTCCATATCTTGAACACTACAATCTTTCTAGAACAATCAACCTAAACATAATACATCGATAACAAATTTTTTTTCTTCCCAAAATTGTATTATATTCCAAGATAATAACTCAACTTCAGATTCTCTATCACTGATACAAATCACACAACTCTCAGAAATATTTATGATTATCACTCTATCTCTAGTGGGAACTTTAACAAAAATATTTTGCATCCAATGACTATTTCATACTTCAATAGACTTCATATGAATACTGGATGCAAAAGAATGGGTTGCATCAAGATCGACCAACATTGACATGTCCATTTTCTCCACACATAAAGCACTTCAAATTTTGAAAATTATGGGATAAATATATTATATGAATATAATTATAATAAACTTTTACATCTATCAGATTGCCACTTCCACTTGGTGGCATACTTACTTCCTTTATCATGACTTCCAGTTCCCATAATCCGTCTCCCAAATCTAAGGGTCCTACCAATAGTATTCTGAACTACAGAAGTAATAGATCATGTTTTTCTCTGATTTTGTACTTTAGTTTCAAGGAATGCCTCATTTGGGGTGGTCTCTCACCATGTACACTTATACTACTACTACCTCTATAACCTTTAGGTTTAAGCCTCTTTAACCACTTTTTCTCTTTCCCTTAAACTCCATCACATTTCTCTCAATCTAAAATGATATATCCACCAATCTCACATAATTTATATGCCTCACATAAGATAGTTTTGATCAAACCTTACAACATAGATCATCTATGAACCTCTTACACTTATTCTTCTCTATGTCTACCATTTCTGATATAACCATTGACAAGGCCACCAATATCCTATCATACTGAGCCATATTCAATAAATTTTCTCAAATAAATAAAATCTCTATCTTGTTGGGCTCTAAAGGTTTTAAGTAAAATATTTATCAATAAGATCTTCCTTAAACCTATTACAGGTTAAGAGTTTATTAATATCTGTACTTACCTTGGAAAGAACATCCTTCCACTATTTCTCAAAACTTCTCTTTCTAACTCAAATGAAACAAACACAACCATCTGCCTGTCAATTACTAGTAAAATACCAAATAATCTCTCTACATGTTTCTCCCAAAACTCAAGCGTAAAAGGATTCTTAGATCCTTTAAACAAAAATGCATTCAACTTAATATGTCTAACAAAATAATATTTCTGCATCTCGTGCGTAAACTCACTTTTCCCCTGTGAACATTTACCATTACTGGATTAACAATCTCAGGCACTGCTCTAACATGTTCATCAAGTCAATACTATAAGCTATCAACTCTATTATCTATTACCTTCACTTTTCAAGAGTAGGTGCAAGAGTTTATCTTAGCTCATCTATTTCAACTTCAGATTCTCTCATACCTTTACTAATATCATTTATTTTACTAATATCCATCATACTATCAACACATTCCCTTCTAGGAACCAGAGATTCAAACTCAACCTCGACTTGTCCAAATATTGTGGGCCTACCACTCCATCTCAAATCAACAACTCTAACTTTAGCTCTAGCACGTCCACGTGTCATTCTCAGACTATTAAAATATAATTTATTTTAATCTTCCACTTTCTTACTTTGTATGCAGTCTACATAATCATAAAACCTAATGCTCTGATACCAAAATTGTAACGACCCATCCCGGGTTGGCCACCTCGAAATAGTGTCATCACATTTTGAGAATCCCAGCACGACACATATATGCAACAATAAAAATCAATAACATCGCAAGAAATTTTTTACCTCAGTCCGACTTTTAAACATTCTATACAACATAAAATGCATGAAGATTTACAAATAAAATTTTTATTTTATTTTCTCATTAGTTTGAGGATGATAACACGCACGTGGCTTACAGAAATGGTTTCCTCTGAACCTCAACTCACCACATTATTTGCTAAGCCTGCTACCTGAAAATCATTGTACAATGAGGGGTGAGCTTCACAAGCTCAGTGAATTAAATTTACTAAAAGTATTCCAAATTCCATAAATAGTCCTTTATTATTTAATCTTTTATTTTTCATATAACTTGATGACAACTTTCTACAATCATTACACATGTCATAAGATTCATTCTCTATCAATATCTTCTTCTCAATCATTGGTCCACATTAAAATCATCAATTATCTCATAATTACCTCGTAATGAGGTTCACATAATAAAATCCATCATTTAGATGGTTCTTATCATTTTCTACTTCTTGCTTACCATAATTGTCTCTCTCCGTAAGACCAAATCATCTATAAACAATTTCCAAATAACATACTATACATCAGCATTTTAATAATACTATCATCATAACTGTCTTTTTCTGTGGGATTCTATCATTTATAATTATATTCACGATATTGCATCACATCTCAGTATTTCAATAATATTTTCATCATAACTGTCTCTTTTTATGAGACTCAACCACATTTCAGCATTTCAATAATCTTATCATCATAACTGTCTTTTTTTGTGAGACTCAGCCACATCTCAGCTTTTCAATAATGCATCAATAATTAAAACAAATGCAAATGCATTCATGATTATGATGGGAACGTCTTCCCACCTGTCGACAGATTGTTATTATCTTAGACCGGCTGCCCTCTCGGTTATTTTATTCTCATCAGACCGACTGCCTTCCCGGTTCTTTACAGCTTATCTCGGCTGTCACGGAATTCAATTCCAGCATATACCGGCTGTCACAGTGTCACTTTTATTTCCAGCATATACCGGCTGTCACGGTTATTTCATTAGATCGGCTGTCTTCTCGATTATTCTCTTTCTCATTTAATGCATATGTATATAAGCAATGATATGAAATATGCATATAAACAGCAATATAAAAACAACATATAAATTTAAAACACTTAAATTGTCTATCCTGATTTTTCTCAAATTTATATAACAAGAGGTCTACAAATTTCCTCTCATCCCAAAACTCATCAAATCATCCATCCAGGTTTGTCACGATCCACTAAAATTTGTCTTAAATCACATCAACTCATCCATCAAAACTCATCAATATCCACTAAAATTCATCTCATCAAAATTCGTATTAAAACATTAATATATCTCATCAATAATTTATTTATTGCTTTTATTCTCAAATAAACTTATGATTTCCAAAAATATCATTTCTCACCGAAAAATATTTCTACATGACCCAAATTTCCTATCGTACCCATAAATCAATTTTTCATCCATCACTCAGGCATATTTTAATAATTAAAATTAATATTATCACTAATTAATTGATTTTTATTTAGACTACTTAAAGTAAATCTAACTTACCACGTAGCTCTTAAAACTACCCGTAGATCACCTTCTTATCTTTCCTGTTTCTCTAAGAAATTCCTCAAGTTATAGATCGTCAACACCTGATATCATATTTGTATAAATTTTCTAATTTATTCTTCAATTCGATATAAACCACACACTTTGAAAATTTTCACTTTGACTTTTTGGGAATTTTATGAATGTCAGAAATTAAAAAATAAACACTATGTTATTACCTTCTATTTCTCTAATAGCTTTTCCTGATTCTCTATGCAATTCCGCAGAAAACTCCTTCAAAATTTTGCTATTCCAGCATTTCTTTGAGTCTCAAAATATTTTGAGAAAGAAACGATAAGTTGAAAGAAACTATGTGAAATCTGTTAAACAGATTTCACATAGGTGTCTGCTTAACTCTCTGCTTAACTCTCGGCAGCCTCAAATGCGTCATCCATCTGCCTTAAATCCCCCCTACTCGGTCTGCATTGTCTTCACGTTTCATGAGACGTGCAAGACTTGCAGAGTTTCATTTGAAACTCTGTATTTTATTTTTCTTTGCTTGGCAGCAGGTGCTGCCACCTACTGCTTCCTTTGTTGATTTTGTATTGGTTTTTTTTAAATAAAATAATAATTTAATATATATATTATTTTTTTTCTTCTTTTCCTTCTTCTGGGACCTGGATGTTCACGTCCTTTTTTTTTACTATTCACTATTCATTATTCATTTTTTTTTCAAAAATTTATTTTATTCAATACTAATCATTTTCATAAATATTCTATTTAAATTTCAAGACATATTTATTAAATTATTTCTTTACACTTATTTCGCGAACACGAGTATTACATGTGGTCCTCAAAACAGAGGTCATGAAGCCAGTTATTTGCTTGACTAAAACCAACAAAATAATTTAACTAATTACATGGGCTTGCAACAAAAGGATCATGCAAAGCATGGCAAATATTTTGTCATTTGCATCAATTGCCTCCCCTTTAAGAACTTGACTCTGGCAAGTGCTGCTGCAAGTAATTGTTAAGCAACTCAGGATGGAGACGTTGAACTTCTGGAGCTTGTAACCACAAAGCTTCAGATATTGGCTTCATTGCCCAGCGGACCAGAAACTTGTAATACCCACCTCGTCTTGTGGACACAAATTGATGGACCAAGATAGCATCAATGGTGTCACGAGTTTGAGTAACTAAAGGAACGCGAGGGGTGGAGTCAGATGGTCGAATATCTAGCGTATCTAAACTGAATTGTTATATGCAAATTCAGCTTGGGGAAAAATTAAATCCCAACTTGAAGTGTGTTCTTGAATCAAACAACAAAGTAAGTTACCAAGGCTGTGATTTGTCACCTTAGTTTGGCCATCCGTTTGCGGATGAAAGGCACTTGAAAATGACAGTTTTGTACCCAATGCAGCCCATAAGGTCTTCCAAAAGTAGCTCACAAATTTAACATCCCGATTCGAAACAATCGACATAGGCAAACCATGTAACCACACAACTTATTTGAGAAAAATTGATGCAATATGAGAGGCATCAAATGTTTTTCGATATGGTATAAAATGGTACATCTTTGAAAACCGATCGACAACCACCATGATAGAATCATTGTTGCGGAGTGTCCTCGGCAAACCCAAAACGAAATCCATACTAACGTCTTGCCATGGCTTTTGAGGAATAGAAAGAGGAGTATATAATCCTGCATTCTGCTTTGTTCCTTTGTTCACTTGGCATACTCGACATCGACTAACAACAATATGGATGTCATGATGCAACCGTGGCCAAAAAAATCGATCAACGACTAAAGTCAGTGTCTTGTCGAACCTGAAGTGGCCAGCAAGTCCTCCCCCATGTAGCTCGTAAATGATGAACTCACGCATGGATCCTTTGGGCACACAAATACGTGAATGCTTGATCAAATAACCATCTTTAAGCGTGAACCTTGCATGGTTTGGAGTTGTAGTATTTTGCAATGAGTACCAGATGTCCTTAAAATCTGAATCCAAAACATATTGTTCCTTCATAGATTCAAACCCTGTAACATTAGAACAAAAATGGTTAACAAATGTGGCTTGCGACTAAGAGCGTCAGCCACCTTGTTCTCACGACTCGCCTTATGATGAATGGAGAAATCAAACTGTTGGATGACGTCAAACCATCTAGCATGTCGAGCATTCAGTATGGTCTGAGAGTGTAGATGCTTGAGCGAGTCATGATCGGTGAATAAAATGAATTCTCGGTGGATAAGGTAGGGGCGCCAATGTTTGAGTGTTTGAACCAAAGCATAGAATTCCATATCATACGCAGAGTACTTACGTCGAATTTCGTTGAGCTTCTCACTAAAAAAGGTAATGGGATGACCTTTTTGGTTGAGTACTCCTCCAATTCCCACATATGACGCATCGTACGCTACCTTAAAATTTTTTGAAAAATCTGGAAGACGTAATACTGGAGCAGAGGACATCTTTTGTTTAATAACTTCAAAGGCTTTGGTGGCTGCGAGTGTTCATTGAAAGGATTTAGCTTTAAGACACTCGGTAATGGGTGACATAATGGTGCTGAAATTCTGAATAAACCTTCGATAAAATGTCGCCAACCCATGGAAGCTTCTAACATAAAAAAAAGACTGTGGTGTAGGCTATTCAAGGATGGCTTGTATTTTACTGGGATCTGCAGCAACTCCCTTGTGAGACACAATGAAACCAAGGAAATTAGCTTCATTCTTTACAAAAGTACACTTCTTTCGATTAATAAAGAGCTATTCTTTTCTGAGGGCCTCAAAGACTTGCCGGATATGAGCTAAATGTGCTACAAGAGAATGACTGTAGATGAGTATATCATCAAAATAAACAACCTCACACTTACCCAAGAATGGTTTGAGAGCTTGAGTCATCACTCTCATAAAAGTACTTAGGGCATTAGTTAAACCGAAAGGCATGACAAGCCATTCGTAAAGTCCTTCTTTGGTTTTAAACGCCGTCTTCCATTCATCCCCAGCACGAAGACGGACTTGATGATAACCACTCCGAAGGTCAAGTTTTGTGAAGATAGCAACACCTCCCAATTGATCTAACATATCATCAAGGCACGGGATGGAAAATCTATATTTAACAGTAATCTTGTTTACTGCTCGGCTGTCAATGCATATCCTCCAACTACCATCTTTTTTTGGTGTAAGTAAGGCCAGTACTACGCAGGGGCTTAGACTCTCCCGAATGAAGCCTCGATTCATAAGTTCTTGAACCTGACGTTGCAACTCATTGTGCTCTATAGGGCTCATTCGGTAATGTGGTAGATTTGGTAGTGTGGATCCTGGCACCAAATTAATAGCATGTTGTATGTCTCACATATGTGGCAGTTAGTGGGGCAAATCTTCTGGAAATAATTCTTGAAATTCTTGTAGAAGATCATTAAGGTTATTTGGAATTTGCCCATGAACTTTGTTGGTTTCTCTTCCAACTAACACAAAGAATGGCACACCTACTTGCAATTCTTTATCAACTTGACGAAGAGTAAGGACTGAGTTGGTTACATTCTATGACTTGTCATCATAATGAGGTCCAAAATCGGCAATTGGCAGGGTTGTAGAGTGATTTTTCGCTTATGAAAAACAAAGGAATATGAGTTTTCGTACCCGTTATAAAGAACCCGCCAATCGTAGAGCCAAGGCCTCCCTAGCAGAAGGTGACACACGGTCATGGGTAGGACATCACACCAAACCTCATCAGAATAATTGGCCCCCAACAAAAACTTCACAAGAAATCGATGTTGGATGGGAACGGTGCTTGTGTCATTGATCCAGCTTACTCGGTAAGGTGTAGGGTGAGGTTGTTGGGGTAAGTCCAATCGTTCCACCACCACTTTCGAGATGACATTCATTCCGCTTCTGTTGTCAATAATCACATTCAAAGCTTTGTTGCCGTGAACCACTCTTGTATGGAAGATGTTGGTATGCTTCCAGTCATTAATCCCTTATTCCAAAGGTTGCCTTTGCCCTATTAAAACCCTGTTAATAACACAAATAGGAAGATTAGTGGCTTCTAAAATTTCTTCATCTTCCACTTCGAGAGTTTCTGGATGTGTGTGGTCTTCACTTGGCTCATTTTCAGTTTTCAACATCAACTCTTTTTCACATATGTAAGCCACTCACTTGTCTCTGGTGGGGCAAACAACAGCAAAATGCCCATACCCTTTACATTTATAACATTGTGGACCTTCCCCAAACATTTTTGCTTTGCCTCTGATATCTTACATTGCTCCTTCTTTCACTGTAACCTCCGTATTTTTGTGACTGATTGTTGTAGAGGGACGAGTGTGGGTTCCAAACTCGGTAACTTGATAGCGTCTCGAACCTTCTGAACTCACTTGTTTTTCTAATTGTAACGCCAATTGATATGCCTCTTCCACGCTATAAACTCGAGCCGTCAACATATCTTTCCGAATACTTGTTTTCAATCCATTCAAATAGCGTGCTAAAGTTTGAACTTCAGTCTCCACAGCTTTGCTTCGCACAGTTAATTCGTAGAACCTTTCCGTGTATTGATCCACCGATGCTTTGGGTTCTTGTTTCCATTGTAGCATTTCTTCATAAACGAGTTGGTTATAATTAACTGGTAAATATTTTCTCTCCAATCGTTCTTTTATCTTGCTCCAATCAGAAATAGGAGCTTGATGGATCCTTCTCAATTGTTCTTCTACACTGCTCCACCAGGCTCTAGCTGGACCCTTTAATTTTAGCTTGATAAAATGCACCTTTCGATCCTCAAGCATTGAAAACCAGTCAAAGTAATCTTCCAATGCCGTTATCCAATCATGGAAGGCATCCGGGTTAAGTCTACCCAAGAAGTCGGACACTTCCACTTTCATTCTTTTAGTCAATTCGTCCATAGGTTCCTGTCGTACATTTGGACCACGAAACTGCACTGGTACTGCTTGGTGTGCTCGTCGTAGACCTTCGCCCAGCTATATTTCCCGTTCATCATCGCTATCTCCAATGTCTTCTCTCCGATGGGGTGCCCTGTGTTCCATCCCGAAACGCCTCCCCCTTCTTGCTGTACTGTGATCTTCAATAATGTCTAAACCGTGCATGATGGTACCTAGGGTCTGTGACAACTGGTCAAGTTGTTGTTGAATATTGGGAGGTGGTGGTAGAGTAGGATCGACACTCGGGTTTGAGGGACTGGGGTTGTGTGAAGCTTGCTCCATGGAATTGTATGATTGTCCACTTCTAGTTTCGGGCATGAAGGAAATACTAAGACCTTAACCTGGCTCTGATACCAATTTGATGTAACTCACTCAGTAAAAGAAAGCTTTTAATCTCAGATAAGCCAAAAGGGTTTGGAAATCACTTCCAGAAACTAGAATCTCTCTAATATAACTGAATTTGGGTTTTCAATGATCACTATTTTATTGCTAAAACAACTGAGCATATATACATGCTCTTTACAACTGACACTTTCCACAATTAAAGCAACAACTAAAACACGTAAACAACAACTTCCATTTGTAATGGGACAACTCATAACAAGCAACAACTAAAACACGTAAACAACAAATAAGGGAAATGTGGTCCTCAAAACAGGGGTTATGAAGCTAGTAATTTGCTTGACTAAAACCAACAAAACAATTTAACTAATTACCTGGGCTTGCAACAAAAGGATCATGCAAAGCATGGCAAATATTCTGTCATTTGCATCAACTGCCTCCCCCTTTAGAACTTGACTCTGGCAAGTGCTACTGCAAGTAATTGTTAAGCAACTCAGGATGGAGACTCTGAACTTCTGGAGCTTGTAACCACACAGCTTCAGATATTGGCTTCATTGCCCAGCGGACCAAAAACTTGTAATACCCACCTCATCTTGTGGACACAAATTGACGGTCCAAGATAGCATCAGTGGTGTCACGAGTTTGAGTAACTGAAGGAACGCGAGGGGTGGAGTCAGATGGTCGAATATCTAGCTCATCCATGCCCTCAAATTTAGTCAAGTCTTCCACATTGAAAATCGGACTAAAACCATAGTCTGATGGAAGGTCTACTAGATAGGCATTAGGACCCAACTTTTTCAAAATGGGAAATGGATCAGCTCGCTGCGCATGGAGCTTGGTAAAACTCCCTGGGGGAAATTGTCCGGGATGAAGACAAATGAGGACCGTTTCACCAACAGAAAATTAAACATCTCTTTTATTTTTATTCGCATGAGCCGTATAGTCAGCAATATTAGTTGCTATTTTCCTTCTGATATCATCATGCAAAGTGGACATGGCTAAAAAAATCTAACCCAGCCTCACTGACATTGGTGGGTAAAGGTAGCTGACCTGTATCAAGGGGAGTCCTAGGATTGAGCCCATAAACAATAGAAAAAGGAGTATTACCTGTGGTATGGTTGACTGAATTGTTATATGCAAATTCAGCTTGGGGCAAAATTAAATCCCAACTTGAAGTGTGTTCTTGAATCAAACAACGAAGCAAGTTACCAAGGCTGCGATTTGTCACCTCAGTTTGGCCAGCCGTTTGCGGATGAAAGGCACTTGAAAATGACAATTTTGTATCCAATGCAGCCCATAAGGTCTTCCAAAAGTAGCTCACAAATTTAACATCCGGATCCGAAACAATCGACATAGGCAAACCATGTAACCGCACAACTTCTTTGAGAAAAATTGATGCAATATGAGAGGCATCAAATGTTTTTCGACATGGTATAAAATGGGACATCTTTGAAAACCGATCGACAACCACCATGATAGAATCATTTTTGCGGACCGTCCTCGGCAAACCCAAAACGAAATCCATACTAACGTCTTGCCATGGCTTTTGAGGAATAGAAAAAGGAGTATATAATCCTGCATTCTGCTTTGTTCCTTTGTTCACTTGGCATACTTGACATCGACTAACAACAGTATGGAAGTCATGACGCAACCGTGGCCAAAAAAATTGAAATTAAAATAATAAAATATTTTTTACGAATAAGTCAAATTCTCTCTTACTAGATCTAACATCTTTGACTAATCAAGATCTTTGAGAAAGATGTTATATCTACCGAGAGATAATTTAACTAATTTCCAAAACTAAATAAAAAAAAGAACAACAACAAAAAGAAAAAGAAAAAGAAAAAGAAAAGAAAAGGGCTACTATTCAACTGCTAGGGAAAAACAACAATGGTTCCATAATTCTTCTATCAACTACTTGAAAGTGCATCATAAGCTCAACCACATGTGTGGTCGATTTCATCTTTTGCAAGTCAATACAAATTTCAATTACACTTTATGCAAGTAAATTAAAACCATACCTTATAGCCATAGCAATATAGATGACACGCTCAAAGCTCAAAGCCATAATTCTCCTAAACTTTAATCAAGAAAAAGGCATTTATATATAATTATAAGAGCAAAATTCATTATTAGATAGTAAATATATAGCAAATAATTCAAATTCATTTTTAAAATAAAAGAAGGGAAATTAAATCACTAAGACAGACAATAAAAAATATATATGATTTAGAAAAATTCTCTTAACTCGGTGTTCCATCCAAACAATAGAGTAGAGCGAAATTCTTTTGGCAGAAGATTAGGATGACAATAAAAGTCTAATTGCCATGCTTTAGAGAAGCAAACAAAAATTAAAAAGATATTGTTGCAACCTTTAATAGAAGAAATTCTACTGCATAACTTTATGGCATCAAGATCTTCAGAGGAATTAGGTCAAAAAGAAAATGTAATTCATTTTGAGGAACAATTGAATTTGCCAAATACCAAACTGCTTGATTACATAATGCTTTGATCAAGCTGATCAATTTAATGTATTTAGATAAGCCAACAAAATCTTGAAATTCAAGGCTAAATATATATATATGAGAAGGCAGCAATTTGCTAGTGACTAGAGTTTATGAAAGTTTATTTAATAGGGAGACAAACATATGCAAATAGACATCTCTAAATAAATCAATATGTAATAGCATTAAATATTAAAGCAAAAAGAGAAGAAAAATTGTAATATAAACACCTATCATAAAGAAATGTTAAATATGTTCAATAAATTAAAGGTATCCAATGAAAGTAAATAAAGATGAAATGTTATCTTTTGAGTCTTCTAAATAAAATTTGTTTTCAAGAAAGGAGAAGATGTCAAAATATTCCGGGCAAACTTCATGAAAAATAAAGTTATAACGATTCATTGGTATTGAACTATAAAATAACTCATAAATTAATCTTATATTCGAGTTTCTTATGTTTCTCTCACTAAACCTCATATACATATATGAACAATCAAACTTCAATTTTCTATAAAATAGAAGTTTGTATTTATTTAATTACTTAAACTCATTAAGCTATTTGAGTTTGTTTTACCATCTAGATATGTATCAATGGTGATTGTACGACGAAAGGTTAGATTTCATTTTCATCTTCTTCCCTTGTACAAGAAATAAGTGAATTCACTAACAGAGATGCCAACAAAATCAATTTAAAGAAAACACTATATGAACTATGATTATCAGTGCATCAAATATAAAAATAGTAAACTACTCACCATGAACTAAATTATCAGGATTGAGAAGTTTATTGGGAAAGGGGGGTAGACTGGGCGTTTCTTGATCCTTAAAGACTTATCAATATGTAACAGTAAGAACTCATGCAGATGTTTCTATTCTCTTGCATATTTTCCAAAGAAGGACCAAATTGAGCATAGTTAAAAAAAAGGGAAAAAATAGTTTGTTGAAAAATAGATTAAAAAAAAACTATCGTGAAAGTGATTAAACCAATGAAACCATATTTTTCATAGAATTCAAAGGGTAAGGGAACTATCATGGTGTGATAGTGTGATTAATCGAACGTAGTGTTACTCTAGTACTATTCGTCACTCTACATATCTATCTCACAGAAGTATTAGGTGAAGTTATTTTTAAATTATTAGGTTATATACAAACGTTGGGATCTTGCTTGCTGTATCAGCGCGGGATATGAAGTAAATTTCTTTTTTAGAAAAAAACTTAAAGATGAGAAAATTTATATGTAAAACCAATTTTATAAAACTCTTTTAATTATGTTATGTTATTAAATAAAAAATAAAATAATATATTACGATATAACATGATTATATGATATTTTTTTAAAAATAATTAATAATTGAAAAAATCAATTTGAATCTAATCATCTTTATGAGTGCATGAACTCTAAATTTTACTGTGTGTAATCCCAGTAAAATATTTCCACTTCTAGCTCGAAATTCGTGTTATTAGCACCATATATCAAGCCACGTGGAAGCATTAGATTCACACGCGTATGTCTCTCAAGCACCCAGCATGTCCTAGAACGTGAAACCATTAATTCTTAGGTTATCGCGTTGGATTCTGCTTCCCTTTTAAATTTTCAACATCATTTTTTTTTTCAATTAAAACTTTAGTTATACTGAGTATTTATTTTTAGTTTTTAAGGTAATTTACATTGTATTATTTTTAAATTTATTAAAATAACATTAATATACTAAACCTTTTTAAAATACATTCACTCAAAACTATCAATTTTCACTGTCAAATATCGTCAAAATAAATTTATTTGAATAATCAAAATTTTAATTGGATTTTTTTTTAAATGATGACTAAAGTACTCTCAAACATCACAAATATTACTCTTTAAAAAATAAAAATAAAAATACTAGAGATGAAACATATTTAATAAAAAAAATTTAGGATTTGTTTTAAAAAGAAAATAATCTTTCTTTTTCGAAAATTTAAAAGTATATTTTAAATGGATTTATATTCTAGTGTATGATATAAAACAAATTTAACTTCATATATTTTATATTTTAAAAAATATTATGAATCATTACCTATTACATCCTCAAATAATTAAAATAAAACTATCATAAAAGAAAATTAAACATTTTAAACGAAAAGTTTGTTGGTATGTTTTTTATATAATTAAATAGTCCAACGTCTCAAATAAATGAATATCAAATGCCATCATAAAATAAAAATAAAAATAAAATTTTCTGTTTTAAAAATTAAAATGATACTATATATTTTTTATTTTTGTAGAAAAATATGAATTCAAGTAACCTGAAAATTTGGGTTATAAACAATTTTTAAATAAATAATTGATAAATAGAATTATTAAACTTATCATAATAATTTGGAGATATTTTAACATTAAGGGTACTTTGATTATTATGAAAAGTAATATCCAATTATAATTTTGATTTTAAAAAAAAAATTATTTTGGGGTTACTTGACGGTGGGAACTGATGTTTTAAAGTGAATCGTAAATTTTAAAAAGATTTGATACATTAGTGTTATTTAAACAAATTTAAAGATAATGTAGTGTAATTTAAATTTTTTTTTTCACAAAATTCCTTTTTTTCTTTTTTAAGCTTGTTGCTCCTTGAGGAGGCATAGCAAAGCAGCACCCACCTTGCTTTCCTTATATTCTCACTTTATTTACTTCAAAATATATTTGTAGGCCTGCTTTTACAGGAATAAAATAAATAAATAGTTTTTTTTTTATTTTCTGAAAATGATTACTTTATTGAAGTTTCAGTGGGGTTACAGTATTTTTTTTTTCTCACAAATACCATACTACTAATCTACTATGATACGATTTTGATTGCTTTTGAAGAATGAAGATCCTCAACGTGAAATTTAGTGAGACACGTGTGATTGTGGACGGAAATGCGATACGTGTTAATCGAGGTGAATCTATAGGCACATGCGTAAATATATGCTTAGGGATTTATTTATTATTTTTTTAAAAAAAAATCGTAGATATATCAATAATTTTAGAGTTAGAATTAGGGATGCCAATAGATTGGACTGGATGTGGAAGTATATCCTTCCACTGTTACTTATAACGGATTACGATTCTTTTCATTTGAAAATTGAAATAGAGTGAAGTTTATAGTGAGATTAAATGTCATATCATCAAATAGAGAATATTCAAATTCAAGTGATCGGATGATTTTTTTTGATGTAATCTCAACTAATGCAGGTGAAAGTCAACTATCTTCCACCCGCTATCACCTAAAATTTTCTTTTAAAAAAATTAAATACTATATTATCAAATATTTTAAATAAAATTTGTTATCTCAATCAATACTCAATAATATCATCAGTAGTTTAAAATATAGGAAAAAAATTTTATTTTTATATTTATGACAAAAATGTAGGAAAAAAGCTTATACAAGGATATGCATTTTTACAAATATGATACATTCCAAAGATAACATAGATATTTATAGTGATGGATGGAACCAGTGGAAATCCAGGTTCGATAAGAGATTGCTTCCGCCACCCAAAATCCAATATGAAAATAAAATTTTACTTCCGTAACTAACCAACCAATCACTCGCTTAAAAAACACCCCAACTGAAGTGGCTGGATCAAATTTTCGGATTTCTAGTTGGATTTTGACATCCTTAGTTATAATAGGCATGTGCACCCTCAAATATTTATGTTTATTCAAGAAGTGGACTACTGGAGTGTTGTCCAAATTGCATCATTAGCAAATTGAAGCCAACATAACTAGAGGGTAAACAAATAGGTCAAGAATAAATAATAAAAAAATTCACAAAAGTATATTATGGTTTGACACTTTTAAACTAGTATTACAGTTTTCAAAAGTAAAGTTAACTTTGAGTACCTTATGATTTTTCGTTAGTCAAATAAGGCTAACAACGTTAAATCTTGACCCATAAATTTGACACATGATAGACACGTGTCCATCATATATTAATTAAAAAAATAATTAAAAAATATTTAATAACAAAATATTAAACAATTAAAAGATAAATTAAATTTAATTAAAAGATTTAAAATATTCTAAAAAAGACAAAGTACATTGTAAACAAGAAAATCAAAACCAAAATAAGTTCAAAAATCACACACTCATAATATGTAATAGCAAAGAATTGAATTCATTCTTCTTCCCAGTCCTCAAAAGAGAGAAAAATAAAGGGGACTATAAATAAAGGTCTGGCCTTGACGACCACCACACTCACCCACTTGCCATCATTGGCTTCCCCTTAGTGCTATTCTAACATCGTTGCTCCATCGAGTGATTCTCTTTCTGTTCCCACTTCATCGCACTAAGTAGTTAGTTCCTTAACCATTGCTATACGCCATCACCACAAGCACCACCACTTACAATGCCCTTGTTAGCCACCTCTTCTCAGTGCCGTCACGAGCCATCAAGTCTTTAGCACTTCTATCCACCTTGTCACAAAAAAAATTGAGAAGAAATCTGAAACTAAAATAGAAATTTGAAGTGGAAGATAAGATATCTGAAAAATGAAAGCTGCTTTATTTCCATGTTGATAAGAGAATTACATAGATGATTTAAATAGATGTAAGATAACTAATCAACCTTATTCTACTCCTAAAAAATCTACAATATCTCAACTGCTAACAAATGGCCATAAGAATAGTTCCCATTAGCCTATTTTATTGACACCTCACTATGTTCATAACAAATGGCAGCAAAATAATCAACCAATTACTAAAGACCAAGACATTTCAATAACTAGCATATCTTTAATATGCACTAAGTTTGACACTCCCCCTTAGTGCATGCTTACAATCAAGTAGACCGAGTGCTTTTATAAAGTTCTTGAACTTGGCTTTTGCAAGACGCTTAGTAAAAAGTATGTTGTTTGATCATTGGTTTGTACTGTTTCCAACTTGATTTCTTATGCAAGCATTTTCTCTAGAACAAAGTGATGCTGAATTTTGATGTGTTTAGTGCGAGCATGAAACACTGGATTTGCAGCTAGCTTGATTGCACTTTCATTGTCGTATCAAATAGGAATAGGATAATCAATTTCACCATAGATATCGCCAATCACCTGCTTTAGTCAAACATACTCCTGAGTAGCCTTAGTTGCTACAACATACTCTGCATTGGTGCTCGAAAGTGAGACATTTGGTTGCTTCTTGCTACACCAAGAAATTGCAGTTGAACCTCTACTGAAGCAGTATCCTGTAGTTGAGCACTTATCATTCTTGTCACCTACCTAATTAGCGTCAATGAAGCCACGTAGTACGAATTTCTCACCCTCTTATACATCAGCCCGTATTCAAGAGTACCTTTCACATATCGTAGAATCCTCTTCGCTGCATCTAAGTGAGAAGCTTGTGGAGTCTCCATGAATTGAGAAATGACTCCAACCGAATATGAGAGGTCTGGCCTTGTGATGGTTAGGTAGATTAAACTACCCACAAGTTGTTAGAACCTTCGTGCATCCCTTAATATCTTCCCTTCATCTTTATGTAAATGAAGATAGGTTCCATAGGAGTGGCCATTGGCTTTGCGTCTTCTATGCTAAATTGTTTTAGCAGATTTTTAGCATATTTATTTTGGGATACAAAGTAGCCACATTCTATTTTTTCAATCTCAATGGCAAGGAAGCATCCAAATTCTCTTAAGTTCTTCATCTCAAATCAAACTGACAAGTCATCTTGTAGTTGTGAGATTTCAAAATCATTGTCTTTGGTAATGATCATGTCTTCTACATACAAAAGAACTACCACCCGCACTTCTATCTTCATTTTCTGAAACATGCTAGGATATGAATTTAACACTTTAAATCCATAAAAAATAAGATATTGAGCAATCTTACCATACCATGCGCAAGGCGCTTGTTTAAGACCGTACAATGCCTTCTTAAGTCGACAAACATGATACAGGAATTCTTTTGAAATAAAACTCTGTGGCTGCTCCATGAACACTTCACAATCCAACTTTCTGTAAAGGACATTGTTCTTTATGTCAAGTTGTCATAGCTTCCAACCTTTGCATGCTGCCAAGGAAATGATTGTTCTGATTGTTACCATCATCGTAATCGGGCTAAAAGTTTCTTCATAGTCCAACCTATAATGTTGTGAAAAACCACGAGCAATTAGGCGTGCTTTATATCTATCAACAATCTCATCCATCTTCCATTTCAATTTGTAAACCCATTTGCAGGTTACTGGTTTGACATCTACCAGTTTTGGCATGAGCTCCCAAGTGTCGCTGTTTATCAATACAACAACTTCTCCGTGTATGGCTGATTCCAATTCACGAACCCCTTTAGCTTCATCATAGCATAACGGTTCATTGACTTTTAGCTATCCCATAGAGAAGCAAGAGGTCATTGTACAACGATCAGTTGAACATCATAATCTTTAAAGAAACTAGGTTGTTGCTTCTCTCTTGTTGATCTTCTTAATGTCGAGACACCTTGTTCATCATTTTCTTAATTTAAGAGCTGCAGGTTGCTTTGTGGAGACTCATTACTCCCCCATTTTTCCATGCTCTTCTTGATTGGAAAAAGACCTATCATTATGAGGAGCCAAGTGTATGCTTGCTGAATCATATTGCTCATCATTAAGGACTTCAAGAACAGATTTTTGTGTAGTGTAATATGATGACACCTTGTCGAAATCTTGAGAAGTGACAAACTTCTTTGTCTGTGGATCCATACCCTCCAACGTTTCTCGTGTGAGTCATAATTAACGAATACACATTTCTTTGCTTTTCGGTTTAATTTGGTTCTATTGCTTTTAGACATATGCACATAGCAAATAGAACCAAACACCCAAAAATAATTCACATTTGGCTTGGTATCATATAAATACTCAAAAGAAGACTTGTTTATACTTGGCCATGGAGGTAGTCGATTGATTACATAACATGCACAATGCATTACCTTTACCCAAAGTTGTCTTGGAAGGTTGTTGTTATACAACCATAACACACTCATCTTCGATATGTGTCCTAATTTGCGTTTAGCAACTCCATTTTGCTATAGGGTTTGGGGACATGTCATTTGCCGATAAATGCCATAATCATCACAATATTTGAAGAAGTCGTCTGACATGTACTTCCCCCCATTGTCAGTCCTTAGACATTTTACCTTCAAGCTAAATTCTTTCTCCACTGTATTGGTAAATTCAACAAACTTGGAAAGAGCTTTACTCTTATCCTTCATAAAGTAAACCCAAGAGTACCTGAAAAAATCATCCATGATCACCATCAAGTAGTGAAAACCACTATAACATGGTGTTCTAGTTGGACTCATCATATTTGAATGGACCAATTTGAACAAACTTGATCTTCGATTCGATGACCTCTTGAAAGGTAAGCGACATGATTTTCCATATTGGAAACCTTGACAAACTATATCTCGCTTTATATATGTTAGATTTGGAATGCCATTCATCAACTTCTTGTGAGAGATTTTTTTCAGCATTTGATAACCAATATGGCCCATGCCATATTGATGCTCCGTTATTCCGACTTGTAGTCTCCACATAAGCTTCATTAGTAGACATCACAAATAATGACTTTTTTTTTCTTACCAAAGAGAAGAACACGAGCAACAACATTCTTCACATTGTCAAGAATCTTTACATCTTCTGGGCCGAAAAGAGCATACTTTCCAACATCAGTTATTTGATAAACTGAAACCAAATTTTTTTTAACCTGGGCACGCGATAAACATTATTCAAGATAACGTTTCTATCTAATTGATGTTACCTTCTTTTTTCACTGGGTGAAAAGAGATTGCTCGATCACCATTGTGTACCTGGAACTTTGAAAACAGAGAATCATTTCCAGTTACATGCTGTGAGCAGTCAGAGTCAATAATCCATTCCTTCTCATAGTCAATAGAGACATTTTCATCAGTTAGTGCTTTTACCTCACATGAGACAACACTTCCTTTTCAATTCGCTCAGATGAAAATCATTTCTCCCACTTTGGCTGCTCTTCACCTTCATCTTCACAAAAAAATGCTTATATTTTCGTCCAAGAGCTTCACACAGTGTTTCGCTTGATGTGACCAAGTTTACTACATCTGTAACATGTGATGGATTTTAGTCTACCTCCTGCACTCTTCTCTGGAATTGAGCTAGTTGTAAAGTGAAATCTACCACCATATGAAGCTTTTGATGAGTTTTTTTTTTGGAGAAGAGAACCTTTGTAGGTTCAGAGATTGATCTTGACATTTGCTTAGCCAACACTTCTTGATTGGAAAGTAGATTTTCCAAATCAACAATGGATGGCTGCTTCATCCACCCTTATAGAGAGGTGATGAATGGAACGCACTTTATCCTTAAGCCACGGATGAAGTACCTTCGTAGTCGTGCCTCACTAATAGGTTCTTCCGAATCCAATTTTGAAATTTCAACACAAAAATCTTTCACTTTCAAAAAATAATTTGAAACTGACATACCTCATTGCTTTAGCATTGTGAGTTCGTTCTCAATCAACTACAATCTTGCAGTATTCTTCTTGGTAAATAGCCTCTCAAGAGTCTCCCACATTTCTTTTGGTGAATCAAGGTCACGAACATGATCAATAAATTCCGTAGTGATTGATTTTCTTAATGCAAATAGAGCTTTCCCACACTTGATCTTCCATTTCCTTCGTACTTCAACATTCTCCGGAGTGTTGCAGGAATCACTTCCAAAGTGAGTTCCCACATGTCCTGTCCTTGAAGATAAGCCTTCATGCATAGTTGCCAATACTTGTAATTTGCACTTACAAGCTTATCCACACCATACTGTGTAAAACCATTTCCAGCCATACTTGGATCCATTTGTGTGCATAATTTTTAGAAACAAAATTCTTCAATGAATTAGACTGGTAGCCAATAAAATTTAGTGCCTCAAACGAAGTTTTGATACCATGTCACAAAAAAAATTGAGAAGAAATTTGAAACTAAAACAGAAATTTGAAGTGGAAGACAAGATATCTGAAAAATGAAAGCAGCTTTATTTGCATACTAATAAGAGAATTACAATGATGATTTAAATAGATGGAAGATAATTAATCAGCCTTATTCTACTCCTAAAAAATCTACGATATCCTAACTGTTAACAAATGGCCATAAAAATAATTCCTATTAACCTATTTTACTGACACCTCACTATACTCATAACAGATGGCAGCAAAATGCTCAACCACTTACTAAAGACTAGGAAACTTTAATAACTAGCATATCTTTAAGATGCATTAAGTTTCACACACGTCTCTTCTGCTGTTAATAGTCATCGTGAGCTCATTTCCTCTCAATTGCACAACAGCATAACCTTTCCAAAAATATCACCTCCATCATCTCATTACCATAATGTCACCATGTAGATCGGAAAAGAACCTTTGACATCCTTTTTTACTCACTGCAAGTTGCTGCAACAAATCATCACTGCCGAAATCCAATAGATAGAACAAAGTTGTTGCTCTGTCTTAGCTTTCTCATTTTGATTGGACATTTTTTTGAATTAATTGTGGTTAATCATTAGAAAAATTAGATTGACATGGGGTTTATATTAATTTTTCTGATTTTCTTGTTTATGCAAGTTCAAGCTTGTAGATTCTTGGGAGTGAGCTTTGATCTGTCTTGGCTTTCTCATGGTTTTTCAGTTGCATACAATTGTCATAGATTTCATTTCTGTTGTTTAATCAGTTCATCGAGATGGAGGGGAGAGAAAAGGAGAAAAGAGGAAATTATTTTTAAAATTAAAACAGTAAAACAAAAGAAATCAAAATTTTATTGTTGAGGCCAAAAATGAATTTATACACAGCAAAACAAATGGCATTTTTGACTTTTCCTTTGGTGACTTAACGTCATTAGCCTTATTTGGCTAATGGTAGAACCACAAGGTACTCAAAGTTAACTTTTGAAAACTTTGATACTTAAGTTTAAAAGTGTTAAACCATAAATTACGTTTGTGTATTTTCCTCATAAAGAAATTAAGAGTACTAAAAGGTCAAATTAGATGCAAATCTCATAATGCAAAACCAAACTTTAGATTATCAAAACTATAATATTTTAAGAAAAATCTCTTTGAGTTTATTTGACAATTACATTTGCATCTTTTGGTTCTGAAACTAACACAATCTTCCATGAAAACGTACTGTTTTCGTACCAATTTATATGTCACTTTGCACTATTCATTTAACTAAAAAAGTAATTTTTTAATTATAAATTAAGAAAGAAATTAAAATTTGACAAATAAAGTTCCATGAGCTTTACAAGCATTTAAATATTAGTTTTTTTATAATTTTAAATTAATAAACTATTTTTTTAAAATTAATGTCAAAATTACTTCAAAAAATCAACAATAACATATAAAGTAGAATGAAAAGAGTATTTATAAATCCTTGAAAATTCGTTAAAACTCACTCTTAGGTCTCTAAAGTTTAGGAATTCACCTACACTTGTGTCTTTAAAATTGAAAATTAAATTACAAATTTCAAGGAAGTAAGTGTAAGTTTTAGAAATGAAATAATGCAAGTCTTAGTATCCAAAATAGAATAAAATAAGAACATTTTATTATAACTTATTTTTGTCAAATTATGTTCATTTTTTATTACATTGATGAGGATTGATATCATAACCACTAGGTCAAGAGGTACGAGTTAATATGTTCATGCATTTTCTTTTAATTTTGTTGGGATTTGGCTCATATTTCTGATGTGGGACCTTAGAAGCTTGGTGATCAAGAGACTTGAGAAAGAATTTGTTAAACTTGCAGGGCAAGAATTTTGACTTAAAGCCCAGGTATCTTGAGGAGCAAGTTTTAGTGGCTATATATATGTGTACATTGGAAATATAAGGGAAACAACAAAAAAGATACAGGGGAAAAAGAATGTTCTTTAGGTTGAAAGATGGTGTAAAAGGGTTCTTGGGATTGAGTTTTGGGGATAAAACTCTATTGTTATATTTCTTATATTTCTTTCATAGTAAAGAACGAGTTTCTTCTTTGTGGATATAGGCAGGATTGTGTCGCACCACGTAAATTTTGCGTGTTCACTTGCTTTACTTCATCCTTGTTTATTTACTTTTAATTAAATATGTGTGTGTGCATTGTATAATTGAATCTCTGTATTAGTCATTTTCGCATGATTGACTTTGTCACAACAAACTGGTATAAGAGCCACAAGGTTCAAGTGGAGATTTAATTGTTGTTAACTGTAACGACCCATCCCAAGTTAGCCAGCCTAGAGACAGTGTCATCACATTTTGAAAATCCCAGCACGACACATATATGCAACAATAAAAATAATTAACACCAATAGAAAATTTAACATAAATCCACAACCCTCAATAGGGGAGTTACATCAATATGATCTTTAAACATTTGATACAATGTAAAATGCATGAATATTTACAAATAAATTTGTAATTTCTTTTCTCATTAGTCTGAGGATGTTGACACGTACGTGACTTACAGAAAACGATTTCTTTTAAACCTCAACTCACCAAACTATTTGTCATGTCTGCTACCTGAAATCATTGTAAAATGAGGGGTGAGCTTCACAAGCTTGGTGAATTAAATTTACTATAAGTACTTAATTTGTATAAAAGTCTTCCAATATCAAATCAATTTTATATTACATAACTTGATAATAACTTTCTACTATTACTACACATATCATGTGTCTCATTCTCTATCAAACTCTTCTTCTTATATATTGGTTCACCTCAAGACCATCAATTTTCTCATAATTACCTCGTAATGAGGTTCACAAAAAAAAGTCTACCATTTAGATGGGTTACATCATATCATACTTCTATGTTACTTTCTCACCATAAACATCATATCATACTTCTATGTTACTTTCTCACCATAACTATCTCTCTATAAGACTCATTCATCTATAAATAATTTCACAATAACACACCACACATCAGCATTTCAATAATGCAAACACTAATTAAAACAGATGCAATGCATGAATTATTATTATAGGAACATCTTCCCACATGTCGACATGTTGTTATTATCTTAAACTGGCCCCCTCCCGGTTCTTTTCTTTACAGCTTATCCCGGCTGTCACGGAATTTATTTCCAGTATATACCGGCTTTCACGGTGTCCCTTTTATTTCCAGCATATACCGGCTGTCACAGTTTTTCAATTAGACCGGTCTCTTCTCGATTCTTTCGGTTCTCTTATTTAATGCATATGCATATGAACAATGATATGAAATATGCATATGAACAGTAATATTAAAGCAACATGAACTCACAATATTTATATTTAACTATCCTATCTTTCCTCAAATTATTATAAAAAAATTCCACTAAATTTCTCTCATCCTAAATCACACCCAATCATCCATCAAAGCTTGTCAAGATCCACTAAATTTCATCTCCTCATAACTCGTATCAAAACATCAACCATAGTTCATCAAGAATTTATTTATCACCATCATTATTAAATCAACTCATTATTCTAATAATATTACTTCTACGTGTTTAATATTCATATTATATCTATAAACCAATCTTTATCTACTACCAAAACATAAACTAATAATTTATTTTAATATTATCGCTAGATTTTTTATTTTTTATTTAGATTACTTAAAGTAAATCCAACTCACCACGTAGCACTTAAAGCTATTTGTGGATCACCTCCTTACCTTTTCCAACCCTCTCAGAAATTTCCATCAGTTGCTAATCGTCAACACATGACATAATATTTGTATTAAATTTTTAATTATTTCTTTAATTCGTTATAAATCACACCCTTTGAAAATTCTCACTTTAAATTCCTGAAAATTTCATGAATGCTAAAAGTTCAAAAATAAACATTACATTATTACTTTCTGTTTTTCTAATAGCCTTTTGGGACTCTCTATGAAATTCCGCATTAAACCTCTTCAAAATTTTACCCTTTCAACCCTTCTTTCGGTCCCAAGTGTTTAGAGAAATAGAGAAATTGAAAGAAAACTTAAACAAAATCGGTAAGTATTATGTTAAGTATAATAAATATAAGCAAAAGTTTGTAAAAATTTCGGTAGCTCAAACTATTATCGGCAGCCTTGCTGCCAAAAATGCTCCAAGTTTTAAAACTTGTCAAACATGTGCACTTATTAATTCTTTTGCCACCTGCTGCCACGTTTTATTTTCAATTTTTTTTTTGAAAACAAAATAGTATTTTTTTTTCTTTTTCTTTTTTTTCCTTTTGGCTGGACGTCTAGATTTTTTTTCTCTTTTTTTTTTCTTTGTAAGTACGCCCCCACATGTCCATTTTTTTTCAAAAGAATTATTTTATTCAATACTAAATCCTTCGCGTAAATATATTATTTTAATTTCATGACATATTTATTAAATTACTTCTTTACCTTTACTTTACGATTACGGGTATTACAAATCTACCCACCTTATAAAAATTTCGTCCCCGAAATTTCCTTACTTTACTCCAAAAACAAAAGTGAATAATACTTCTTCATAATTGTCTCATGCTTTCACGTAATCTCTTCAAAATCCTTATTCCGTCACAGAACTTGAACTAATGAAATTACTTTATTATACATGATTTGTTCTTTTTGTCTAAAATTCTCACTGGTACTTGTATATAAGCCCAATCTTTTTGAATTTCTATAGCTTAGCTTGAATTATTTTAATATTCATCATGTAAACACTTTCTAAAAAGTGAAACATGAAATTCATTATATAAATGTTTTAATTTCGGAGGCAATCCAAGCTACTCATAACTAGCCCCACTTTCTCAACAACCTCATAGGGTCCCACTTACCCCAGACTCAACTTTTCTTTCTTTTTGATCCTCAACACACCTTTTCATGGAAATATTTTTAATTACACCCCATCACCTGCTTGAAATTCCAGAGGTCTTCTCTTAGTATTAGCATATCTATTTGGTCTACTCTGTGTTGCTTTACGGTTCTCTCTAACCAATTTGATCCCCTCAATTGTTAACTCAAATAATTGATGGACCAGATATATTTCTCTCTCCCATGTCTTCCCAACATATAGAAATTCTACACCTCCGACCATACAATGTCTCAATCGGTGCCATCCCAATACTAATTTGATACTGATTATTATAAGTAACTTCAATTGATGGCATGCAAGCATCTCAACTTACTGAGAAATTCATCACATTTGTCCTTAACATATCTTCTAGTACTCTAAAAATCCAATCCGAGCATGAAAAATTATATTAAATTGCAACCGCGTACCCATGGCTCTCTGAAAGTCTCTCAAAACCAAGATGTAAATCTAGCACCTCTGTTTGACACTATGATCCATGGTACTCTATACAACCTCACAATCTCAGCTACATTCCTTTTCAATCATGACCATCAAAATTTCTGTCTCAATCCTCTATACCTCATATTATTACTTGGTTGCATCGAATCTACATCATCATGTGCCTCTCTCATTAACTCCTCTCTCAACTTCGCATTATTGGGAACATAATTTCCATGTTCCAAGACCAAAATGTCCTCATTTCAAATTTTTGAACTCATATTGCTTTCCAGAAAGCACTCAATGCTTAATCTTTTCTATCTCTTTATCTCTACCTTGCATCTCTAAAGAATTTTACTATGGATGAGTGTACAACCATATTTGTTAATCATGATCCTCTATCATTGACATAAACTTCATTCTTATCTCTCTAAATCTATCATCAATTTCACATCAGGATTCCCAATAGCAGTTAACCTTCTTATAGACTTTCTATTCAATGCATCAGCTATCATCTTCACCTTTTTCTGGATGATAGGGAATTGTACAATCATACTCACAAACCACTCCATCCACCATCTTTGCCTCAAATTCAACTCTCTTTGGGTAAGTAAGTATGTCAAACTCTTATAACCCATGGATATCTCACAAATGGCTCTATACAGATGATGTCTCCAATCTTTAAAATAAATATTATAGCAGTCAACTCTAAGTCACGAGTAGGGTAATTCTTATCATGAATCTTCAATTGCCTAGAAATATAGGCCACATCTTTCCTATGTTACACATATCCCAATCATTGATGTGACGCATCACTACACACCACAAAGCCTTCATCACCAGAAGGAAAACACCAATACTGGAGCTGTAGTCAATTTCTCCTTTAGTAATTGGAAATTTTTCTAACACTTCCCTCACCATACAAATATCACCTCTTTCCTGGTCAGTCTATTTAACAGTATTACAATAATAGAAAAATTTTGAAAGAATCTTTTATAATAACCAGCTAACCCCAAAAAGATTCTAATCTCAGCCACTTTAGTTGGCCTTTCCCAACTTAACATTGCCTCTACCTTTTGTGAATCAACTGTTATGCTATTTTTCAATATTATATATTCCAAGAAGATTATTTCATTAAGCTAACACTCACACTTAGAGAACTTTGCATATAATTTCTCTCTCCTAAGAAAATCCAACACACTGTCTAATGTTTCACATGTTATTCTTCCTTCTTAGATTATATCAGAAAGTCAAATATAACTATAAACTTGTTAAGATATAGTTTAAACACTCTATTTATCAAGTCCAAGAATGAATCTGGAACATTAGTCAATCCAAATTACATCACAAAAAGTTTATGACCATAATGTGTCCTAAAAGCAGTCTTAGGCACGTCTCCCTTCTTTATCCTCAATTGGTGATAACCTGATCTCAAGTTTATCTTAGAAAACACTTTCACTCCTTGCATTGCTCACACAATTTATTTATCCTGAGAAAAAAGATATTTGTTCTAATTCAACTATCTGTAGTCTATACACAATCTCATCATTCTATCTTCCTCCTTCACGACAACTCAGGGGCTCCCCAAATACATTAGGTCCGATAAATTGTTTATCTAAAAAAAATTCTTAAAATGGTACATTCAACTCTCTTAATTCAGATGGCATCATTCTATAGGGTGCTATAGATATGTGTGTTGAACTCAAAATTACATCTATAGGAAACTAAATCTCCTTACTGCGAGACAATATAGACAACTCTTCATGAAATACATCATGAAAATCTTTCATTACTAAGATTTCTTCTAACTTCTTATTTTCCTTTTTAGAATTCATTGTGTATGTCCAATACTCCTAATGTCCATATTTTGAACACTACGTTCTTTTTGGAATAATCAACCATATTCAAGATAATAAATCAGCTTCAGATTCTTTATCACTGATACGAATCACACAACCCTTGTAAACATTTATGATTTTTTCACTCTATCTCTAGTGGGAACTTCAACAAAAATATTTTACATCAAAAGACTAATACATACTTCAATAGACTTCATATGAATACTGGATGCAAAGGAATGGGTTGAACCAAGATCACCCAACATTGATATATCCACATTCTCTACACACAAAGCACTTCAAATTTTGACAATTCTGAGATAAATATCTTATCTGAATATGTCTATAACAAACTTTTATCTCTCAATCCTTCATCAGATTATCACTTCCCCTTGGTGGCATATTTACTTCCTCTACCATGACTCCCAGTTTTCATAACCCGTCTCCTAAATCTAAGGGTCCTACCAATAGTATTCTGAGCTACAGAAGTAACAGATCCTGCTTGCCTCTGACTCTGTACTTCAATTCCCTATGACAAGGAATGCCTCATCTGGGTGGTCTCTCACCCTGCATACTCATACTGGTACCACCTCTGGGTTCATCAAATCTAGACTTATTCCGTCAATTCCTCCTTCTTCTAATTTCCATCACACCTTTCTCAATCTAAAGTGCTATATCCATTAATCTGACATAGTTTATATGCCTCATGTAAGATTGTTTTGATCTAATCTTAAAACATAGTTCATCTATGAACCTCTTACACTTCTTCTCCTCTAATTCTACCATTTCCGATACAACCATTGATAAGACCACAAATCTGCTACCATACTGAGCCACAATCAACACATTTACCTCAAATAAATAAAATTTCTATCTTGTTGGACTCCAATGGTATAAAGGAAATATTTATCAAGAAAATTTTCTTAAACCTATTCCACATTAAAGGGTCTAACAATGTCTGCACTTACCTTGGGAAGAATATCCTCTCATCATTCTAAAACTTCTCTTTTTAACTCAAACGAAGCAAAGGCAACCATCTGCTTGTCAGTCACTAGTAAAATACCAAATAATCCTTCTACCTATTTCTCTCAAAACTCAGGCTTAAAAGGATTCATAGATCCTTTAAACAACAAGGCGTTCATCTTAACAATCTCACTACATCTCATGCATAAACTCACTTTTCCCCCTTTTAAATGTCTATCATTACTGGGTTAACAACCTCAGGCACTACTCTAGCCTGTTCATCCTGTTCATCAAGTCTATGCTCCAGGCTACCAACTCTATCATCTATTACATTCAGTTTCTCAAGAGCATGTATAAGGGCTTATTTTAGCTCATCTATTTCAACTTCAGATTCTTTCATACCTTTACTAATATCAATCATACTATCAACACGTTCCCTTCTAGGAACCACAGATTCAGACTTAACCTCGACTTGTCAAAAATATTAAGGCCCTACCACACCTTCTCAAGTCAACCACTCTAACACTAGCTATAGCACGTCCATGTGTCATCCTCAGATTATTTAAAATATAATTTATTTTAATCTTCCACTTTCTTACTTTTTATGCAGTCTATAGAATCATAAAACCTAATGCTCTGATACCAAAATTGTAACGACCCATCCCGGGTTGACCACCCCTGAGATGGTGTTATCACGTTTTGAAAATCTCAGCACGACACATATATGCAATAATAAAAATAATTAACACCAATAGAAAATTTAACATAAATCCTCAACCCTCAACAGGGGAGTTAAATCAATCTGATCTTTAAACATTTAATATAACGTAAAATGTATGAATATTTAAAAATAAATTTTAATTTCTTTTCTCATTAGTCTGAGGATGTTGACATGTACGTGACTTACAGAAAATGATTTCTTCTGAACCTCAACTCACCAAACTATTTGTCATGTCTGCTACCTGAAATCATTGTAAAATGAGGGGTGAACTTCATAGCTCAGTGAATTAAATTTATTATAAGTACTTAATTTGTATAAAAGTATTCCAATATTAAATCAATTTTATATCACATAACCTGATAATAGCTTTCTACTATTACTACACATATCATATGTCTCATTCTCTATCAAACTCTTCTTTTTATGTATTGGTTCACCTCAAGACTATCAATTTTCTCATAATTACCTCGTAATGAGGTTCACAACAAAAAGTCTACCATTTAGATAGGTTATATCATATCATACATCTATATTATTTTCTGACCATAACTGTCTCTCTGTGAAACTCATTCATCTATAAATAATTTCACAATAACACACCACACATCAGCATTTCAATAATGCAAGCGCTAATTAAAACGGATGCAATGCATGAATTATTATTATGAGAACGTCTTCCCATATATTGATATGTTGTTATTATCTTAGACTGACCCCCTCCCGGTTCTTTTCTTTACAGCTTATTCTGGCTGTCACAGAATTTATTTTCAGCATATATCGGCTGTCACGGTGTCCCTTTTGTTTTCAGCATATACCGACTGTCACAGTTTTTCAATTAGACCGGCCACTTCCAGGTTCTTTCAGTTATTTTATTTAATGTATACGCATATGAACAATGATATGAAATATGCATATGAACAGTAATATAAAAACAACATGAACTCACAATATTTAAATTTAGCTATCTTGTCTTTTCTTAAATTATTATAAAAAAAATTTCATTAAATTTCTCTCATCCTAAATCACACCCAATCATCCATCAAAGCTTGCCAAGATCCACTAAATTTCATCTCCTTATAACTTGTATCAAAATATCAACCATAGCTCATCAAAAATTTATTTATCACCATCATTATTAAATCAACTTATTATTCTAATAATATTATTTCTATGTGTCTAATATTCATATCATATCTATCAACCAATCTTTATCTATTACCAAAACATAAGCTAATAATTTATTTTAATATTTTCGCTAGATTTTTCATTTTTTATTTAGATTACTTAAAGTAAATCCAACTCACCACGTAGCACTTAAAGGTACCCGTGGATCACCTCCTTGCCTTTTCCGATCCTCTCAGAAATTTCCTCCTGTTGCTAATCATCAACACCTGACATAATATTTGTATTAAATTTCTAATTATTTCTTCAATTCTTTATAAACCACACCCTTTAAAAATTCTCACTTTGAATTCCTGAAAATTTCATGAATGCTAAAAATTCAAAAATAAACATTACATTATTACCTTCTGTTTTTTCTAATAGCTTTTCGTGACTCTCTATGAAATTCTGCAGTAGACTCCTTCAAAATTTTACCTTTTCAACCCTTCTTTCGGTCCCAAGTGTTTAGAGAAATAGAGAAATTGAAAGAAAACTTAAATGAAATCGGTAAGTATTATGTTAAGTATAATATATATAAGCAAAAGTTTGTAAAAATTTCGGCAGCTCAAACTATTATCGGCAGCCTTGCTGCAAAAAATATTCCACGTTTTAAAACTTGTCAAACATGCACACTTATGAATTCACCTGCTGCCACATTTTATTTTTGTTTTTTTAAAAACAAAATAATATTTTTTTTCTTTTTTTTTTCCTTTTAGCTGGACGTCCATAATTTTTTTTCTCTTTTTTTTTCTTTGTAAGTATGCCCCGGCGTGTCCATTTTTTTTTCAAAATAATTATTTTATTCAATACTAAATCCTTTGTGTAAATATATTATTTTAATTTCATGATATATTTATTAAATTACTTTTTTATCCTTACTTTACGATTACGGATATTACATTAACACACCATGACGACTAATATAAATCAATAGTTCAACGTTGAGCAATTTATTGGAAAAGATAGCTTCACTTTTTGGCAAAGAAGGGTGAAAGACATCATTGTTCAACAGTACTCGGCTAAAGTGTTAAATGTAAATGATTATAAGCTAGAGAAGGTGAACGGCAGTGAGTTGGATGAGTTGGAATCGAGGTGCATTAGCATGATTCGACTCTGCATTGTTGATAACACACAATATCGAAAAAGTTGGAAAAACTCTATCTAGCTAAGAGTTTGACCAACAAGTTACATCTGAAGCAACAATAGTATCAGTTGATGATGAAGGAAGGTAGCAATCTCATGAAACACCAAATCATGTCAATGAAATTGTGGATCAACTGCGAAAAGTTGATGCCAATATTGAGGAAGAATATAAGGGCATTTTACTTGTTACCTCACTTCTCGATTCCTATGATAGTTTGGTGAATTGTATGGTAAGGATAAAGTGAATCTATATCAAGTGTAATTTTTGCTTTTATCCCGTGATATTCAGAGAAAGTCAAACCAAGAGGAGGGGTATGATTCTGCATTTGTTACTTGTGGCGAGAATCAGAAGGGACGATCAACTAACAAGTGGTCTGAGAGTAGCAGGTTAAAATCCAAAGTCAATGGAGAAGGGTGTTCAATTCTATTGGTGAAATGAGTTCGACCACATAAAACGGGACTGTCCTCAATGGAAAAAGGATAGTGGTGATCATGGTGGAAATTATTTAGAATTGATAGATGAGAGATGTCTTTACAGCTCTAAATGTAATGAAATTTTTTCTTATAATGGTTGGATATGAAATTTCGGTTATGTTATTCATATTTGATCTATGATAGAATATTTTGATAAGTTCCAAAGAGAAATGGTTGGCACAATGTCCTTGGGTGACTTGTGATGTCACAAGGTTTGAGACGTTGAAAATCAAAACGTTTGATGGAGTGGTGCAAACTTTGAGTGGTGTGGCGTGTGTCCCAAAGTTGCGTATAAATCTAATATCGCTTAGCTTGCTTAACTCCATGGGATACATGTATTCCATTGTAGATGAAGTTTTGAAAATATCATGTGGTGACAAGGTCCTAATGAAGGGAAAAAGTGTCGCGGATTGTATCGTTTGGTTGATAAATAGTGACCTCGATGGGTGATTGGGGATGAAGTGCATAGGATAATGGGTACCTATAACTATTCCCTTTTGTGGTTGGTATAGGGAGAAGAAAATTTTTCTTAGTGTTCAGACGATTACGGAGGGGTAATTCTTGATGAGGGAAAGGATAGATCAAGGCCCCTCTCCAGAATTAACTAGTGAAGACTCGAGGTAGCTACACGTATGCATTGACCGTGATTTTCGAATCAAGTGGAGTCAGGACCGTTTGCTGATTCGGGTTGTGTGTAGCTGGTAGAGTTGAAGGCCAATGATTCTTAAATTTCTATTGCAGTACTAGCAAGCAGGTATAGGTACAACTAATCTTTAAAGTGGCAAAAATACTCGCCAAAGTGGAGATTTGTTAGGATTTGACTAATATTCTTGATGTAAGACCTTAGAAGCTTAGTGACCAAGAGACTTGAGGGAAGGTGTTTAACTTAGAGACAACGTATCTTGGTGGGAAATATACTTGGATGGCAAATTTTTTTACTTGGGGATCAAGTATCTTGAAGAGTAAGTTTTAAATGTGCGTGTGTATGTTATATATATGTGTATGTGTGTGTGTGATCACTCACTTTACTTCATCTTTGTTTATTTTTTTCATTTAATTCATGTATGTACATTATATAATTGAATCTCGGTATTAGTCACTTCCGCATGATTGGTTTTGTGACAACTAATTTTTTGCTAACTTTCAAACAAATAAAGAACAAACATTTCTCTTTTTTTCCCAAACAATAATCCATTGACACAAAATATAAGAATGATGATGTCTTATACCATATTCTTTGATTTTTTTTGAATAATTTATTTTCTTAAAAAATGATCGCTAAAAATAATCCATTTAACCACAAAAGGTACTCTCGATTTCAAGCTTTAAAGAATGATGGGGAAAGAGAAGAGGGGAAAATAATTAAAATCATTTTGAACAGTATGATTACCACTTTACCTAGGCAAAAGATAAAGCAAGAATATAAAGTAGAATAAATTATGTTTCGCCTTTTCTTTTCTTCTTTACCGACCGTAATGTACTTGATAGTTGATAGATAACAAACCATGTTTTGGGAGCATAGCCAAGCCCAAAATCAGCCCATTTCTTTTTATCCTCTCCCTTTGGGTTATGAGGTCCAGTTGTTCAAGATTGTTAACTTTCTATCGGCCACATGGCGTTGCCCATTCGTGATAGACAAGATATGTCCGACACGATCCACTTAAGTTTATTTAAATTTGACTTTAAAGTTGATATAACACGAAATAATTGTATTGTATTGTGAATTGATTTGTCAATTTGAGGATAATCCACGAATCACATGATTATTTATTGTGTCCAGCTTACACGATTAAGACCTGCACACATAGATGTTCTACTTAATTCGTTTAATTAAATATTAATACAAATTTTTACATTCTAATAGGATATTTATTGTTACAATTTTATTGTAAAATTTAAGGACAAGTTGATTTTATAATTATCTGTATGTATTACAATAAAAATAACACAAAAAATTAAGGAGAAGATTATAGTTAACAATTGTTTATGTTGTAGATTTATATAACATTATATAATAGGTTATTTTGGAAATTTTTAAAAATGCTTTAGAATTTAAACACTTATGTTGATAAACTAGGTTTTTATGTGATTTATTTGATTAATGATGTAATTATTTTTAAAATCTATATATTTGTATTGTTTTTTAAGGTAAAAAAAAATTAAAAAGTTAAGTGGATCGTATTAATTTTTTTATATTTTTAATTATGTGGATCGGATTGTAGCATGTCGAATACGATTCATTTATTAAACGTGTTATCCATATCATATTTTATCGTGTTACCCGTGTGATAATCGAATTATATTCTTGTTTAGATTTTTTTTACTCGTATCGACTCAATTACTGCTATACCCAACCTTTGACATGAACACGAACATAACATGCTAACATGATTTGTCACCATTAAATTTAATCTATTTTTTTTTCTTTTTTCTTTTATTTTTTGGTTAAGTAAAAGTTAACCACTTCACAGATACAAAAGTAAAATTTACTCCATAGTTTTTTTAGCAACTTACATTGTAACTACCTCCAAATTTGTTGAAATGACATTAATATAGTAAATTTTTTTAAAATCCATAATTCACCTCAAAACACTAATTTTCACCATTAAGCATTCCCAAAATAAATTTATTTGAAGAATCAAAATTTTAATGATCAAAATAACCAAGTGATCGATTAAGACTTATGATATTAGTTTATAAACCTTAAACAACCAAGTGATTATAATAAGTTTAATAATTCTATTTATCTAAAAATTATTTATAACATAATTTTTTAAAGTTATTTGAATTCATATTTTTTTATAAAAAAAATATGCAATATCATTTTAATTTTTAAAATTGAAAAGGTTTTTCTTTGATTTTTCTTTTATAATAGTCTTTGATATTCATTTATTTGAGATGTTAGATTATTTAATTTTATAAAAAAACATATCAACAAACTTTTCATTTAAAATATTTAATTTAATTTTATGGTGATTTTTATTTTCATTTATTTGAGAATGTGATAGACAATGATATCATAATATTTTTTTAAAAATAAAATATGTGAAATAAAATTTATTTTATACCATATAATAGAATTTAAATCCATTAAAAATATATTTTTAACAAATTTCGAAAAAAAGAACGATCATAATTTTTTTTTTAAAAAGCTTTAAAAAATTTCTTATTAAATATGTTTCATCCCTAATACATATATTTTTAAAAAAATAAACTTTATGATATCTAAGGGTATTTTGTTCATTATGAAAAGTAATATCCAGTTAAAATTTTGATTATTCAAAAAATTCATTTTAGGACTGCTTGATGATAAAAGTTAATATTTTGAAGTAAATCATGATTTAAATTTTTTTTGTTAGTGTTATTTTAATAAAATTAAAAGTAACGCAATATAATATTTTTTTTTTTTTTGCTATCTTTGAGGTGGTTTCTCTCTTCACTTGGGAAAACTAGTTTCTGCTGGCGCTTACCTGTAACTTTTACTGGCAGCTTCTGCCAGGTGAAGCACTTGTATTTTTCATTTGTTTTTAAATAAAAACTGAAAAAAAAACAATTAGTACAAAATAATTGATTGTTATCCAAAATCAGAAACTAGATTTTATGGTTTCATCGAAAACTAAGGGTATTTTTGGGTAACAGTTTTAGTTTCTGTTTTTCAGTTTTTAAAAATGGTTTTCGAAAATGAAAACTGAAAACAATTTTATGAAAAAAATATGTTTGGATAACTGTAACTCGAAAACTGATTCCAATACAGAAAACAGTGAAATGTTGTTTGGATAATCTTATTTTGAAAATTGTTTTAATACACTTTGTAATTATTTTAACCTTGAGTTTAAATTTAGAATCTATATTAATTTTATTTATCATATTTACTAAATACTTAAAAATAATTAATATTATTTTATTTTTAAATTTTTAATATTTTTATATACCATAGAAGAAGAATGAAACAGAGAAGTAAACACTGATTTTATGGCTATTTTTCGAAAGTTATGTCAGAAAACAATTTGGGGTTTTCAGGAAACAGTTTTTGAAAACTAGTTTTTTGATAATTGTTTTAGAAAATAAAACTAACTCGACAAGTATTATTAATTTAAATAACCAAAGTTCAAAATTTTAAATAATAAATTGATAAATTACAAATATTTGAATTGTTCGAACAATAATTATAAATAGATCTTTCATTTACTTGTTGCATATAAAACATTTGTTCAACTATCTTCTACCACTTTTCATATTTTGAAATGGCTTCATGATCACCTCACTATAAATGGTTTTGAAAATGTGTTTTTCAATATATGTAACCAAGCAACAACTCATCTAGTTTACTTCCACTAAATTACGTAAAAGACTTTTCACAATATTCGTTGCAAAAAAAGAAATTTAAACTGCAATTGTTGCAACTGATAAAATCAATGTCAATGTAACCAAAGAATAAACTAATGGACACAAGATATTTTTTTTATTCTGCACCATTTCTGCAAGTTGTTCAATCCCTTTAAGCATAAAAAATCGGTGTTAGAGAGCACATCTATGATGTATGTTTCTAGTTGATTATCTAAAGTTATCAACTGCAGGTAAAACTAAGCAAACTGAAGTAATTTCTTCTTATCAAAAGCAGCAATTGAATCATTTGGAGTTAAGCACGAAGCAAAAGCTCAACTTATATAACCGATTATTAAGCTCTTGCAGTTGCATATCTGTGATAGTAAAACAAAGTTCAACCTGTGATCAAAGTATAAATATATCATCCATCTCAGGAACAACTATATGGTGCTTGGCACAAACTTTAAAAACATCTCTAAATAAAGAATCCCATCAATTGTCTCTCATACCTTGTAAGTTGCTTAGAAATTTTGAGCTTATTTGATTCACATTGTCTTCATCTTTTCATTATGATGCCTATGATAACTCATTTGTAATTTTTAGCACGATTTTCAGTGTTTTGAGTAAATTCAATCACATATTAGCTTCATCTCTTTGTTCTGAGTTCAAACCATCTTCCATAATTGTTTCAATCATGTCAATTATAGAAGAAAATAAGAGAATGAGATTCACTAGTATACCATAGTGGGAGTTCCAACGAGTATCTTCATGTCACTTTAAATTAATTTCTTGATTCAAACCGCGACCGGTGCAAAGCTCAATATTTTTTAATGCTTGTATAACCTCTGACTTTTTCTTTTCTTGAAGTATGTCATGCCTCTTACACGATGCACTAGAAACGTTAAGCACACTCAGGACTAAGCTAAAAAATGTTGTAATTTGAATGTTTTTTTTTTTTTTGCAACTGCGATCATTAGTAATTAAAACTGATATGCAAAGCAATAGACAAAATAAACATATGAATTATCTTTGAGAATAAGTGTTTTTAGCCCATTCAACTTAACTCTCATGTTGCTAGCACCATCATATCTTTGTCCATGCAATCTAGTAGTACTTAACTCATATTTATTAAACATTGACTCAATTGCTGGTTTGAGTGTCCTTGAAGTGGTATCAATGACATAATTAATGCTCAAAAAGTGCTCAATCACATGTGGAGATGTCAAAAAATGACTCGACATCCGAAAATCCAATCCACCCATCCCGATTGAGATGTCTTTTTAAGGTGGGTGCTGCTTTGGAAGTAAAATTCTACTCCCAGATTAGTAGTTGGGTGGTAACGAATGCAATTTTTCATCCGAATTGGACTTCTACCCGCCCACCCACCAATCCTTGTGAAATACTGATTTTATGCCTGATAAATTATCATATTTACAAAAATACCTTTACCGTATATAAATCTGTCTCCTTCACAGGTTTTATTTAAAAATATTTGATAACATGTGCAAGTTGTGTAGTAAGATGGATAAAACAATATTAAAAAAAAATTATCTCACCTGTATTGAGTGGGTTAGGCCAAAAATTCTCATCTGATTACCAGGTGCTAGTGGAAGTGGATGGTGAATTTCACCATCATGGGTGGGGGTAGATGGAGGGACTTGAGCACTCGATCCAGTCCATTGACATTATTCACATGCTCCCTCTGATTAACGTAATGCAAAGCAATAACCAACTGCACTTTGTTTGAAATATTATGAGATTCATCGACAAATATGGAAAAATAAAAAATCTCCAAGATCCTTGATAATTGCAAGGGTAGTCTCCATCGCTGCAACATTGGGTGTTTCTTTTTGAATGTCAAGTGCAATAAGCTTTATATTTTCAAGAGCATTTTTAGAAACACACGATCAGTGTCTTCATTATACTTTGCAAAAAATCGTAACAACTCAACAAATTCCCTTGATTTATTGCGTCTTTAGATTCATCATATCCCCAAAATACCAATCCATGCTGTTATTGGAAGCAAACACAATCTACTGATGCATTCAAATGAGTTCGTAAGTCACTTTTTTCCTGATATGACTATTTGTTGATGACTACCTCAATGCTCTGATATTGGATAAACAAAGTTTCACATTTTTATTGAGCTTGATTATGTGCACTATTGTGAGTACCAACATGATTCGGTATTCTCTTCCCAATTTTTAAACCCCTTAGTAACAAAAGATTCTCCTTCTGCTTGATCTCTTGTTTTAGGTTTAAAAAGATAACAATATCAATAGTAAGCACCATATTTTACAATGCTATTTTATCACCAATTAGCATGATCTTTAAACTATTTTGGTCTAAAACGACGCAATTCTTTTCCAAATTTACCCTAAGAAAACTGTAATTGGCTGATTAACATGATTCCTTTTGTAAGTATAATTTTCTAATCTATTCCCAATTATTAAGATGATAATTAGATTTCTTTTCCTCAATCCGGGTTCTACCGGAAGATTAACAATATCCACTACCTTTATGTGAGTAAGTTTAGAATTTGGTTGAGTTTGTTTGCAATCTTTGTCTTACTTATTATCTTTCATATTTTTAGGCAACTATACTTTCATATATTTATATTCAAGTTAGAATAAAATATTAGTAAATAAAGGCATAATCAATCACATTACCATAAATTTATAAAATTAAAAAATAAATAAAGAATTAGAACCTTAATTCATATAAAATAAATACATCAAAAAATCCAAGTGACTTATCAATGAAATTGACAAAAACAATGAAACACAAATTTTTTTTTTTTTACACTGAGCAATTGAATTAAGTTTTAAAAATATGAAATATTAAACTACATAGTATTCGGTCGGCTGACTCGACACCAAGGTTTCAGTTGGTTTATTCTTAGTTTTTTTTAGTCTTTTTTTCTTTAAGTTTTAACCTTAAATAAGTGGTCCACTTGGCCATGAAATCAAGGATCTCTTGGTTTACGAAGAGAGATCTCAACACCAAGTTCTTCCACTCCTCAACCCTTATAAGACGTAGGAAAGGATCTTAGGTTCCAATCCTGTCGACATTCATTCCCTTATCATTAATCACTTCAGGATTCTCTTATCTACTGACTCTGTGTCCCACCTAATATCCCTTCCCCCTGATCTATATCCCCCTTTTGGCTTGTTACTCTTGGACCCCTCTATGCACTCTTCTCTCACATCTTTTCCTTATGACCAAGAAATTAAAGAGGCTATTTTCTCTCTTAAGCCCTACAAAGCCCTAGGCTTGGACGGGTTCCACTCGGGATATTTTCAAGTTCATTGGAATGCCACATCCCTTTGTTTATCCAATGCCATCAAAAAGATCTTTTCGGACTGGAAAATGAACCCTTTTTGGAACAAAACCCTCATTTGCCTTATCCCTAAGGTCATTTGTCCTGAGCCAATCAATCACTTTCGACCTATTAGCTTGTGCTCTACAAGTTCCAAGATCATCTCAAAAATCATTGTTAATCGTTTAAGACCTTTCCTTAATGAGATCATCAATCCTCTCCAAACCAGTTTCATCCGTGGAAGGAAAGCTATTGATAATGTCATCATTGTCTAGGAACTTATAAACACCATTAAGAATAAAAAAGGGAAAGAAAAGTCTTATGGCCATCAAGCTCGATCTTGAAAAAGCTTACGACTGCCTTGAATGGGGTTTCATCAAAGACATTTTTCCTTCTTCAATTTCCTCAAAGAGTGGATCTCCCTTATCATGTCCTGCATCTGTTCTACTGATCTCATCTTTCTTATTAACAGCTCTATTTCAGACCTTATCACCCCTTCTCGGGGGATCAGATAAGGAGGCCCTCTTTCTCCCTATATCTTCATTCTTTGTTTGGAGTACCTTTTTGCCCTCATCCAATCTAAACGTGACTCCCTTAACTAGAACTCAATAAGGTTTCTTAAGAACGACCCTAAGATTTCCCACACTTTGATTGCGGATGACATAATGCTCTTCATGGTTGTCGACAGGAAAAACTGTGATAGTATCGCAAGCATCTTGAACACCTTTTGTTCTATTTCGGGCCAAAAAATCAATGTGTTGAAATTATCTGTCCTCTTTTCCCCCAATCTGTCAGAAGGTTTTTGTCATGAGCTTGCTAAATTTTTAGGGTTCTCCAAAGCCTCTAACTTGGGCATTGGGTTTTCCGTTCATCCATAGTAAAGCCACCAAGAACTCCTTTATATTTGTGGTGGATAAAGTCCATGATCGGTTGGTGGGTTGGAAATCTAAGTGTCTTTCAATGGCTGGGAGAGCCACCCTCATTTCTTCGGTCATGGACTCTATTCAATCCTATTATATGCGATGTATTGCCTTTCCCAAGTCCATTTGTGATGAACTTGATAAGATTAATAGGGACTTCTTGTGGGGATCCACAGAGGAAAAAAGAAAAATCCACCTTTGCAATTGTAATATGATTACGAAACTTAAAAAACAAGGGCGGTTTGGTCTGAAAAAATGCAAACTAAAAAATATAACTTTAATGACCAAACTTAATTGGTGTATTTTTAAGGAACATTTTAAGAGTTGTGCTAAATGTCTTATTTCCAAATATATTGACCTTTTCTATCGTTATAGAATACCTAGGAAAAACAATATGTCGGTCACTTGGTATAGTTTAAAAAAGGGGTAGGACATTCAAAAAGGGATTGAAGTGGTCCGTTACAAATGGTGCCTCCATGCAATTTTGTTTTGATAACTTCCTGGAGATGGCCCTCTTAGAAGGAAGATCCATGGACCTTTTACTTTGGAAGAAAAAAACATTGTTCTTAAGGATCTTTGGGATAAAGATTTATATTGGGACCTGAGTCGCATTTCTTTCGACTTTCCTTTAACCATTTCAAATTGCATCCATGTAATACCTATACCCTTTAATTCAAATTCAACTAACACCCTTACTTGGGTCCATCAAGCAATGAGAAATTTAGCCTTAATTCGACTTACAGCCTCATAGAGGATGGCCAACCATCTCTTAACCTTGGTTGGATTTGGAAAGCCCTCTCTTCCTTTAGAAACCAATTTTTTGTGTGGCGTTGTGTTAATAATGCCTTGGTGTTGAAATCAATCCTCAAAAACTGAAATCTGCTTCCTAATGATGTGTGTGACCTTTGCAATCAACCTAAATCTATTTTACATTTTATTAGAGATTGTTTTTAGGCCAAACATGTTTGGAAATGTTGGGATTGCTCTTCTTTTGGTCTTTCTTTTTTACTCTCCAAATCTTGTAAACTGGCTTTAAGCCAATTGTTCCTCCAAAACTCTTACATCCTTTAATATCCTTTGGTGCACTAGTTTTATTGCTTGCTGTGTTGTGCTTTGGAAAAGTAGAAACAAGAGACTTTTTGTTAACCAACATAAAAACCTCCAAAACTAGCTTGCAGATTGTAAATTCAAGCCATTGAGTTTTTTCACCTTGGTTCACCTGGCTTAAAGAAATTTTCCCCTAAGACTATGGCTGTTAGTTGGTCGCCTCCTGATTCTAATTGAGTTTGCTTAAATTCAGATGGATCTTCCTTGTTGAACTCCAATCTTGCAGGCTATGTGTCTTATGAGATAAAAATAGGAAATGGATATCGGGTTGTTATAGAATGTGGGTTGTATGGATAGCCTCACGGTAGAATTTTGGGGCTTTAGAGATGGCCTCTAGCTTGCCAAAGACCTCAAAGTTTCTAATCTCTTGGTCCAAGTGGATTCCCAAAACATTATAACACTTTTCTCAGATATGGATACAGATCTTCATCCTAATGGAGCTATTATTTCTAACTGAAAGTCCCTCATCCAATCTTTCCACAACTTAAAGATTAGCCAATGTTTTAGAGAGACGAACAAGTGCCTGACACCATTTCTAGAAAAGGAATCTATTTGGTCTATAATTCTATTTTGTTTTTTGTTTCTCCTCTGGGAAATTTAGTTAATCTTGTTGTTTTTTATGCTTAGGGAGGTTGCCTATAACGACCCATCTAGGGTTAGCCACCCCCAAGACGGTGTCGTCATGCTTTGAAATCCCAAGACGACACATATATGCAACAATATAAAAACATCAACTGAAATTAAAAATTTCATCCAATCCTTAACTCTTCTAAGAGAAGATACATCATCATCCTCCTTTCAGAAACAATATATACATATAACAAAATGCATGAAAAGATTTTTATTACAATTTTTTCTTTCTTCTTTCTTACAATGTCTGAAGACTTGACCACGAGACTTACAAAGTAATACCGAAAAACAAAAATGCTAAAAGTAAATAGTTATGAGAAAAACATAAGGTCAACATAAAAATAAATACTAACAAGAAATGTGAAAAATACTAAAAAGAAAAGGATATGATGTGGAGTACCTCCCATGAGCGCTAAGTTTTATGTCTTTAGCCAACGGTGCACCACTCTTACTACTGGTCTCCAAGTGGCGTGGAAGATGAGGCACAAAAGGCGGAAGGTAGTCGATCTAGAATGGCCTGGAGCATCATTTCCTGCTTTGCAAAGCATGCCTCCAACCCATCCATGCACTGATGAACTAGGCACATAGCCTTCCACTCCTCTCGATGAATATCAGCCATCTCACACCGGAAGGAGGACATCTCCTCAAGAATGTGCTGGTACTCTGTGGGTCCTATGTTAGTATAGTCTTCCTTCCAAGTATGGTCTGTTGTTGGGTCCTCGGCCTCCATAGGATCGTCCTTTATCCTCTCAGTAGCTGGTGCAGGCCCCCGGAGTCCTCTGGGCATGTGTAACTGGCTCTAGGTCCACTGAGTCTTGCCAAAGAAGGGGCGATCCCTTACTGGTCCATCGATGGAAGAGCTCTTGATTCCCTTCTTCTTGAGAATGTATGAGAAAAGGAATGAGAATGGGAGCCCCCATGCATTAGCAGTGATGACTTGGTGTGCAAGGATGCGGTCCCAAAACTTATGAAGCTAGCCCCAGATAATAGTCGGGATGGAGTACCAGTGGCCTCTATGAAATGTATAAAGTGTCTGGAGGAACTGGTTACGCCTCTGGTCTTGTGTCCCAATGGGCACACATTATATTGAAGAATGAAATCCATGAGCCAGAGTCATGGAGGCCACTTGGACCGACTCCCAGCAGTATTGTGCCGATCGGCATACTGCCCAACACACATATCCTCAATGATGGTGGACAAGGAAAAAGACTTCAGCTTCTTATCTATCTGAGAGTCCTCAGGCAGATACTCATCATGACAATGGAGGGTAACAGCTATATCTGAAGATGTCACGTCAATGTACTTGCCCTGAACAGATGAGGACAAGACACCCGGCTTTTTGCAGTCGAAAGATAGGTTCTCATAAAACTGAACTACGAATCGGGTGTAGGTAGTAGAGTTGATAGGCTTGAATAGCCTCTTCAATCCATGACACTTGAATTCCTGGACAACTCATTGAGTTACTTCAAAGTTCTTGAAGTAGTCGTCAATGTTGAATGTAGTTTCAAATAAGATCTCCTGTTGTTCGAAGCTAGGTCAGGAAGACTGTATGTGGCCTCCCGAGGCACGGGAGGTGGAAGCAGTGTGCTTAGGCATCCTGGAAAAGCTTCTGCAGAGTTTGTGCTCGATCTCAGCAATGTGTGCTTGATCGTATTTTGCCTATGCGATCGATTACACTGCTCCCTACGCTCGAGCGCACTAACTGATATGTGATTGAGGATTTTTATCAAACAGCTTGTGGGCGACCTGTGAACCAAGTTGAGCTAACACGTCCAAAACAAATTCTCAACCTCCTGCAAAACACCCAAAAACAAACAAAACAAACATAAGAACAAGCAGTAGATATGAATATTATGCTTTAAAATGATAATAACTTCAAAAACTACAGAAAAATGGTAGGACAATTTGGGGTGACCGTGTGTGGTGTGGAAGGGGTTAGGGTATTACCTGTGGCGGTAAGTGCAATGGAAACAACAGCGTGGGGAGGTTGAACAGTGGGATGCGGTGGTGGTGAATGTGTTTGAGGGCGGTGACAGTGAGTGAGAGTGTGCAGAGAGTGCGAGTGTCCAGCGAGTGAGAGTGAATGGGAGGAAATGGACAAAACGACTTAAAATAGGCATATGACTCTCTGCTCTGAGTGCGCTCGATCGCACTGTGAAGTGCGCTCGATCGCACTTGTGCGCAGGTATGTGCATGTGATTGCGCTCGCGTGCCATTGGGCGCATGGTGAGAGTGCACTCGAGCACGCTGTGGAGTGCGCTCGATTGCAAGGATAGAAAGTGCTGAGCCACTAAATGAACTATAGAAAAGATAAAAAAAAATTAAAAATAATGAAGAACAATTAACAAAAATAAATAAAACTGTACCGTACTCAGCGGCCTCAATACCACTGACCTCAACAGAGGCGCTTGAGCTATAAGTCTATCAAAGGATGGACTACTCAAACGCTCTTTATAGTAGCTTCAGTGTTAGTCTTTTGGCAGGAAGTACTTAAATTCCACCATATGTGGCTCAAGTGCTCTTGGTTTTGCTGCATATTGGACAAATATGAATGTCTAGGTGCTGTCGGAACCATGAACAAGGGTGGTCTCTAGTGGATCAATGTGATGGACCTGAAAAGCTTGCTCAACAACACATTGCATCATACATACATTAACACATTCCAAATCATCTTGGTGTGAATTTAATGCATCAAATATTTTGAATTCTATCTTCTCACCATTTACCTTCATACTGATAATACCATTTTTCACACAAATATTTGAGTCAGCAGTGCTTATAAAGGGTCTTCCTAAGATTATGGGCAGAGGTAATGGTCTAGGACCTTCTTCCATATCTAATACAATAAAATCAGCAGGTAAAATAAATTCACCTACCTTCACCAAGACATCCTCAAGAATACCTCTTGGTCGTTTGATGCTTCTGTTAGCCAGTTGCAATGTGATGAAAGTTGATTAAAGCTCCCCCAAACCCAGTGTCTTGAATATAGTGTATGTCAGCAGATTGACATAAATTCACCTACCTAGATCCAATAGTGCATGCTCAAAAAGCTGGTTACCTATCCTGCAAGGAATGGTAAAACTACCTGGATCTTTTAGCTTTGGTGGTAGTTTCCTTAACAACACTGCGCTTATCTCTTTAGGTAAAGCCACTGTTTCATGCTCCTGAAACTTTCTTTTTTTAGTGAAACAATCTTTCAAAAATTTAGCATAAGCAGGAATTTGTCGAATTGCATCTAATAAAGGAATGTTTATCTCTGCTTTTCTCAAAGTTTCAAAAATATTAAGCAATTTTTTCTCTTACTTTGGCTTTATTAACCTTTGAGGGAAGGGTGGTGCATTCACCTTCTCTATCTGACTTACCTTTGATATGTACGCTTTATTCGAAGATGCTTGTGCAGGCTCATCAGCGTCTATGCTCTTACCATTTCTGAGAGTTGTCATGACATTCAGTTGCTGATGTCTTCTTGGATTAGGTAGTGCTTGGTCTGGAAGTTCACCCTGCTTTCTTACACTCAGCTTCTTAGCTAATTGCCCCACTTGTACCTTTAGTCTTTGAATGGCTTGCTCATGCTTTGCATTTGTTTATCTTTGCTCAGTCCGAAATTGTCTTTCCTCTGTCATAAACTGATCTTGTGAAGTCATCAGTTGCTGTTGTTGAGTGGCCAATTGCCTTACAAGACTTTCTAGGTCACTCTTCTTTGATTCTGGGACTAGTTAGGTTGCTTGTTGGGAGTTCCTTTGCTGCCCTTAAAGATTCAGGGTATTTTGATTGTTGTTCCATGAAAAGTTGGGGTGGTTTTGCCATCTAAGATTGTAGGTATTTGCATACGAATTGTTCTTGGGAGGATAGTTGTTTGGTCCCACATAGTTTACTTGCTCTGGATCTGCAGATGAATATAAAAGACAAGTTTCAGTAATGTGATCAAAATAAGAACATACAGCACATATCTGGAGTGGTGTAGCTTGTGGACTTGGTGAAGCATTCTAAGCAGTCATGGCTTTTACAAGCAGATCTAGCTTCCTCTCCACAACAACCATTTGATTTGAGGATCCACCATTTAAAGTCAACTCATACATACCTTTGCTCTTAACTCCTTGTCTACCTCTAGAGGAAAATTGCTGGGTGTGCTCACTTAATGTCTCAAACAGCTCCATGGCTTCTTCATTGCTCTTTTCCATCAGCACACCTCCACAACCTGAATCCACAATACTTTTATTAATATCACTCAAACCTTCATAGAAAGCATATACTAGTTCATCCTGAGGTAGATTGTGATGTGAGCATTTGAGCAGCAGCTCATTGAAGTGTCCCCACACTTCAAAGAAAAGGTCTCCATCCTTCTGCTGGAAAGATTGAATCTCCTTCCTCATCTGCTTTGTCTTTTGTGCTGGGAAAAACTTTCTTAGGAACTTACTGGATAGTTCTTCCCAGGTATGGATGGACATTGCAGGCAATGAATTATACCACAACTTAGCATTATCTTTTAATGAAAAATGGAAAAGAATTAACCTGATTCCCTCTTGATCTAGGCCCCGGATATGCCAGAACTTGCAAAGATCAAAGAATTCCTGAAGATGCAAATGTGGGTCTTCGGCAAGTGTACCCCTAAAATGACTCAAAGCACTGAGTATCTGCGGGGATATGTAATAATTACCTTCCGCCTCAGGTTGATAAGCAATGCATGAGGGATGGTCGAGATTCCGTGGAATGAAGGATTGCTTCATGGGTCTTCGCTCTGGTGGTGGTTGATTGTCAAGCTGTTATGCCATTTGTGCTTCTCCCTCGAATTCCTCTTCTACCTCTTCAACATTGTCTTTAAGCCTTTGTCGAATGGTCCACTCAAGCTCTGTATCGAGTAGAAAGAAGGTTGGATTCCTGGATCGAAGCCTTTGCATGAATTAGTTGAACCGCTTCAATACAGCAGCTTCAGTACTACTGCTCGGGTAGTTTCTGCCTTAAGTTCGCTCAATTACAGTGCCACAGATTACTCTGTTGCACACCTAAAACAAAAAAAAAAAATAGCAAACATAAAAAGGAAATAAATTAGGTTTTTGATGAAACAGAATAAAATAGAACAGAAAAATAAAATTGAACGAAAAACTAATTCTAAACAGAAATTTAGTGCAATCCTCGGCAACGGCGCCAAAAACTTGTTGTGTAATTATCTACCTAAATGAATAAGAAAATATTTGAACAGTTTTACTTGCAAGTGCACAAGGTCAACAGTAGCATAGTGTGCAAATGTGAGATCATCTCCATAGGGATTGGTGAATTTCGCTTTAGAATCAGTTTCGCAATATATAAAATGATAGAAATAAATATTGAGTTTGGATTGATAATGATAAGAGCGTAGGGACTTGATATCCACCACTAATCATGCTATCACAACAAAACAATATGTCAATGCTTTACTCATACTATGAATACCTAATTTTTGTAAACCTAAGGGCATGGTGTATACTTCTTAAGCTATTGATTTCCCTAAGCAACGAGTTAGGCATGGTGTATATACTCTAACTCTTTTCTTTCTTAAAGGATTCAGCATGGTGTATACTGAGTTGTTCCTTAAAAGAGCATAAGGTCTGTGAAAATCAACAACCACATGAGACCTAGAGCATGGTGTATACTCTTGGTTTCCCATGTTGATTAACCCAAGAATCCAGCGTGAATTTCTTTTGTTACTATTGTTAAACCTAGGACTCGGTCATCCAAATTAATTCAACTAACTAATCCATACCATATGCATATGTCGATCAGGTAAACACATGTCAGGAATTTAAATAAAAACAGACATTAATCAAATTAAGAATCACAGCATAAATATCACAAAGGTGCCAATACTGAATTATTGAGTAAACATAATTAGGGGTTCAATGAAGCCCTTACTAAGAGTTTAGTTACACATGATTGTTTCGATGTTGAACATCTTCATAAAGTAAAAATAAAGGGAGAAGAATAAACCCGAGAGAAGAGTCGTCAATTCATCTCCACGGTCTCCTATCTCTAAAAATCAAAACTCAAAAAAGAAGATTTGGTTTCTGTGTTTACAGGCCTATTTATAAGGTTTAAAGACATCTGGAAACTCTAACTCGAAAAATAGAACCCTAACCTGACTTTCCAAAATAGATTCTGACATTTTACTGCACGTGTGCGCTCGATCTTATGTTGGTGCGCTCGAGCGCAAGGTTGCACTCGAGCCTTCTTCTTGTGCGCATGAGTGCTGGTGCACTCGATCGCACTCTTCTGTGCTCGATCGCACTATGCATATGCCAGTTCTTGCAAGTGTTTGGTTTCCAATCCTGATAATGCTCCATTTTCTTCAATATCCTAAGAAAACACAGAAAAGAAACAAAATAGCATGAAATAACACGACTAGGAACTTAACAATGTAAATTAAGGGGCTTAAATACGAATATTTGAGCACTTATCAGCCTCCTGGATGTTTATTCTCTGACTTCACTTGTTGTCAAACCAAACATCTAGAAATATATTCAGCTACATCCCTCTTCATTCCTGACCACCAGTAATTCTGTCTCAATCCTCTATACATCTTATTGTTATTCGGGTGCATCGAATATACATCATCATGTGCCTCTCTCAATATCTACTTTCTCAACACAGCATCATTGGGAACACAAATTGTAATACCTGTATTTGTAAAGTAAGAGTAAAGAAGTAATTTAATAAATATGACATGGAATTAAAATAAAATATATGTGAAAGGTTTAATATTATTTGAATAAAGCAATTTTAAAAAAAAAATATTTTGTGAACAATATATAAGAAAAAGAAAAAAAAAGAAAAAAAAAACAGCGCTAACTTAATTTAGAGGTTGCCAAGTGCAAAGTTGAAGGCTTGCATACCTTCCACCTTGCAATTAGGTGTCAGCTTGTGAGTTTGCAAACAATTTACACTTAACATATTTCGTTTAGTTTCCTTCAAATCACTCGTTTTCTTTAAACACTTGGGGACTCAAAGAAATGTTGAAAGAGGGGTTTAAGGGAGAATTTTATAGAATGTCACGAGAAGCTATCAGAAAATCATAAGGTAATAACATAATATTTATTTTTGAATTTTTTTAGCATACATGAAATTTCTCATAATTCAAAGTGAAAATTTTCAAAGGGTGTGGTTTATGAAGAATAAATTAGAAATTTAATATAAATATTATATCAGGTGTTGACGATCAGCAACCCGGGGAAATTGCTGAAATGAGCAGAAAGGGCAAAGAGGTGATCCACGGGTAGCTTTAAAATGCTAAGTGGTGAGTTAAATTTACTTTAAGTAATCTAAATAAAAATTAAATATCTAGTGATAATATTAAAATAAATTATTAGCTTATGCTTTGGTGGTAGATAAAAATTTGGTTGATAGGTATGATATGAATATTTGGGACATGTAGAAAATTATTATATGAAAAGAAATATTATTAGAATAATGAGTCGATTCAATAATGATAGTGATAAATAAAATTCTTGATGAGTTATGGTTAATAAATGGATGTGATATACGAGGAGAAGAAATTAGTGAAATTTATCAAGCAGAAATTGAGGAAAGTCAGGATAGCTAAATTTAATATTTGAATTCATGTTGTTTTTATATCATTGTTCATATGCATATTTCATATCATTGTTCATATGCATATTTCATATCATTGTTCATATGTATGTATATAAAAGAAAAGAACCGGGAGGGGGCTGCTCTAATTGAAAAACCGTGACAGCCGGTATATGCTGGAAATAAAAAGGACACCGTGACAGCCGGTATATGCTAGAAATAAATGAAATTTCATGATTGTCGGTATATACTGGAAATAAAAGAACTGGGAGGGGACCGATCTAAGATAATAAAAACATGTCGACATGTGGGAAGACATTCCCATAATAATAATTCATGCATTGTATCTGTTTTACATGTTGATATTTTTACTGAATATTGTTGATGTTATGCATTTATTTGTAGATAAATGAGTCTCATAGAGAGATAGTTACAGTGAGAAAAAAGACATAGAAATATGATATGATAGGAATTATTTAAATATTAAACATTATGCTATTATCCAGTTATATAAGAGATAAATGATTAAATATTAAAGAGCTATTTATGCAATTTGAATACTTTTAGTAAATTTAATTTACTGAGCTTGTGAAGGTCATCCCTCATTGTAAAATGATTTTAGGAAGCAGGCAAGACAAATAGTCCAGTGGGTTGAGAGTCAGACGACATCATTTTCTGTAAGTCACGTACATGTCAATATCATCAGAAAATGAGAAAATGAAATAAATTTTTTTTTATTTGTAAATATTCATGCATTTTACGTATATTATGTTTAAGTTAATATCGAAATGATATAAAAAAATTCTGTTATTTTTTTTTTTATGGTTGCATATATGTGTCATGTTGGGATTTTCAAAATTTGATGACACCGTCTCGGAGAGCATTAGGTTTTAAGATTCTGTAGACTACATGAAAACTTAGAAAGTGGAAGATCTAAATAAACTATATTTTTAAACGAAGAGTTTAAGGATGACACATGGTCGTGCTAGAGCTAGAGGTAAAGTTCTGAATTAGAAGGGACGTGGTAGACCCATAATATTTAGGAGAACTGAAGCAAAGGAGGAAGTTGAGTCTGTGATTCTCGCGAAGGAACATGTTGATAGTGCAGCTGGTACTAGTAGAGCTAGGAGAGAATTTGAGGGTAGGAAGGATGAATTGAGAGAAGCTCTTAATCGTGCTATAGAGAGGATGAATGCAGCTGAAGATAGGGCTGATAATTTACAGAGAAGATTAGAGGAAAGGGGTAAAAGATAACCTAATGTGGTGAGGCAAGAGGTGCATGAGGGAAGTGTGTTTGCACATGAAATGCAAGGTATTGTTTTGTGAGATTTCTTAAGTTTAAACCCTAGTATTTTAGAGGACCTGTAAATCCTGTAGAAGCTTAGCAGTGGATCAGACATGTCAAAAAATATTTTGAGGTCTTACTAGTGACAAATAAACAGAATGCTGCTTTTGCTTCATTTATGTTGGAGGGTGAGACTTCTAAATGGTGGGAGAATATTTTGCCCAGGGTAAGCACACAGGTAGAACAACCTTTAACTTGGAGTAATTTTAAGGATGAGTTCTTTGTGAAGTATTTCCCAAATACCTTTCGGGCACAACAAGAGAGATATTTTATTCATCTAAGACAGGGAAGCTTATCGGTGGCTGAATATGATAATAGATTCATAGCCCTATCAAGATTTTTACCTGAATTAGTGAATACAGAGGAGATAAAATGTAAGATATTTTTAGATAGGTTACACTATGATATTCAGACTAAACTCTCTTATATAGGCATAGGGAATTATGTTGTACTGGTGGATAAAGTGTTACAGATTGAGAATGATTTGATGGAGTTGAGAGGTAGGAGGGATTGGCTGAAAAATGTCTAGATTTGGGGGACCTAGAGGTGGTAGCAGTATGGGTGTACAAGGCGGGAGACCACCCCAGAGGGAACGTTCCTTGTCATAAAGAACTGTAGTACAGACTCAGAGGCAAGCAGGATCTGTTGCTTCTGTAGCTCATAGTAATACCGGTGGGACCCTTAGATTTGGGAGACAATCTATGGGAATTGGGAGTTATGGTAGAGGAGTAGTATGCCACTAGGGGGAAGTGGTAACCTAATGTATAATCGAGAGGAAAAGTCCTGCTTTAGATGTAATCAGACGGGGCATTTGGCTCGTAATTACCCTACGCAGATATGCTTTGTATGTGGTGGTGGATAACATGCTGTTGCAGATTGTCCAACGGGAAAATCTGCTGACGTAAACATTGAAAGTGTTGGAAGAAGACTGGTGGTGGATCAATGAGTGTGTGGGACAAAGGTCAATGATCAATAGTTGAGTGAGGATGTGGTAGTCAGGTTCAGTCTAGAGATAGCAAAGTCTATGCATTGACCCAATAGGATGCACAAGCCACTCCTGATGTTGTTATGAGTATGATATCTATCCTTGGTAGGCCTACTAGATTATTGATTGATCCTGGTACAACCCATTCTTTTGCATCTAGTAATTATATGAAATCTATTGATGCTAGTGCTAGCCCTTGGATGCATGCAGTTATTGTTGAGGTTCCTACTGGAGATAGGGTTATTATTAGGACAATCTATCGAGGTTGTGTGATTAATATTACTGATAGAGAATTTGAAGTTGATTTATTGCCTTTAGATATGACAGATTTTGATTTAATTCTGGGGATGAATTGGTTATCTGCATATCATACTTGGTTAGATTATTTTTTTAAAAATGTGGTATTCAAGATACCCGGACAAGAGGAGTTTAATTTTCAGGGAGAACATAAGTTACTTGCTAATTGTATTATTTCTGCCTTAACTGCTAGTAAATGGTTGAAGAAGGGTTGTGAGAAGTATTTGACATATGTGGTGGATTCTAGCAAAGAAAGTAGGAAGTTAGAAGAAATTTTGGTAGTGAAAGATTTTTCTGATATATTTCCTGAGGAGTTGTCTGGTTTACCTCCCAATAGGGAAATTGAGTTTTCTATTGAGATGATTCCAAGATCAGCACCCATATACATAGCACCCTATAGAATGGCACCAACTGAATTAAGAGAGTTGAGAGTTCAGCTTCAGGAGTTACTAGATAAACAGTTTATCTGACCTAGTATCTCACCCTGGAGAGCCCCTGTATTATTTGTCAAGAAGAAGGATGGGATATTGAGGTTGTGTATTGATTATAGACAGTTGAATAAGATCACCATCAAGAATAGATATCTTTTTCCCAAGATAGATGATTTATTCAAGCAGTTACAGGGAGCTAAAGTGTTTTCTAAGATAGACTTTAGATTGGATTATCATCAATTGAGGATAAAAGAGAGGGACGTGCCTAAAACTACTTTTAGGACACATTATGGCCATTATGAGTTCTTAGTGATGCCTTTTGGGTTGACCAATGCTCCTACAGCATTTATGGACCTTATGAATCGGGTGTTTAAACCATTCTTGGACAAATTTGTAATTGTGTTTATTGATGATATTTTGATATATTCCAAGAATGAAGAGGAGCATTTGCAATATTTGGAGATAGTGTTGGAGATTTTGAGGAGAGATAAATTATATGTCAAGTTCTCTAAGTGTGAGTTTTGGTTGAGTGAAATATCTTTCTTGGGGCATATTATATCAGGAGAGGGGATAGCAGTTGACCTATAGAAAGTAGAAGCAGTATTAAATTAGGAAAGACCCACGAGTGTAACTGAAATTAGAAGTTTTTTTTGGGGTTGGCTGGTTATTATAGGAGAGTTATACAAAAATTTTCTATAATTGCTGGACCATTGACTAAATTGACCAAGAAAGACGTGAAGTTTAGGTGGTCAAAGGAATGTGAGAAAAGTTTTCAGCTGTTGAAAGAAAAACTAACTACTGCCCCGGTATTAGTGCTTCCTTCTGGTGATGAAGGATTTGTGGTTTATAGTGATGCGTCACGTCAGGGGTTGAGATGTGTGTTGATGCAACATGGGAGAGTTATAGCTTATGCATCTAGGCAACTAAAGAACCATGAGAGGAATTACCTGACCCATGATTTAGAATTGGTTGCCATAGTTTTTGCTTTGAAGATTTGGAGACACCATCTATATAGAGTCAATTGTGAAATTTTTACTAATAAAAAAAGCTTGATGCATTTACCAACCTAGAAGGAATTGAATTTGAGGCAGAGGAGGTGGATGAAATTAATTTGTGATTATGACTGTACAATTCATTATCATCCAGGAAAGGCTAATGTAGTAGCTGATGCTTTGAGTAGAAATGTTATAGGGGCATTAGCTGCTATTGAGAGTCATAATACTATCCTGATGATAAAATTAAGAAGAATGAGGATGCAGTTGAGTGTCAATGACAGAGGAGTATTAATGGCAAATACGGTGATACAATCTTCTATTATTGATTGTTTATTACAGATGCAGGGTAGAGATGAGGGGATAGAGAAGATCAGGCAGGAAGTGTTAAGTGTGAAGCCAACCGAGTTTAGAATTAGAGAAGATGGTATGGTAGTATTGGGGCATAGAATTTGTGTTCCCAATGATGTGGAGATGAGAAAAGAGATATTAAAGGAGGCTCATGATTCTATATATTCCATGCACCTAGGTAATAATAAGATGTACGGGGGGTTGAGACATAATTATTGGTGGTCAGGGATGAAGAATAATGAAGTAGAATATATTTCTAGATGTTTGACTTGTCAACAAGTGAAGGCTAAGAATAGACATCCAACAGGTTTATTACAACCTCTTCCAATACCTGAGTGGCCATGGGAAAATGTGAGTATGGATTTTGTCTCTGGTTTTCCTCGTACCAAGAGGGGACATAATGCGGTGTAGTGGATAGACTTTCTAAGTCTTCACATTTTCTTCCTATTAAAACTACTTGGAGTCCAGAAAAGTTGGCTGAATTGTATGTAGTGGAGATAGTCAAATTACATGGAGTACCCTTGAGCATTGTATCAGATAGAGATTCTAGATTTACCTCTAGATTTTGGAGGGATTTCCAAGAAGCTATGGGTATGCAATTATAGTTTAGTACAGTCTTTCATCCATAAATTGATGGGCAGACAGAGAGAATCATCAGAGCAATAGAAGATATGCTAAGAGCAATTGTATTGAGTTTCTCAGTGAGCTGGGATGCTTATTTGCCTTTGATCGAGTTTGCATACAATAATCAGTATCAAACTAGTATTGGGATGGCACCCTTCGAGGTTTTATATGGTAGAAGGTGTAGAACTCCAGTATGTTGGGAAGAAGTTGGAGAGAGAAAGATATATAGCCTAGAAATGATAGATTTGATTACTAAGAGGATCAAACTGGTTAGGAAGAACCTCAGAGCAGCCCAAAACAGACAGAAGGGATATGTTGATAAAAGAAGCCGACCTCTCGAGCTCCAAGTTGGTGATTGGGTATTTTTGAAGATATCTCCATGGAAGGATGTGTTGAGATTTAAAAAGAAGGGAAAGTTGAGCCCGAGATTTGTGAGGCCATATGAAGTGATCGAGGAATTGGACCAGTAGCATACCGTTTGGATTTTCCTCTAGAATTAAAGCAATTGCGTAATGTGTTTCATGTGTCACCGCTGAGAAAGTACTTACACGATGAATCTCATAGTATCTCGAATCAAGTGATAGAATTTCTGGAAGATTTGACTTTTATGCAAGTACCGATCAGAATCCTAGATAGAAAGGAACAAGTCTTGCGCAATAAAGGCATTCCTTTGATTCAAGTATTATAGTGAAATAAATATGTCGAAAAAGTCACGTGGGAACATGAAGCAAAAATGAGGAAGGGTTACCTTAAACTCTTTTCTTGATTTTAGGTAAGGAAATTTCGGGGACGAAATTTTTGTAAGGAGGGTAGAATTGTAATATCTGTATTTGTAAAGGGTAAAGAAGTAATTTAATAAATACAACATGAAATTAAAATAAAATATATGTGAAAGGTTTAATATTATCTGAATAAAGTAATTCTAAAAAAAAAATATTTCGTGAACAGTATATAAGAAAAGGAAAAGGAAAGGAAAAAAAAAGAAAAAGAAAAAAAAATATCTAAGAAAAACAGCAAAACGTGGCAGCACCTGCTGCCAACTTAATTTGGAGGTTGCCAAGTGCAAAGTTGAAGGCTTGCATGCCTTCCACCTTGCAATTAGGTGGCAGCTTGTGAGTTTGCAAACAATTGTGAGCTGCCGAGATTTTTATGGCAGCAAACATATATATATATACACCCTTACATGTAAACATACTTACACTTAACAAATTTCGTTTAGTTTCCTTCAAATCACTTTTTTTCTTTAAACACTTGGGGACTCAAAGAAAGGTTGAAGGAGCAAAATTTTGAAGGGGTTTACGGGGGAATTTTCACAATAAGCTATCAGAAAAACAGAAGGTAATCATGTAATACTTAATTTTTGAATTTTTAGCATATATAAAATTTCTCAAAATTCAAAGTGAAAATTTTCAAAGGGTGTGGCTTATGAAGAATAAATTAGAAATTTAATATAAATACTATTTCAGGTGTTGACGATCCGTAACTGGAGGAAATTGCTGAGAGAAGCAGAAATGGCAAGGAGATGATCCACGGGTAGCTTTAAAGTGCTACATGGTGAGTTAGATTTACTTTAAGTAATCTAAATAAAAATCAAATATCTAGTGATAATATTAAAATAAATTATTAGCTTATGCTTTGGTGGTAGATAAAAATTTGGTTGATAGGTATGATATGAATATTCGGGACATGTAGAAAATTATTTTGTGAAAAGAAATATTATTAGAATAATGAGTCGATTTAATAATGATAGTGATAAATAAAATTCTTGATGAGTTATGGTTAATAAATGGATGTGATATACGAGGAGAAGAAATTAATGAAATTTATCAAGCAAAAATTGAGGAAAGACAGGATAGTTAAATTTAATTGTTTTTATATTATTGTTCATATGCATGTATATAAAAGAAAAGAACCGGGAGGGGGCCGCTTTAACTAAAAAACCGTGACAGTCGGTATATACTGAAAATAAAAATGACACCGTGACAGTCAGTATATGTTGAAAATAAATGAAAAACGTGATAGCCGGTATATGCTGGAAAGAAAAGAACTGGGAGGGGGTCGGTTTAAGATAATAAAAACATGTCGACATGTGGGAAGATGTTTCCTAATAATAATTCATGTATTGCATCTGTTTTACATGTTGATTTCATTACTAAAATGTTGTGAATATTATGCATTTATTTTATTTATAGATAAATGAGTCTTACAGAGAGACAATTACAGTGAGAAAATGACATAGAAGTATGATGTGATAGTAATTATTTAAATGTTAGACCACATTCTATTATCCAGTCATATGGGAGATAAATGATTAAATATAAAAGGGCTATTTAAACAAACCGAATACTTCTAGTAATTTAATTCATTAGGCTTATGAAGCTCATCCCTCATTGTACAATGATTTCAGGTAGTAGATAGGACAAATACTCTGGTAGGTTGAGAATCAGACGAAATCATTTTCTGTAAGCCACGTACATGTCAACATCCTCAGACAAATGAGAAAATTAAAATATTTGTAAATATTCATGCATTTTACGTTGTATGTTATGGTTGCATATATGTGTCGTGCTAGGATTTTCAAAATGTGATGACACTGTCTCGGGGGTGGCTAACCCGGGATGGGTTATTACACAAATCCTATGTTCCAATACTTAAATACCATCATTTCTAATTTTGAACTCATATTGTTTTCTACTAAGCACTTCCTGCTTAATCTTCTCTATCACCTCATCTCTATCTTGCATTTCTAATAAACATTCTACAATGGATGACTGTACAACCATGTTTTCCAATAATACTCATCTATCACTAATATTCAAGTTCATTATCATCTCTCTCAACTCTACTATCAGATTCACATCATGGCTCTCTATAGCATCTAATCTTCTTATAGATTTTCTACTTAATACATTAGCTATCACATCCACTTTCCCTAGATGGTAATGTATCGTATAATCATAATCACTAATTAACTATATCCAATGCCTTTATCTCAAATTCAGCCCTCTCTGGGTGTTTAAGTAAATCAAACTCTTATAGTCAGTAAATATCTCATAAGTGACTTCATATAGATGATGTCTCCAAATCTTCCAATTAAACACTATGGTAGCCAACTCTAAGTCACGGGTCAGGTAAATTCTTTCATGATTCTTCTATTTCCTAAAAGTATATACCACTACCTTCCCATGCTGTATCAACACACATCACATACCTTTATGCGAAGCATCACTACATACAACAAATCATTCATCACTAGAAGCAAGCACCAACACTAGAGCAGTAGTTAATTTACCCTTCAACAACTAAAAAATATTCTCAAACTCCTTAGACCCTAAAAACTTCACCTCTTTCCTGGTCAATCTAGTCAAATGTGTAACAATCATAGAAAAGTTCTGAATGAATCTTTTGTAATAACCGACCAATCCCAAGAAGCTTCTAATCTCAGTCACATTAGTTTGTCTCTCCCAACTCAACACTACCTCTACCTTCTGTGGATCAATTTCTATACCATTTTCAGATACTATATGCCCCAATAAAGTTATTTCATTAAGCCAAATTTCACATTTAGAAAATTTAGCATACAATCTATCACTCCTCAAATCTCCAACACCATTTCTAAATTCCTCACATGTTGTTCTTCATTCTTAGAATATACTAGAATGTCATCAATAATTACACCATAAACTTGTTAAGATATAGTTTAAACACTCTATTCATCAAGTCCATGAATGCAGCTGGAGCATAAGTCAACCCAAATGGTATTAAAACAAACTCATGGTGACCCTAACATGTCCTAAAAGCAGTCTTAGGCACGTCTCTTTTTTTTTTTATTCTCAATTGGTGATAACCTGATCTCAGGTTTATCTTAGAAAATACCCTTGCTCCTTGCAACTTCTCAAATAAATCATCTATCCTGGGTAAAGGATATTTGTTCTTAATGGTTATCTTATTTAACTATTTGTAGTCTTTACACAATCTCATCGTTCCATCTTTCTTCTTCACAAACAACACAGGGGCTCCCTAAGGCGACATACTAGGTCGAATAAACTATTTATCTAGCAAATCCTGAAGTTGAACTTTCAACTCTCCCAACTCAGCTGGTGCCATTCTATAAGGTGCTATAGATATGGGTGCTGATCCCAGAATCACCTCAATAGAAAACTCAATCTCCATATTGGGAGGCAAACCAGATAACTTCTTAGGGAACACATCAGAAAAATCTTTCATTACTTAGATTATTTCTAACTTCCTAATATTTTTTCTAGAATCCACCACATATGCCAAATACCCCTCACAACCTTTCTTCAACCATCTACTAATAATTAGGGTAGAAATAAGACAGTTGGCAAGTATCTTACGTTCTTTCTAAAAGTTAAACTCCTCTTGTCCAAGTATCATGAACACCACATTTTTTTCTTAAAGCAATCAACCCAGACATGATACGTCGATAGCCAATTCATCTCCAAAATCAAATCAAAATCAACCATATTTAAAGAAAAAAAATCAAGTTCAAACTCTTTATCATCCATACGGATTATATAACCCCAATAAAAAGTTTTAATCATAATTCTATCTTCAGTAGGAATTTCAACAATAAGATTATGCATCAAAGGACTAATATAAACATCAATAGACTTCATAAACACACTGGATGCAAAAGAATGAGTTGTACCAAGATCAATCAATAATCTTGCAGGTCTATTAAGAATAGATACCATACCCATAACAATATCAGGAGTGGCATGTGCATCATGTTGGGTCAACACATAGACTCTGCTGTCTCTAGGTTGTAACTAGCCACCACATCCTCTCTCAGCTATTGATCATCTGCCTCTACCCCGCATACTCCCTGATCTACCACCTCTCTTCACCTATTTTCTCCCAACACCTCAAGCACTTATTTCAACAGATTTCCCCACTGGACAATCTACACCAATATGTCCTCCCTCACCACATACAAAGCACATCAGAGTAGGACAATTCCGAGACAAATGCCCTATCTAATTACATCTAAAGCAATCTCTTGTATCTCGATCATACATCAGGTTACCACTTCCCCTTGGTGGCATACTTATTCCTCTACCATACTTCCAGTTCCTATAACCTGTCTCCCAAATCTCGGGGTTCCACCGATATTACTCTGAGCTACAGAAGCAACATATCTTACTTGCCTCTGACTCTGTATTACAGTTCCCTGTGACAAGGAACCCCCCTTTGGGGTGGTCTTCCACCCTGCACACTCATACTACTACCACCTCTGGGTTCCTCAAATTTAGATCTCTTCAGTCAATCCCTCCAACCTCTAAATTCCATCACACCCTTCTCAATCTGAAGTGCTATATTCGCTAACCTAACATAATTAATATGCCTCATGTAAGATAGTTTCGACCTAATCTCAAAATATAATCCATTTAGGAACCTCTTACACTTCCTCTCATTTATGTCGACCATTTTTTATACAAACTTTGTCAATGCCACAAATCTGCTATCATATTGAGCCACAGTCAACATATTTTACCTCAAATAAATGAAATATCTCTTCTGTTGGGCTTTGAAAGTATATGAGCAATATTTATAAAAGAAAAAACCTACTTAAACCTACTCCAAGTTAAGGATCTATCAACATATGTACTTACCCTGGGAAGAGTATCCTCCCACCATTCTAAAACTTTTCTTTTTAACTTAAACGAAACAAAGGCGACCCTTTGTTTGTTAGTCACTGGTAAAATACCAAATAATCTCTCTACATGTTTCACCCATAGCATAGGCTCAAAAGGATTCATAGATCCTTTAAACAACAAAACATTCAACTTAATACGTCTAACAAAACAATCCCCTGCATCTCGTGCATAAACTCACCTTTTCCTTTTTGAACGTCTACCATTACTGGATTTACAACAACCTCAGGCACTGCTCTAGCCTGTTCATCAAGTCTATGCTATAAACTATCAACTCTATCATCTGTTACATTCATTTTCTCAAGAGCATGAGCAAGAGTTTCTCTTAACTTATCTCTTTCAACTATAGATTCTCTCACACTCCTACGAGTATCAATTATATTGTCAACATGTTCCCTTCTAGGAACCAAGAAACTTAGACTCAACCTCCATCTCAACCTCGACTTGTCTAAATATTGGGGGCCTACCATACCCTCTCAGGTCAGCAACTCTAACTCTAGTACTAGCACGTCCACGTGTCATCCTCAGACTCTGCATTAACATATAGTTTGTTTAAATCTTCCACTTCTTTTAAAAAAAATTCCTTCAAAAGAATTATTTTTATTCAATAACAAATCTTTCATGTATATACTATTTTAATTCCATGTAATATCTATCAAATTACTTATTTACCCTTACTTTAAGAATACAGGTATTACATTGCCTCCCAAGGCCTGTAAGAACTTAATGTTGTTTTTATAATATCTCGTTTTTTAACCAAAAAAAGTAACTAATTAGCATGACTCCATGAAGCCTGACGTGAGGTTTCAAGATCTATTATGTGGGGGTTTTTTTTTTTATTAACTAACTAATTCTTGGAGTTCTTTTTAATCTTAAACAACGAATAGTGGAGTACATAGTAGTAATTTTTTTTTGGAAAATCTAAAGGGGCATTTGACCCCTGGCCCTAGAGGTGGGAAAATCTGATCCAACCCGACCCGGCCTGAAAATACATCAAAATAATTTGACTTGAACTTGACCCGACCCGACCTTAACCGAGTGACTCGAAATCCGAAACGAATAGACCCAAAATAACTTGAAAATATATTGTTTTTTATAAAAAAACATTTTTTTTCTAAAACTGGGATAATAGTTAATTTACTAGTTGTCAAATAAAATAAATTATATAACAATTAATTAACTATCGATTTATATGTGTTGATATGCATGGTTCAACATTCTATTAATATGAGTAATCTCATTAATTTTAAATAAAAAATAGAGAAGAATAGTAAATTTTTCATTGTTCTTCAAGTCACAATAAAATTTTATTTTTAATTGTCCTTAAAAAATATAACGGAATGAAGTGATTATATGAAATTTAATCTCCAAAATTTGGTATAAGACGTTACTAGTGAGAATAACTTTATAGACCAGTTGTCTGATATCATTTAAGACTGAATTTTAGGACTAAGAATCATAACATTGCATATTGCATTAAAAAATTAAGTGTTGATTTATTATTAATTAATTTTCAAGTATTTAATAATGTAACTCTTTTAGTCCTATTATATGCAAATAAAATATTTTTTCAATTAAGCATAAATGTTTATTCTATTGACCTAACTTGACCCGATCCAACCCGACATGACCTGACCTGAACCCGATTGACCCGACCCGACCCAACCCGCTTGCCACATCTACCTGGCCCCTCCCCACCTCCGTCACTGTTTCTTGTAGAGAAATATAAAGGTTTTTTGGGTTGTGAAAATTGTTTGAATTTCCTTCTCACACACGACTTGGCAATACTTGCAGAGAAAGCAATCAGACTTGAGAAGGAGCGCAATTGACGGATAACCGCGCTTCAAGAGGTTAGATTCATTTTCCGCTCTTGCTTACAAGTTGAAATTTTGTATTAAATTATTATTTTTTATATTTAGTGACAAGATAAATTTTGTTGATGTTTCTTTTTCACAACTGAGGGATGTTGCTGTCAACGCCAGATACGAATAGTGTTCTTTTTCATAACTGGCTATTAGAGATTCAACTTTGCGTTTATTTATGATTATGTTGAGATTTATGAGACCTTGGGGCTTTAAGTTTGAGTGATGAGTGATTGTGTTTTATCGAAAAAAAAAATGATTGTGTTGAAATTTGTTGTAATCCTCGTAGAATGCAGTCAAGATGTTTGTAATTTTTACTCAAAGAGCTGATATATATATATATATATATATATATATATATATATATATCTTATTTTGCAAGTCAAAATTTCATCAATCGATAATATATATAGATGCAGATTGATCAAATCTTTTCTAGCGTTAAAATTAGAAGTCAAGAGTTATTATAAAATAAGGCTGATGGCATCCACAATTGTCTGATGTTGAGTAAGAATAAGTTAGTTTTAATTTAAGATATAGGAACAAATTTGTAATCATGAAACATTATGGATGTTTTGAGTTTTAAGAATTCTTATATTTTAGTAACTAGTTTTTCTATTAGTATTTAATTTTTTTTATTGGAGTAGAACTAAGAATTATTATATTAGTTATTTTTTTTTTATTGGAGTAGGACTATGACTTCTAAGATCTTTATATAAGAAGATGTTAATTTTTAGTTAGCTTATGAATAAATAAAATTGAGTATTATTGAAATTCTCTCCACCGCCGTTATAGCCTAGTTTCTCTTCCAATTCCCTTAGTGGTTTGGTTTATCTTTCAATCACAACGTAACCGGGTTTTTATTTATTCTTTATTCTTTATTCTACATCAGTTTGGTATCAGAGTCATGTTGGTCTAAAATATATTATGGCAATACCCATATGGGGTGAATTGAGTAATAGGAATTTTTAAAATTCTTTTTGCAAACTCAAATATCAAAATATATACGAAATTAAATCAAAGCAATATTTCTAAATTATTAGCACAAAGATGAGAAAATTTATTGTTTAATATAGAAAACATAATTGAATTATAAAATAATTAAGCAATCAATCTCATTTACTTGAATAATAAATAATTCTAAGCAAGTAATTAAGGAGATAGAGTTAGAGAGATGCAAACTCGATTTATAGTGGTTTGGTAATATCAGAATCATATCTGACCCTACATCCACTTCTCTTCAAGGATCTACTCGAAGGCTTCACTAACACGAACAAGTAACTTCAAGGGTGTTACTCAAACCGAATACAAACAAGCAACTTCAATGGTATTATTTCAACATTTTCACAATAGTCCTAAGTTTGCTGCCCAAGTGTATATACCCAACAATCACTAGCTCACTTACAAACTCTCACAAGAGTTACACCAACTCTTTTAACAAGATAATGAATGAAAAATTTTCTAAGAGAGATTCAATGGTGTTACTCAAACCGAATACAAACAAGCAACTTCAAGGGTGTTGCTTCAACCTTTTTTCACAAGAGTCCTAAGTTTGCTTCCCAAGTGTATATACACTCACTAGCCCAATTACAAACTCTCACAAGTGTTACACCAAATCTTTTAACAAGATGATGAATGAAAAGTTTGAAACATACAAACAAGAGAGAGATATCTCAATGAAGATTACGTCTCAATATTTTCTCTTTCAAAAGCTTATAGCTTAACAATGGATTTTTGGCTCAAGAAGAAGAGAATGAAGATTTTACTTTAATTCTTTGTTGTAGAATGTTTCTCTTGTCTTCCAAATGACCTTTGAGGCTCTATTTATAGTGTCTTGAAGTTTTCTAACCGTTGGAGACAAAATAGAGCAGTTAGAGACAAGTTTATAGCTTTTTAAATTAAAGAAATATAACTATTGTAACTTGTCCAATCGACTGGTTCACCTAGAGATTATATATCTTCAATTAATTAAGGCTATGTAATAAAAATGCAATGTAAATTTATTTAGCTTCTAAAAAATTGAAATGCTTACAAAGCGTATCTTAGGATTCAAACCTACGGTTTAGCTCTTTTGTCTTTGAAGTTGCATTTCAATTATTCTCCTTAAGTATGATCTTTTGGAGAGCTTCTTCACTTTTGAGATCATCAAATTTGATTCACCAATTTATACAATCTTGATCTCATTTGATGTTCAAGCACTATTAACAATCTGTATTATATAAGTAATATTTATTAGTGCTTAATTAAAATTTTTGTTACTATCAAAATCATTCAGGGTCCACAAACACTTGTTCAACAATCTCCCCTTTTTGATGGTAACAAAAATCTTAATTAGATATCAAAGAAGATAAATTTAAAAGAAATGAAGGGATTAGAATTTTGCAAAAATTCTAACATACTCTCCCTTGTTTTCCTGTCTATTGACCTCCTACAGAAAACCAAACACAACAAAAACACTTTCCAAAGCAATTTATCTCAATTTCTTCTTTCAATAAATGCATATATATCAATGTATTTTCCATATGAGTTCAAGATATATATGTTAAGTCCAGAATAAGGCTCAAGATATATATGTTAAGTCAAGATAATGTCTCTAACAAGTATCTCTAATTTTCTCCATTATTTGTCATCATAAAAAGTGGTGAATTTCAAATAAGAGCTCCCCTTCAAAATATGTTATTGAAAATATTTTGATGAAACATGTTTAAAAAAAAATTGTTTTACAAGATATCAAACAATATAAAGCTTTTGAAAGAGTTGGATTTAAAGCGACTAAGAGTTGGAATTTTACAAGGTTTCTGTGTTTTTTTTTAATATTTCCTTTTGCACATTGAGAGAAAATAAGTGTAGCCAACTTCCAACAAAAGTATTAATTCAAGCTCCACGTGATCTAAAATAATTTTCAAGTATTATAAATCTTCAAGATTCAAAATAAGCTCAATGCTTAGAGTATCTTACACTTAATCAATAAAGAACATGAGTTTGAACTCATTGCTTGATTTACCAATATGTCAAAAATAGATAAAATTCTCTAGATATAATATTCAAATTCAAAACATATAAAAGAGAATTTATCGAAGTATTTAAACCCATTTGAGCAAAATAATTTTACCAAAAATTTTTCTTTTTTACCAAGAAATCAGATTTTCTCCCCACTAAAAAAAATTTAAAGTAACTATTTTTAACTTTTAAAAAAGGATGAAAAAATTAGATAAAACTTAACAAGACTTATTGGTAGTTGATTGATAATCAAGACAGAGAGATCATCACCCAATCAAAAAGATATTCAAATTGGAAAGATCTATAGGAATTTAAAAAAAGCTTACTCTCCCTAAATATATGCACCAAAATACAATTTTCAATTATCAATCAAAGATCATTTTCTGGGTAGATTAGATTCAATAAATAGATGATTATCAATTCAATGCAAAGATAATTATCATTTTCAAACTCAAATATATATAATAGAAAATTTCATATTTTCTATAAATAACTCAAAAATAATTCTCAAATCTAAATTCAAGCTCATCACTTGATTTATCCAATGCCAAAACAAAGAGAATTTATCAAATATATATTTAAAAAATAAAGTAGTATGAGATAGAGATTTGTACCATACTTTCTACTTTAATGTATGTTATGAGAATAAATGTCTTATCACTCTTTTTCTTCTTTCTATTTGTCATTAATAATCAGTTAATAACTGAATTGTGAGAAGAACGAACCTACACAAAGCTTTTTGGATTGACTCAATAAACTTCATTAGTAGATGAACAAAAACATAAGTAATGCTAAGTACTTTTCAACTACTTCACGAGAACGTTAGATTTCTAAGGAAAATTTGACAGAGTCTCCTATGGTTTTAGGACATTTTCCTCTCTGGAACACAAGACAATTCAGAGCATCCAATTCAAGCAATACCAATGATCAACTTAAATAGCTCATAACTCAACTTATATGATTTCTTCCTTTTTATCATAGAATAGAATGAAGTTTTTTCTTAACTTATGCGGGATATAAAAACACGTCTTGCATAAGCATGCATTTATAAATATTTCAGGTTAAACATAAGGAAGCATATATAATATCGCGTATTCAGTCGATTGGACAGGGATTCAGTCGACTGAATCAGTTACAGAACTTATTGGAATTCAAAAACATTGGCATTGAATGGTGTTCAGTCAACTTAATGAAATCATTCAATCGACTGTATAGACAATTTAGTCGACTTAATGAGAGGTAGAGACTTCAGGGTTCTTCAATGAAGGCATTCAGCCGACTTAATAGTTTGTTCAGTCGACTTAATGCATATCTTTCTTCATTAAGTCGATTGAATGACTTATTCAATTGATTGGATCAGAATTTTCAAGTGAAAAATCTGAACTCATTGAATATTTGCAAGTTTGAATTTCTTTATGCCATTTTTAGTGAAGGAAACATCAAATTAAGAATTAATCTTCATTCACTCAATAGCAAAATGTAAATGATGAATGCTCAAGATAATTTAAACAAATCGCACAAAATTTCTTATTCCTAAATAAGTACATTATGATTTCAAATAAGGTATATTATAAAAAATAATCATAAAGCATTTTCTTTCCAAAAAAAATGAGTGTGACTAAAATTCATACCATATTCCAATTATTCTTTTCTTTTAACAAGGATACTAAATTAAAACACATTTAAGTCATAAATCTTTGTGCTAATAAAACTTCAATGAATTAGAGTAAAATACTTTTATAGATTAGGATAAATTAATTCTTTTAAAGATAAAATTGAAAAACAACCCATATTCTCACACTAAATTTTGAAGAAAAAAAAGACTTTACATACCTTTCAGATAGAAATTTTCAAATATTAAAGAAATGTAAGATTTTCAAGATTAGCTAGACATAACTTAATATATTATTAAAATCATTTCCATTCTAGCTATCAATCAAAGACATTTATTTCATGCATTTCATGTCATATGATTCATTTAAGAAATAATAGAGGAACCAAACATTTATATAATTAAAATGTCCTCAGAAATCTGACCTCATAAGATTCTTTTACTAAAACAAAGTTAATTTGGGTAGATGACAAAATCTAACTCAAGCAAATCATCTTGGTAAATTATTTCTCATTTGGATCACTTTGCTTTGATGTTAGATGGTTAATCACACATTTCTCAACTTAAATCATGATTGTTAGCTTGTCACAAAATATCATCAAATACATGGCTTTTAAAAGCGCATAATTTTTTTGAAAATATTTAATTTTATCTTTTTCAAATATCAACAATAATCGAGATACGTTTTAGGCATTTTCAAAATACTAAGCATATTTTTTATTTTAAAGAATAAATTCAAAAAGTAGTTTCTTAAGCTCATCATGTAATTTAAATGCAACACAATATATATATAGCAAAATGCAATGCAAAAAAAAAATTTCTAACAAAGTAAGCTTATCATTTATCAACCAAAATCATTTTAGGTCCATTAAGCTTTACCTTAGATGGAATTATAACCTTAACAACACTTGCCATTTCCTTCTAATTTTGTTATTTTTCTTCAACTGATAATTATATACATGACAGAAATTAGAAGTAATAACTTAATTTCTTGATATAGTTTTTATAGCAAATTTATTTTTCATAAATCTTTGTTTCTTTAGGGAATTATTTACTTTGTTATAATTTTGTTCAATTTTTATTTCTTTCAAAGATTTAAGCTCATTTTCTTCTTCAAATTCAATATTTGATATTTTATCATCCTCAAAATCAAGAGAGAGTTTAGATATTACCTATTCTTTTTCAATTAAGCAAGAATTTTTCATTTTGAGATTGAAGTTTCTTTTGCACTTCCATCATCACTCCAAGTTGTAATCTTTTTGGAATTTCTCCCCATATAGTGTTGTATGGAGTGATTCTTCTTGGAATGAAACTTCTCAAGTTTCTTAGACATTGAAGCACATTGATGGACTTCTTTTTTCTTTTAATCTAGTTTCTCCATCTTCCTCTTCATCATCCCCATCATGATTAATATTTTCAATTTCCATAAGAGGTGAGAATGTGGTGGAATATTCATCCTTTTTGTAATTCAAGTAGCTTTCATGCTCCTTGAAGGATTCCACAAGCTCTTTTATACTTTCATTTGTAACATACTTTGTCAAAATAATTTTTCATTGATTTGACAAAGACCTAAGAAATATTCTCACAAGTTCAAGGTTAGAATAAATTTTACCCATAAAAGATAAAATTTTAACAAGCATGGTAAAACGAGTTTGCAAATAAAAAATTGAGTCATTTTCATTCATTTTAAAAGATTTAAGTCATGAACACGGTTTTTTCAATTTGAAATTATTTTCTTGGTCATTTCCTTCAAGTATGACCTTCAATAAATCTCAATTTCTTTTGCGGTCTTACATGGGGAAATTTGTTCAACTTCATTTTGATCAAGAGCACTATAAAGCATATTCATAACTTTAGCATTTAGTTGAATCAATTTACAATCATTTGCATCAAAATCATTTTCATTTTGAAATCTTCAAAAATGAAATACCAAGCACAATAATCATAAGCTTGAATAAAAATCTCCATTTGAGCTTTCTAATGGGGGAAGTTTGTTCTATGGAGAAGAGGAGGACTAGCAGGATCTCTCCCTTCTAGAAACATAGTTACCATAGGATCAACTCTAGGTTGTTAAGCCTAAAACAAGAGCATCTTGTTCTAATACCAATTGTTGGTCCAAAATATGTGTTTAGTAATTATTAAAAACTTTATTTTAACTTTTAATTTTTTTTCAAAAACCATTTTTTAAGAGTATTTAATATAACTTTTGTTCTCCCTCTATTTGTAACTTTTCAGTGACAGATTGGTAATTGTAGAGGAACTAGGTTTGCAACATTGTCAAGTCAATTGATTACATTGAGTTCTAAATCCTTTGATAAGTTTGAATAACCATCTGGTTTAAATGGTGTTTGGTAACACTGGAAAATCAATTTGCAACTTCTGGGTAACATGTTGCTAATTTTAAGTAATTTCCACTAATAATTCCTTAATAAAGTTGGCAACTTTGGCCTTATACTTCAACCAATTGATAGTAATGCAAAATTGCATACCCAAAAGGAATTACTATAAAAAGAAATTTGGTTTAAATATTGAGAATTATCAAGTATCATGAGAAATTATAATTACCGTTCAAGTGTTGCTTAGCCGAAACAAGGTAGATGTCAATTACCATTGGATTATTATCATTGGTTGACAAAGTATAATAGCAAGAGAAAAGGAAATGTGTGTGGGCTTCTCACCTAACACAGAACAGAAGAAAAAGGAAAGTTCAAAAATTTGTACCGAAAAGAATTGCATGTTAGCAATAAAGAGTACCAAAAATATGCATAAGATTGAACCTTTCGTGTCTGTGTTTTGTCAAACTGCCATCCATAAATTGCATCCTATCAAGGGCCCCTTCTATACTATGCTTTATCACAACATTATCTTTGGTTACTTGTCTGGATTCAGTACTGGATTTTATTGGCAAAAACAGTTGTGATGGATTTTTAAAAGCTTAGCCCACATTTAGTTGCCATGATCAATTGAAAATTAAAAATTTAGATTAGCTAGGGCAATTTTCTTTTTCTTTTTCCTTTTAAATTGTTATGATAATATTACAAAATAGATGCTTGATCAATTATTCTATCTTCATGCCCCTTTGATTCTTGACGATTGTTTTCTTAGTTTATATGCAATATTTCCCTTTCAAATATATATATATTCCAAAAGTTTAAGCTGACATAAAATGATCAAATCATTTCTTATACTTTAATATATCCGTTTATGTGAAAGTTGGATGAATTAACGAGCTTTACACAGAAACTCAAAGGTGAGCAAAGCATTAGGTAAAGAATTAATGATGAGGGGTGGATGGATGACAATTCCCTATGATCGAATAAGATTTCAATATATATATAAAATTAAAAGTAAAGTTTAAAACTTTGGACCTCTTAATAAAAGGAGATGTGTGATTATCAATTGAGTTATATTCAAACCATAACCTCTAGTTTTAATACCATATAACATATTACAGGGATAATTGAATAATCAATTATCCCAAAAATTTAATATAATATAATAATTTTAAATAGATGTGTTTATCTTCTTTTTTAAGAAGACTCATGAATTCATGAACTAGACAATGAACTTATAATCCTTATATGAGTATAATATTTAATCCTTCATCTCTTTGCGACAAGAAATGAGCTTACAACATTGCACTTAATTAGTGCTACATATGCAATTTGCAGTTGGATCAGCCTTTCTTCCAATTTTGTCTTAAGCTTTATATATATATATTAAAAAAATTATATCAATGCCTACTTTGTGACAAGAAGTTAAAGATAAATGGGTGTGATAGACAATTCATGAGATTTAAGATCAAGTAGCGACAATTACGAGGAGAAGATGGGACAATGCATGTGTCTGTACTCTTCCACTTCCGTTGATGATGAGGAACAAAGGGAAAAACAAGTGCAATGCTCCCATGGATATCCCATTTCTCTTTGCTCATGGTTAATCAAGTCCTTATCATTACCGGGCAACACTGTTTCATTGAAATCGTGGCCTTAGCTTTGGTCCCAAGAAATTTTATAAAGAGTGTCTGTCACTACGTCTACATCTACATCACCGATCTGCAGAATTATTTTTGAGGTTCTGTTTTTAGAAGTGGTTAGAATTCATGGGGCTCTTATAATATATGTGTGTTTATTATCTTGTCCTGCCCATTGTGCCCCATTGACAGCTTTTAGATTCAAATAATTGAGATCTTGTTTTGTTGCCATGGTGACTTTCTTATGTAGTAATTAAAGGATCAATGCTTTAGTCGGTGGTGTTACTCAGCATTATAGTTGGGCTGCATCTCTCATCCCAAACATTGTTCTTTCAATTATTGGAAAAGATCTTGTCATTAAAGGAAATATGACTTCATACTTAGGTTTATAATTAATTTGTGTAAAGTGGGTGAATTTGGATTTGGAAAATATTTTATGTCTCGTTTTTTTTTTTTCAAATAAAAAACGTTTTTGTTATTTTATTTATTCTATCGAAATTTAATTGTTTTATTGTCATGGTGATTTTGAACCCAATAGTTGACTCTCTAAAATAATTAAGAGATTAATACCTTATTTGATGGGTGTTATTTAAATAGTATAATTGACGACTGATGTAATATATATTGATCGAAATATTAATCTCTCGGAAATGAACCTAACACTAAACGAAATATAGTTGTATGCTAAGGTCTATAGGATGCATAAAATAGACGCATTTAGATTTAAAAATATTTTATGTTTTTATTTTATTTTATTTTCAAACAAAAAGTTGGTTTTTCATTTTTTTTTAATTTGACCCATTTTATTTTTATTTTTTATTTTTCAAATAATTTTTTTTCTTTTCAACTTGAACTATTTTTTTTCTTTGCATTGATGAGAATAGGATCTAACTCGGTTCTGATAAATAAAGAGCTGAAAAGTAACCAAACGCATTTTCTCTATTAATTTTTAATTTCTAAAACAAAATGCACCGATCTAACTAGCTGAATTATCTTTTATGAGAGAAGAACTTTTCCTCAATAAGTTTAACTCCCAACTTAATGTAACATTATAAAGCCTTAATTTCAACAGTTTGAAGTTTTTATGAATTTAAATATAATAGTCAAGTTCTATACTATAATCATGGTCCAAAAATCATGTGACCCTAGAAATAAAAGACATATCAATGCTTGCTTCTTTTCAACACCATATGGTGGTCAGCAGATAGGTTATCATTATATTTTCCTTTCTTCTACTGGGTTCTGCAGAAGCTCTTGTGCTTTTCACTACTAGTTTATAGAAAGAATCTTACAGACTTGAAAAAAAATTGGTTCCCCAAGTATGGTTTTGGTCCAGAATGGGGAAGGTATCAATACAAGAGAACAAAAGCTAAAATTAGAGGTTTATTTAAATAAGTGAATCATGATGCTTACTAAATTCCAAAGAATCTTGTTTGCCCAAATGAAATTTAACAGCTCTTATTTGGCTCCAAATGAAGAATTGCATTGATAATTTCCCATAGCAGTTGAGGTTTTTTTTTTTGAAAGAAAATTCTTCTTTCCTTTTCATTTTTTCTTTCTGACCTTCCTTTTGGGTCAGATGAGAATGACTTATTTATACTTCTGTTATGCTTTTATTGGTATTTTTGTTTTTCTTGGTTGGATTATTTTGCTTTTGTTCATAGCCTCTAGGAAATTCATTGTACAATGTAGATGCATTGGACAATGTGGTGTGATGGCCATGTGATCACAATCAGATTCCAGCTTTTCTGCAAGTTAATTTGAAACATGTTGAAAGTTACAATGTAATCAAATATGCTTAGGATCCAATCTCTAGCTTCTTCAAAATATATTATATTCAAAGAATTAATGCTTAAGTTTAGGGTTATCCTTTTAGATAATCAACTGCTTTATTCAAGTGACGGTATTGTTACAACATGATTTATTAATTTTAAAACGATATCGTTTGAATGAACAAAATTGTCCAAAAAAAATGATGATATTATCATAGCAAAATATTTTTTCAAAGTCTCTTCTTAGCACATAAGTTCTCCATGTCTTTTTAAGCTTCTCCATTTCAAAAGATGATAAAGAGAATTTTTATTCATAAAATGGAGAAGTAAATGACCTTTTATCCTTCCCTTTTTTACATCAGAATAAAACCAAGAGAAAGGACAGATAAAGGCAGCATCAAACCCCCTCCTCGGTGATGAGGGAATCCTTCTTTCAAGTGGTATGACGATTGTCCAGGCTGTATAATATATTGACTTATTTCTTTTGTTTGTGTGCGAGGAAAATATTTTGACGGCATCTTGAGCAAATATCTTGATTTGTTTTGGTTGAAAATTTGATTGATAATTTTAAAAATTTCATTAATAATATTAACTGAGTATATAAAGATATTACTAATGAAATTCCAAAAAATTACCAATCAAGTTTTTAGTCAAAAAAACTTATACTCAATGCAACCAATAATTTATCGTGTGTGAGACATAACTCATGTAGTTGCAATTTTTTTGAAATAATTGTTATACAGAAACTATTATGGTAAATATTTTTGTTTAGTTAATAGGTGATTAATAGGAGAGAATCTTAATTGATTTGTTTTTTAGGGATAATTAAACGGAAATGTATTTTTGCCGTAGCAAATAAAAAAGATGATTAAATTAAAATTAGAAATGATAGTTTCGTCCGATCATTTTTAAAAAAATATCTTGTTTGAACTCTAACAATTTATCCTAAAACAATATCGTCATCTAAAAATAAATACTATATAAAAATAATTTTATCATTTTAAACAATACTATTGCCAAGGTATTAACAAATCATGCTAGCTATCACCTGCTTTTATCAAAATATTAATGATTTTTTTTCCCTACGCTTCTTGGACGAGGCCAAACTTGCATTCCTATGTTTAGAATCTGGGTTCACTATGAATGTAGACTACAAGCAGAAGGCATATAAGATCACTTTCTTTAAGATCAATTTTGATTCTTCTTTATCAAAGTTCTCCTCTTCTCTTATAGTGCACAAAGGGAATTTAATTAGCTGACATCCAAGATTTAATTGGCTAATATATTAGCTTGGATGAATAATTGTAAGGCAAGAGTACTACTGCTTCAATCACAAGGTTAGCTTAGCTGACTACTGCAAAAAATTGGGAGAAATTATTGGATCCTCAGTAGAGTATCATGCTGACAGTACAGGCAGGCCGGCAAAGGGAGAGAAGAACTAACCTAACTCATCTTGTCAATTTATTGAGGTGAGGAATGAATCAAATCGAACCGAATCAATTAGTTTAGTTCGGTTTTATTTATCAAAAAACAATTGTACGTATCGATAATTATATTTTAATTTATAGAAGTAAGTATAGAACGATTCGTGAATTATAATATCTCAAATTTTATATTCTTTACCATATTTTTTTAGATAAAAAAAAGAATTTAGCATTATTTAATTTTTTTTTCTAATGTAAATAGATTTTTCAAAGTATCTTACGTGGTTATGAAAACTCTATAACCAATCAAATTGGCCAATAAGTGCATGTCACTACCTCTAGGGTTCCAAATGGGACCAACAATGCAGGAATATGGCTTCAACTTTAAGATGCAAATTCCTCATCTTAAGAGAGGTATTTCCTGAAGCTTGTGAATCACATTTTGATTTTGGAGCATCTTCTGTTAATTGATTTTTGCACTGAGCAAAGGTATTTTATACATCTAAAGGAAGGAGAAGAAAAGAAAATAACCTTCTCTTATTTTCTTTTGTTTTTTCCTTTTATGCTCCTCCCAAACTCTCAAACGGTGGAAAATTAGGAATGCATTTGGTTTAAGAAAACTATCTTATGTTTTCTTTTTCTATTTTCAAATAATGAAAACAGTTTTTATTTTCTAAATTTATTTTAATCTTTTAATTTCATAGAAAAATATTTTTCATTTTTTGTTCTCAAATTTATTGAGAACAATTTTGGTGTAAATTACAATTGCAGTATCAAAAGTATATTAATACACCTTAAATTCCGACCATGATTGGTAAAAAAAAAAATCTCAAAACATTCTCTTGTTAAGAATTAAATATTAACAAACTAAAATATACTACTGAACTTTGTGAGAGTTTTTGACCAATCTAGATTCTAAACTACCTATGATTATGTTTAGGATACGTTAACATACTTTTAATATAATGGAGTGCAATTGTAACAAACTATAAAAGTAATTTTGTAATTCTCCCTAAAAAAGCACTCCCAAACAAAAAATCACATATACCCTCCAATTCTTTTCCCTCGATCCAAAGGGTTGATGTCTATATGAATGGTATATGGAGTTTTCATCATAATTCATGATTGTGTTCCAAGTTTTAATCATCACAGAGTGGCAGTGTTATGCTTGAAGCTTGATTAGTCATGGGATTCTTTTGTTTAAGCATAAAGCAAGAACAAGTTCCTTACCAGTTCATCATGTACCAGAAGGGGAATGTAAAAAAGCCAAGATAAAAAAAAATCTTCCTAACATGGAAGTGCAGTGATTAAAGAATATAATCTTTTTGGATTTTTTTTTTTAATTTGATTACTGACATTCTGGCAGGATTCTCAGAGCTGCAGAAAACAAATGAGCAAACAAAATTATTGAAGGGTAACTTCTTATGTGAAATCCATTTCCTAGAAATTCAGAGTTCTTTCCATGCCAATACAAATGATTGTGGAAGTGTGTCTAAAGAAAAAATAAGCATCTTAGATGTGCATTCAACATTGCAACTTCTGTTAAACTTCTAAGTCAAATTGATCTTGTTTTCTGCTTAGAATTGGAATTAAAAATTATTGAGAGATGATGAGAAAAACATCATCAAGAGCAGAGTACTAGCACTAGTTCACCTTTGTAACAATAGTACTCAGATTTTTTTCAACCAAAATTTAAAAGTCATATCTAAATTTTTAATTCTATCACTAGTACTGTTTTCTATAATAACTTAGAAATACTATTCTTTAATTCATTTAGTGGCAATTAATAAGAGAGTCTAATGTCAATCGTGACTTACTATTATTAATTTTTAATTTTCAGTCGTATTAACATTAACACCCCTCCGTAACTAACGAAAGATTCTTACGAAACTAAATTAAGCAAATTAATGAAAAACAGAACATGGCATGCAAATGTCAGAGTTCCTCTCAAAACAACATGATGAAATTAACTTAGTGCATTGTACATATTTGTATCAAATTGACAATCTTTGTCACAATCTGAAGGCACATGAATACTCAAGCAAATGACATTCTTCAATGGCTATGCAAAACAAGCAAATCACATTAACCAACATGATCATTTTCACCATGCAACTATAAGAAACACTTAGGCAAAAGAATTATCAAATAAAAGAATTTATATATATGAATTAAATTTCAAAGAAGAAAAAAAGGAACAAGAAAACAATGCCACTACCCATGTGGCCATGTACATTACCTCTAGGTACTTCAACTCCAAGAGGGGGACCAAAAAAAGGAAATTTCAAGTTCTTGGTGGGTGTTTAGAATATCTAAACCAAAAAAAAGAAAAAGAGCGAAATGTAACTTTTATTATAGTCAATATTATTTTATTTTTCTCATTTTCAATTGTTTTAAGAAAAACTTTTGGGCCAGGACTCGTTCGCTACTGGGCCTGCGCCCACTCAAGATAGGAAGACCTCCACACTTGAATTCCTGAGAGTGAGGCAAAGCGGACAAGCTTGTGCCACTCGGTCGCATTCTGTACAGAGACAGAGATGCCGACACGGCAGCAGAACCACCGACGCAACCCGTTTCCGGCACCCCTTACAACCCGGCCCAGACGCCACGACCCGGTCAGGGTCAACGTAAGCCGACTCCGCGTCCTCCACGATTTGGCCCTCCACGCCTCCGGCGCACCCTAGCCCCTCCTCCTCTCTCCTGCTATCCTGCGCTATCCCACTGCCGCTGATTATGGCTTGCTGCAGTTGCGCCTGCAGGGAAGCGGCTGTAGCCTCTTGGGCTCTCGCCTTGGCCTGCCAGACCTGCGCCTCAAAGCTGAGCTGCGCTGCGCGTGCCTCCAACTCCGTGTTGTGGCGCGTGGCCTTCTCCATTTCTGCCTCTTTCTCCGTCAACCTCCGCGCCACGAATTCCTCAGCTGCGCCCAGTAGCGCACGGTAGTGCCTCTGCCTCTTATCTGCTAATGTGCGCTGTAAACGCTCTCCCTATATATATATATAGACATATATACTATTATTATTGTGGCTATGAAACTGAAAGATAAAAATGCCCATTTGAGAAAATTGTTACCTGGGCTTGAAGCAATCGGTCTAATTCCTCTCGTTGCTGTTTGATTTGAGAGGCGAAATCTTCAGATAAGAGAGATAAGAATGCAGATGGGTTCACAATAAGATTTTGTTGTTGTTGCTGCGGTTGCTGATAGTGATGATGATTTTGTTGTAATTGTTGTTGTTGTTCACCGAAAGATAAGCGGAGGCCCGTAGAGACTACAGTCGGTTGCTGTTGTTGATGATGATTTTGTAGCTGAGAGATGTCTATAAGCTGAGGATGAGATTGAGTTTGCATAGTGAACGGATTCATTTGGGATGTGTTATTGATTGTCACGTCTCTTCCCCTTTTGCGTGGATTAGCAACTGTTGCGATTAAAAATGAATTCAATTTGAGAATCATAAACAAACTTTCTGGATTGGGTATCCATAAGATTATGAAAATAATAATAATAAATATATTTTTTTAAATGGAATACTGACCTCCATTGGTTAATAGCATATGGGATTCATCAAGAAATCCTCTTGGTTGTGGTTGCAATGAGTAATCATGTCCCTCTTGTCCATTTCTGCTTTTAGGAAATGGAAGTAAAAGATTAGAAAAAAAAATGAATATAAACAAACAGGGTAACAAAGGAAGAGTTGAATTAAAACAAACCTGTTTAAGAGGAGGACATTTGAAGGGTATTGAGCTTGAACGGCCATTGTAGATTGATAGAAAATAGAAGGATTGTATAAATGAGAAGGAGGTGAAGAGGCCAATACTTATATTAGAGAGATGGATTATGAGAGGAACAATGTGAAGGCCAACAGCAATAATAAACGCTAACACATAAGAAGCATGAAAAAAAGAGAATTGAAGAGAAAGATGCCCGCCCCCACACACAAGGCTAGCTAGGCGGACTCTTCAATGAGAGATTATGAAAAAAAGAGATGGAAAGAGAGAGAAGGAATAGAAAGTACTAATAAATGAATTCATGCTAGTGGAGAGAAAACCACCACCACTATCATCTATACCATTAACCCTTTCATCGAATAAATCTTCTTCTTCTCTTGTATAAGTAATTTTTTCTTTCCTTTCTCCCTTGTTTTGCCTTTGCTTTGTTTATATATATGTTATCTCTTTCTCTCTTTTATTTTATTTTTTATTTTTATATATATAGAGGATAAATAGAGAGATGCGATTAAAAGGAATCAGTCCAAGAGAGAGACACCTTATTCTGCTCTTTCTTTTTTTGTTTGTTGCCTTTGCTTCTCTTCTCCTTTGCGTGGGGTTGGCTTTTCTTTAGGAAGAGTCTCGCATTTGTTACACTGTTACTAATTACTTACTTTTTTTTCTCTTTTACTATTAAATTAAATACTTACTATACTTCAACATTTCCTATATTTCAAAAGTTTTTATTCTAGCATTAATATTTTTGTATTTCCAAAAAATATCAGTTAATAATATATCCATCACAATTTCGAATTTTCAAAAAAAAAAAAAAAAAAAAAAAAACTAGCACCACTTTAATCAATCTTTTGGTATAGTCATGTCATCTTTTAAGCCCAAAATCCAGTTTAGAAAAAGAATGTTTTGTCCCAATCCTTTGAAATCTACAAAATAACAGTCCTATGAATCTTTAAAAATATTCATCTATTTTAATTGAATTTTAGTTACCTATAAATACTTTTTTTTTATAAATTAAATTAAATTATTTTATTTTATTTTGATTTATGGCTATTTTATTTCTAAACTTGTAAAAACCTATCAAGTTTGATAAAAAAAAAAAATATTCAAAGTTATGTTATGAACCATGCGAATAGAATATTGAACAATATATTCTTTTACATTAGAGTATAAGAAAATTAAATATAAATGGTATAATCAAGATCAAAACTTTGATGGTATAAAATTAACATTGAAAGTAACCTAATAAAAATATAATAAAAAAAATTAAAAAGACAAATATGGTTAGAGGTTGAACTTGAGAGTAGTAAATAGTATAACCTTAGTAGGTATATAAGGTTTTAAAAAATAAATTGACTATTTGATCCCCATGCTTTTTAAACACTTAAAATATTATATATATACTCTATTTTTTTTTTTTTTTATAAAAAAAAGTTGACCGGGCAATTGCATACTATTTGATCCAACCATGCTCATTATCTTATAAATAAGTATCATCGTCTCAGGGAATATTTTTTATAAATAGTATTAATTATCACATGGATGAATTATACAAGTATTAAAAAGGAGAATATATGATAAATATATAGATAAATTTTGGCATCCGTTTCTTAAAAATTTACCTAAATTTTTTAAAATATACATCAATAAGTATCATAATTTTTTTCTTCTCATTTCACTGATTTTATCATGAGGAATTGATGGTGATAATATTAATATGTTACGAAATTAGAGGTTTATAATCAAATACAAATTTAACTTCCTCTCCCAGTAGTTGTCACTATCTTTTTATGTGTGGATTGTGATAGGAGCACTTTATTTACTTATAGTAAATTTCTTTTGAGTAAAAAATTGAAATTTATTTGGTTTTAAAGATTTGAAAATATCAACAGCTATCTGTCAATGGGTTTGATTCCTTATCTTAGAAAATAGAGAATAGATCTCACAACACCTCCAACCTAATTGCATGGTTGTTAGTTGAGTTTCCTTTTTCTCTTTCTTACAAAATTGGTATTTGATTTGGATTTCACCTAAGACTGTGTCAAATGACTAATGCAGCCTCTTAAATCCTTGATATGGGGAGTAAGTGAGGAACAAAGAAAATTTCAAATTTTGAACAGATAATTATGTAGTTATTCTAATTATCATTAATTTTGAATGGATTGAATGTTAAGAGTTGTATAATTCAATTAAATATTCAAAATTTAATAGTGGAGTTGCACACAAAATTTAACTCTCAATTCTCTTGATTTCAATTTGATAAGGGCAAATAATTAATATGAGGATGGTGAAATTGTGAGCTCGTACACTCTATGAGCACATATTTTGATCGAGACACGTTTGTTGATATGATGGTTATAGTCTCATACACCAAATGTTGATATGATGGTTTATATATATATATATATATATATATATATATATATATATATATATATATGAAATGACTCACTATTTAAGTGAAAATTTGGTATAAAGTGAAAATTTTATTTCAAACTAATTTTTTTTAGGGAACATGATTTTAGAATTTTAAATTTAAATCTAGAGGAAAATATGTCTGTTGAAGTTGTAAAAGTGATGTATTTTTTGTATAAATTTCAATTTCTCTAATGGATCACGAAAAGTACTTAAATTTTTTTATCAATTAAATGAAATAAGAGCATCCACGAACATAAATAATTAATTATTCTCTGTCCCATAATTTTTGTCACGTTTATTATTTAGTCAATTAAATGAATAATTTTTTATTATTAAATCATTAATAAAATTTAATTTATTTCATATATACATAAATATAGTTTAAAAGTTTCTAAAAAATATTTTTTTTATATATTTTTAATATAATATATATATAATAATTAAAGTCAAACTTAAGTAAAAAAAATTGATAAGTGACTAAAATTATTGGATAGAGGGAGTATTAATGTTTATAACACCTATCTTATTTTGTTTCTTTCTTCTTTTCAAAGAAACCCTAGAATTGAATCTTACTCTACAAATTTTGAAAATTCATATTGTGAAATAAGTTCCAAATAAACAAAAACAACAAAAATTTAAATGGGTTGGGACAGTTTAAAGACCCAAATCTATTAATCACGAATGGATTGATCAACTACATTATGTTACATTCGTAGAAAATAAAACCGATTCCAAATCTCTTGAATAAAAGATCCAATAATAATCGTTAAATGAAGAGATTAATGTTTCAATCAATTTTTCATTATATGTTACCTTCTATAATGGTAAGTATAAAGTTCCAAATGCATAATACTAATCAGTGAAGTCATCTAACACATTATATCTCATTTATTTTATTAAGCTTTTATATATTATGGTCAATTTATAACTCAATTGGTAAATATGTCCATTTTTTAAGCAATGACAAGAAAATATGTATTTTTCACTTTTATATATATATCTTTTCTCATTAAAATGAATAATTATTTCTAGTAAATGGATGTGAACGTGGAGTATATGATATGTTTTTATAAAACAAAAAGTATATCTAAAACTTGTGTTTTTTTATAAAAAAAAAAGAAAAAAAAATTCAATAATGCAGTATTTAACATTGATAAGGGTATTTTGGTCACTTAAGAGTATTACTAACCAAAAAAAAAATATTCAACTTAAAACAACACCAAGGCTTGTTCATCCATCACATATAATTCATCTAACCTATGAAATAAGTTTCTCTCTCACACAAGAAAAGTTGAGTTGGTATTGGTGATGTTCCCCAAAACCAAGAAGGATTTTTAACTTTAACTAAATGTGGGTGATAAAAAAAGAGAGAGAGAGCCACGAAAAAGAGGTTTGAGAGGAAATGTGAAAGAGAGTGCCCTGGATGGCATCACACATTTTGTCTTTGCTTAGGTCCCACCAAAGGGTCGTCTACTTCCAATCTCCTCCCCACCTCTCCAACTCTCTCCTATCATTATTGTTCATAATTCATCTGTGTTTGTTTAGTAGGAGTAATACAACTCTGCACGGCAACCTTTCTCTTTCTCTTTCTCTATAGATCTCTCTCACCCAACTCATAATTCGTTGTTTTCTTCTCCCTCCAAATTACATCCTTTCCTTTTCTACCTCTTTCTTTGCACAATTGTGTTGCTTAATTGTACTCTACACTTCAATATCAATGCTTGTGCTTAGATAGCTAAAAGTGTATCAAGTTAATTGTCTTAGGTGTCATGTATTATACAATTTTAACATTATCATAATTTTAGGAATTTTTTGAGATCCCAAAAGAAAAATAAAGTGATTAACGAGACCATGTGGTGTACTGCATGGACTAAAGTGTGACTGAAGGAAAGCTCATGGTAACTTTTAATCTTTTTCATTGTAGATAGCAAGAACATGCTATGATTAAAGCTTTGTTAGGAAATTGTTTAAATGAAACTTAAATTAATAAGACTTAAAAGAAAATGAAAATATTTTCAAAATTAAAAAAAAAAAAAAAAAACCTACATTTACCATTTTTTAAGTTCTATGGAGAAGAGATTGGGAAATTTAACCAAAAAAAAAAACCCGAATCTCAAAATCTTAATTGATTTTCACCAAATCAATTTGATTCTGTTGAGATTTGTAAAAAAGTATTTTGGTATTTCATATGTGAGGAGGATTAGTAATTTAAGCTTACGTGGAAATAACATGACTTTATAAGTGAATAATTAATATTTTATTAACGATAAATTTAACAGTACAACTCAATTTATTTGTTCTTTTTTATTTTTTTTTCAAAACACCTTCACTGTTAATTACTTTCCAAAAAAAAAAGCTATTAAACCAAATAATTTTTTTTTTATTATTTTTTCAAAATTTTTCTTCTCCAAGCTTTTGTTTTTGCGCATATATGGAAGAAAAGAGAAATCATAGCAAATCATAATTGTTTGTTTTAGAGCCTGTTATTCTTCGTCAAATAATGTTTCTGTTGAAGCTAGGTTTGACTTTTGAAGCTAAGTTGAATCCAAATTAAAACTCAAGTGATATGTTCTTCCGATTGTGTTGACTTTTTTTTAATAAATATTTTATGTATGTGTAGAGAATTTTCAGGCAATTTGTATAAGATTAAATTTTGATTTGCAATTTGTCTTAAATCTCTTATGTAAATATTTTGATCTTTGTACAAAAGAAAATGAATGTTTGTCAAATTAAATTTTTATTTCTCTTACAAATTTTTCTGTGAGAAATTAATATATCTTTTTATTACCGGTTATGATAGTGGCTTGAAAATTGATACAGTTGGCTAGGCAGCAAAGATCAAAGCTGGTTTTGTTTGACATATTAATAGAAAATTTCTTGATGATTCAATACATAACTGGCCAAGTCAACACGGTACGTTTTGATTCAATTTGTAAAATTTTAGAATGCCTTTAGCTACTTTTTACAAAACACTTTGAATCCTCTTTTGGTTTTGTCTCAAGGAACCTAATGAACCAACTTGGGCTTTGACGCTTGGAGCATGCAACAATCTATCATGAATTTTGGCAAATTATAATTAATACATGCACACAATTATTTAAGTACAAGTCACCGGAAGCTTCATTGTAAATTGACATCTTTCTTGGTGGCTTATCATTTTTTTATCTTAAATTTGATTTTAATTATTCTATATATTATTTTAAAAACATAAATAAAAAATATTTTTTAGAAACTTTTAAACTCTATTTATGTATATATGAAAAAAAAAATTAAATTTTCTTAATGATTTAATAAAAAAAAATTATTCATTTTCTTGCATCACTAGAATAGGATTTTTCATCGGTGTTTTTCTTGCATCATACTGAAATTGCTCAACTAAGGTTATGAGACTTTGCGATTAAATTTTTACTATCGTAGATATTTAATTTTGATTAGGGTTTAGTATTTCAAAATCTCAAAGCTTTGATTTGTTATAACGGACACAACTTCAAGATTCAATCTGCCATGATTCTTTTTTTTTTTTTAATTTTGAAATGAAATTTGTGAAACCCATTAGACGCAATATGTAATTAAGCTTTTATTTTAATAATTAAATTTTTTATTTTGCTTTACATATAAACTCTAATGTGAAACATCATTACCAAAGAGTGTCATGAAATGAGGTGCATTTCCTTGGGTTGAAGGCATACCAACTATACTTGAGACATTTCTTTAATCCTAATCCAACCATTCCCCATCAATTTTCTTGACCCACACACTCCCAAAACTCCTTTTTTTCAATATTTTTCTAATTTGTTTTCCTCTTCCCTTTCTTTACACTTAACACGGAGTTGTATTTTCTTGGACTTTTACTTTGTTTTACATGGCACCATCCTCTCAATGTTCCACAACTCCATTCCTTTGTAGTACTCTACCCACTACCTATATGCTTTTCTTCACACCAAAAGCACTACCAACCATCCTAAATTATATCCCACAACACAAGTATAACATAACGATATTTCTTTCATTTTTTACATGCTATAACTTTTTTCAATAATAAAATAATACTGATACCATGAAATCGATTATGTGAGAATTAATTATCACGAAATCAAAAAAGTATATTAATAATCATAAGAAAATTGATTAGTAATTTTACTGTTTAATTTTTTTATATAATTACTATTTAATTTTCCTGTGATTATTTATAAACTTTCAGATTTTTTAGTAACTCCCACGAAACCGGTTTTATGAGATCGAAGCTCAAAATAAAATACTTGTATATAACATCTCTTCAATAATAAATAAAAAAAAAAACTTATCGTTATTTTGTATAAATTTATCTTTATCTATGATATTTTAGGAGAATTTCTTGTAATATAATTATTTCGAAGGTATCAATTTTACCTCTCATATAGAGTGTGATAGTAATGTCCCAATTTTAATACGGACCGTCATTGCTTAAAAAATTACATTCTCTCTATCCCATAATTTCAGTGACCTATCATTTTTTTACTTGATTTTAACTTTAATTATTATTATATATATATATATTATTTTTTTGGGTATTAGTGCTATGTATATATTAACAATATAGCTTAGCATACCACAACTATAACAACATAAATTTTAGTGCTATGTATATAATAATATAATATTATCTCATCTTTCATGGACATAATGTGATCTAACAAATGAGGAATTGGGAGGATTAGTGATGTACGTACGTAGGCTTGTTTGTGGATGACTTTGACAAACTAATCCTAAATTAAACCAAGCTACCATCACCCAACTTATACCTTATAGGTGTGCCATTTTTAATTGGTGGATGAGCAGATCGATCACCCACTTCATAATTTTTTATTTTAATTTAATTATTTCTGATTTTGATTTGAGAGCAAAAGTAAGGGCGGCAAACCAGTGATTGCTGATAAACATGATTCCTCCATTGATTGTTTAATTAACCCTTTTTATTCCTATCATAATGAATAACTGGGGAGAAAGATTTAAAGTTTAAATATCTTCCTAAAGAGAGATCGAGGTGTCGTTGCTGATTAGATTATGCCATAACCACAAATGTTTGACCTTTTGAGTCATTAAGAGCTTAAAAGAATCGGCAAGATAACTCATAAAAGTATGTATACCTAATTTCTCGAAAAATAGTTGTACTAAATAATCAATATTCCAAAATATCTTTAACGTACATTATGAAATTCATTGTTGATGCACAAAATCTCACTGGTCAAAATCGAAAATTAACTTGCAATTGGGTTTTGTTTGATTGAGTTGTTTAGGATAACTTAATCGTTTGTTTTTGAAAATAAAACCGAAGAAGACACTTAGAAAACTGAGTTTTGCGATAACTTTACAATGTTTAAGTTAGTTATTGTAAGGAAAAGTTGAATGGACTAAAACAATAAAAATGTTTAGAGGGAGAAATTTTTCATACTAGAAATGGTTTGTGAGCCTCCTATTTATAGTGAAAATATTGATTCTAATTAGAAAACCATTAATGACAAACAATATGAGTCATTGAAACAGAGATTTTAGTATAGTAATTACTTATTCAACTTAAGGTGAATAATTATCGTTTTTATCCTTGATAACAAAATACATTTTTTAAACTTAATCGTGTCGTATGTCATTCTCTTATTGAATGATGAATTTTTTCAAACATTACATATATTTTGGCAACCAAATAATAAAAGCAATATTAGCTAGATCTCCACTGTTCCAATTCAACAATTCACATCCGACACGGGACATGGGTACTTTCAATTCTCACTATTTTTCATCTAAAAAAAATTCTCAAAATTTGAATTCAAGGCAATTCATTTGAGTAAGAAGCTATTTAACATTTTAATTAAAAGCATCTTTATTCACCTTGAGAAAGCATGCACAATAATCCTTTTTTTATGGCATATACAATATATTCAAAATACCAAAAAAAATTGATGAGGGTGAGAACTGAGAATGGGTAGAAATTTTTATTTATGATAAATGTCAGTAGGAGGCAAGTGGATGTGGTGTTATAATTTATGACCCCCTTTTGTATTGGTAAGTACTTAACTTGGCATCTATTTTTCTGATTATTGTGGCAGTCACAAGAATAAGCAGCAGAGCAGAAGGAAAAACAAAAAGCAATGAGAAAAAAAAGGACCTCATGGGGTAACAAGGAAGCAACATTAGAGTGGTGTTTGTGTGGGTCTACTTCAGTATTTGCTGCAAAGAATGAAAATACTGCCAAACCCAACTCCCCCTCCTTATTCATTGTGTGGGCACACTTTTTTTTGGGGAGCCATATTGTAGGGCCCATGCTTTGTTTTTAGGGTTTGTGCTTTTATAGTTTTAACACATTATTTTATGTTATGAGTGAATTTCATGAGCACACTTATTAGTTATTAGAGATTAAATGTTCTTATAAAAAAAGATAATATGTTATATTACATGTGTTGTTTGATATTGGATTTAAATTATTTTTTTTGTTATTTTAAATCGATTTAAATCCAATACTAAACGACACATGTGTCTTGATGAAAGTAGTATTTATTAATAAATTTGTGATTAATTTGTCACAAAATATTTATCAAAGTTAGAATAAAGTTGGGTTAGAAATCTTGGGTAGAAGATAAGGAATGCATGATGAAAAAGATGCATTTGAATTTGGATTTTTTCTTTAAAAAATTGTTTTCAAAAGAATGGAAATTACCATTTTATTTTCTATTTTCATTTGCATATTTTAATTTCATAGAAAATTGTTTGTCATTTCTGCTTTCAATTTTATTGAAAAATACTTTGTTTATTTTTAGAAAACATTGTTTGTTTATATATATATATATATATATAACTAATTTGTTTTTAAAACCAAAAAAAACCTAAAAATTTATTTCCATTGTCAAGAGGGAAATAGACAGTGAAGTCCTACATCACCATAATGAATGAGTGAAGAACAAGAACAAAAAAAGGCATAATTGTAGTCAGAAAAAGAAAATCAGTGGTCCCCTGGATCCAACGGATCATAGCGCAGGTCTCACCATAAAAAATTTGTACTGTGCCTATCACATCAGCGTAACTGTATAAATGAGTCACATATTGATTCCCAATACTTTCATTTGTAGGCAAACTCTCTCCTCTCTTCTTTTACTATCAATCTAACACTAATGGCTAATCTGATACCAAACCCTTGATTAAAGGGACCAACTTTGAGGAATTAATAATTTTGGGTTGTACCATAATATTTTTTATTGTCCTATTTTGTGGGCACTATTACTATGGCATCACCATTTAAGAATTTTTGCCACACACTACAATTATGGGTGATGGGATTGTTATTGCTATTTTTTTTATTATATCACGAGAAGAATATTTAAGAAATTTGCAGTTGATGAAAATATTTTTAATTTTTTTATTATTAAAATTAAAATTTATAAAAATAATATATGAGTGTAAAATTCACAAAAAAAAATTATTATACTTAAGATTTATTACAATCACTACTTTTTAATGCGTTCAACCGTCACAAAAGGGAAAATAAACACTAAATTGATAAAAAAAAATTAGGTTGCTTTCCAATTATCAATAATATACGTAGATCTAATGATATTTTTTTTAAGACTTTTTTCATATAAGATAAATTTGTTTTCACGATATTTTTAATATAAAAGAAAATTTTTTATCAATTTTTTTTACAATGAGTTTCTCGTTAGGTAGACTCATCTCATGTGGAAAAATAATTACTTTTTTTTTGTTGGCATGAATTACCTAAAACAAAATGTTAAATTCTTATTTATTATTTCTTTGGAAGATGCATGGATGAGGGTGAAAATTAAAGAACTAAGATGAGAGTCTCAAAAACTTTTTTTTTTTTTAACATATTGCTATGTACCCTTATTCTTAGTATATAACACATCATGAACTGCATATATTATATTATATTGTGACACCATATGATATATATATATATATATATATATATATATATATATATATATATATAAAATCATGCGAGGTCCTTATCATGGATCAGAATTGTACCCTAATTTTGTCAAAAGAAGCTCAAAATGCCCAAATTGGCACGCAGTTACACCTTTCGTGCTTATGCCTATATATATATATATATATATATATATATATATATATATATATATATATATATATGTAGAGAGAGAGAGAGAGAGAGAGAGAGAGAGAGAGAGAGCCAAGAAAAAGGGATGCTTATTTTTTTTAAGAATAAAAAAATAAAATAAAAATTGTCAAACTTAGAACAAACCATATTATAGGCATATATACTTCTAGCTAGAATTTGCAGCATGTAATTCTAGAGGGTCATACTAACTGAAGTTTCTACGGTTAGACTGAATTTTGGAATATTAATTATTAGAAAAGGTGGGCATATATATTAATATAGATACCACAAAATCTAAAAAATGAAAGCAACAGGAAATTAATACATGCAATAATTCGAAAGATAGCTAGGAATATACGTATGTGCAACACAATTCTTTTCACAAATGCTGCAACAAAGTGATTTGTTAAAGGCAAACTATAAATTGAGAGTTTCTTACCAATTTAGGCATCGATCATGTCAACTTGTTAGGAATTAATTATTTCATAGCTAGACTATATATATATTTATGGAAGAATTAATTCTAGTTTATAAAGTTGATGGAATTTTTATTTAAAAATATTTACGTGATTTGATTGGTTAGGTTTACTAGTTTAAGTTCATGAGATAAAACATATAAATTCACTATTTTCTTTTCTTTCAAAATATTTCGAATCAGAGCGGGTCTTCAGATCAAATCGAAACACAAGACATCTTAACAAAGTTAGCTTAATAAGTATGCATTATAATTAAATTATATACTAGTAATTAATTAATATAAATATCAATACCTAGTTTTAATATATGTTGTTGAGTAAACAATTAATTATGTTATACATGCACCTTGAGCTACACGTATAAAGAAAGCGATTTTGGTCTTATAAAAATAATATTGAAAGAGATAATTAGCAACTATGACTATGATGCAAAGCCAACCATATACCAAGCTCATGGTTGTAGCTACCCTTTCATTGTAACCACTAGAGAGCACAAGGCATGACTTATGACCCCTTTAATTAGCCTTGTCTACACTTGGAAGCGAAATATGCCTCTAATAGTTTTGCAATATACTACTAGTAAATATATAAATTCTCTCTCTCAAAAAAAAAAAAAAAGAAAGAAAATCTTTATCAAGGGGACCAACTAGAGCTAGGGAAGGAGATGGAATGGTGATGGGGAATATATCAAAGACATATATGGGTTGGCATTCTTTGGAGTGATTGCTAATTGGCATTATGCACAAATATTGACTTCATTGAAAACAAGAGAATGCATACAGTTCTTTCATTTTTCCTTTTCAAACTTTTTCAAAGGTGCCGATGGAATATAATTATATATTTGGACTAGCTAGCCTCCCCCTCCCTTTTTTTCCTCCTTATGCTTCTTCCATACATATTTGAATGAGAAAGGTGACTTTATCAATACTACTCAAAATTGAATAAAGAAAAATGGGGCAAAAAAATTGAGTGGATAAAATCACCCCTTCTCCACTTCAACTACAAACTATGCAAAATAAAGTTGATCCTTTACTAATAACCAAAACTATTTATTCAACCATAATTTTATTTTATTTTTATATTACTTCATTATTATTAGTTTTTTATAAAATAAAAAAAAATAAGAAGGAAAAGCACAAATAATGTGATAGCTTTATTGACCATTAATTTGTCAAAGGAGCTAAATTATTTCCCCCCATTGCATCTTTCTTAATTGTTGGTTTTGGTTGTAAGGACATAAGGAATGCATGCATCAATACGACATCATTTCTCGCGTCATTGCATATGATCTTAATTTGAACCCCTTTTGGCTTTCTCATTAGATTAAAATTTTCAAGTGAAAACAAAAGTCACTTGAACTTTGCCTAAAAATCAAGCAAAACTTGAACTTTGAAAATTCTTTGAACGAACATAATAAATAAACTCATTTTCTTGACTGAGTCAAAAACCAAATATGAGATTTTTTTTCCTTAAAAAAACAAATCTTCCTATCCAAAATAAAAGAAAAAAATAACAAAAAATTTACTAGAATAATGCAAAAAATACGACTAACGCACAAGAAAAAAAAATCTCAACAATGATTGTAAGAAATAAAATTTCATGAAAAGAGTTCTTTAAAATTGAAAAATTATTAAACTTGGTGAACAAAATAAATTTTATGCACCAATCTGTGTATTTAGGCCATGGTAATTAAGACCTAGGTATAAATACTGTAAAAATTGTTACAAAGGCACAAGAAAAATGGCTTGTGTTGGTAAGTCCAAATAAATAAACCCAAGAAAGTCATTATATATATATATATATACACACACTTGATTTTTGAATTTTGAGGTAAAAAAATTGGACATATAGCCTCTTGAGGTGGACAGGTTGGCATAGAACATATTAGCAACCAAAACAAACAAATAATAATTGATTTGCCATTGCTAAGATCAGAAGAGTCGTGTGAAAATGTGTACTCCTATTTTCCATTTCTCTTTCTCTGTCACTTTCTCTCATATTTTTTCTCTCTCTCTCTCTCTAGGAAAACGAGACGTATTAATAACGTTCACGCGTCAGACACACACATGTAAGTAACAAAGATGAGTGATTCTCACAGCTTTTCTTTCTTTTTTCTTGTTAGAATCCACCAAAGCTTGCAAACAAGAAGTCATGAAAAACAGGTACTAGCTAGTACATCAAAATCTTGGCACCTTTTTTTTATAAAAAAAAAAAAAAATTATCATAATCAAGTGTTTTCTTTGGCAATATCAAGTTGCATATATGAAAAGTGAAAAAAGATTTAAAAATTTCAAAAGTAAAACCAATCTTTCTCTAGATAATTAAATACATATCTTCAATCTTCTCTCTCTTAAAATTATATAATCTTTAATTTTTCTCTTATGAATATTCTTGTTGAGGTGTTTTTTACGGGCCATATATATGGGATGAATAAGACTAACAATAGTGACATGTATGGTTTAGGTCATTTTCTTAGAGAACCCATGTTTTATTCTACTTTTTTATATATGTTTAGCATAGATGTGAGATTGATCAGATTTAATAGCAAACCCACACCTTGAATTCGTTAACAAATACTCCTACTTAGAAGCCAAATAATATGCTATGTGGAGGTTTTTCTTGTATTCAAAACCTTTTTCTTTCTTTAAACTCTTTCGATTTTTCATGCAAAAGCAAAAGGGAAAGAACCCAACTTCTATATATTAATGTTCTAGATTTTTTTTTTTTTTGAAATATCTTAGTTGAAGCATCAAGTCAAAAAACTAAATTGAATTATTATTAAATAAAAATGGAAAATGATGAAATGAATTAATATTCATGAGACAAGTTATAAGTATGAGATTTTGATCATGGATTTGGTGTGTGTTCTTTTCTTGTCATGTATTGTCCATGATCTAGATAGGATGACATATATCATTTTCTCACCTCCTTCCAGTTAATTAGCATCAAATATGTTCTATAAAACTAAATGGATGTATATATGAAAGTAAAGAGTTCCCCAAGAATGTTATTTTCTTATAAAGCACTGTTAGGTTAACACACATCTCTTTGACATTCATTTTTAAAACCTAAAAATGAACCAATCATAAGTCATTTTTAACTCGTTAACGTTACAGTGATTTTTGAGGATAAAATAGTCAATTACTAATAAAACTTCTTAACGTGACATAAAATTATGAGTGCACTATTCAATGTGTAAAAAATATATGTCAATTTCAGGTTTTAACGTATCATTGCTCTTTCTTATAATAAAAAATAAAATATTCTATATACTACCATATGGTACGAAACCAACCACGTTGAATTCTAAAAGTTATATTGTTGTAGATCTTTTAGAGAAAGGGAACTAGATTTCATTTACCTCTTGTACCAGCTGATTCGAAACCAAGTGAAGATAGAACACAACCTACTGCAGAGGCTATTGAAAGTGTTCATTTAGAGATGAAGAAACACGAGGAGGATGAGTTGTTGTGTTGAGGAAACATCCTGAAAACTCCGTATCGTCTTTACGACTTGTTCACTAAAGTCAAGTCTGCAATGCACATTTGGAGCCAATTGGAATTCAAATACAAGACTGGAGAAGAATGTACCAATAAATTTTTAATTCTAAATATTTTGAATTTCATATGGTTGATAATAAACCGGTACTTTAACAAGTACATGAATTGCAAGTGCTGGTTAATAAGATTCGTTCTCAGAAGATAGTTTTTCCAGAGACTTTTCAAGTAGGTGCAATTATTGTCAAATTGCCTCCCTCTTGGAAAGATTATGGTAAGAAACTATTGTATTAGACTGAAGACTTTACTTTGGAACAAATTCATAAACATCTTCACATAGAAAATGAGTTAATTTTACGCAATAATAATTTTGTTCTATTTGAATCCAAGGTACATTATGTGGAAGGAACCAATCTAAGAATCAACACATGTATGCTAAGAAGAATGACTATTAGTTTTAAGAAGAAGAAAACCCTCAACGGAAAAAGAAAAAAAAAGTTTGCTTTGTTTGCAAGAAAGATGATCACTTTGCCAAACAATGTAAGCATCATAAGACCAATTTAAAAGGTAAAACAAACATGGTGGAAGAATGTCTTGTGGCCATGATCTCTTAGATGAATATGGCAACTAAAAAATTTGGGTGATAGATTGATTCTGGAGCTGCAAAGACAAATTGTTCTTCAAGAAATTTAAAAAAACAATTGGTGAAGTTTAGATGGGAAACAACGATTGTGCCCAAGTTGCTGGCAAAGGAACTGTTGAGATCGATTTCACATCCGGGAAAATACTGACCTTAGTTAATGTTTTGTTTGCACCTGACCTTAGAAAGAACCTGGTTTCTGTTGATTTACTTCGTAAGAAGGAGTTTCAAGTATCATTGGAATCCGACAAGGTTATCTTGTCAAAGAGTGGAATGTTTGTGGGAAAATGATACTCCTGTAATGGAATGTACAAGTTAAGCAGTAATAATAATAATATCGTATCTTTCGCTTATAATATTGAGTTATCTATTTGGCATGGACATTTGGCTGATTTAAATTATCATATTTTAAAAAATATGAAAAAATTATAATTGATTAATTACAATGATAATTATGAAAAATCTGAAAGTTTTACTAAATCTAAAATTGTTAAGAAACCATTTCTAATTGTTGAAAAAGATTCTAAAATTTTAGAATTAATTCATTCAGATATTTGTGAATTAAATGGCATGCTTACTTGTGGTGGTAAAAGAGATTTTATCACATTTGTTGATGACTTAGTAGGTTCATGTATGTTTATTTGTTAAGAACAAAATATGAAGATTTTGGCATGCTTAAAAAATATATGGCTGAAGTGGAAAATCAATTAAACAAGAAAATTAATGATCTTGGATCCAATAGAGGAGGATAATATTTTACGCCTGAAGTGAAGAGCATGGTATCATTCATCAAATTGCAACCTCTTATACATCACAACAAAATGGTTTAGCTAAAAGAAAGAATAGATCTTTGGTTGAAATGGTGAATTGTATGCTTCTTAATGTAAAATTACCAATTAATTTACGAGGTTGGGCATTACTTCCTAAATGTTATATTCATAATAGGGGTTACATCTTAAAAAGGTAATGTTAGTCCTTATGAATTATGGAAAGAAAGAAAATCAAACTTAGATTATCTAAATGTGTGGGGGTGTCTAGCATACTATAGAGTTCCGGAATCTAAAAAAACTAAGTTAGGACCTAGGGCTATTAGAAGTGTATTTGTGGGATATATTGAAAATAATAAAGCTTATAGACTCCTTGATTTGGATTCTCGTACTATAGTTAAGTCTCGTGATGTAAAATTTTTTGAAAATAAATCTTCTTTTGATTTTGTGGTTGTGGATGAAAGTAATCAAATTCCTTCTTTTAGTGAAGATGTGAGATCAGAATCTCAAAATGAAGATATTGAAATTCCTAAAGACCAAACTGAGCCTAAAAGAAGCACTAGAGCAAGGAAAGAAAAGGACTTAGGTCAAGTTGTTTTCTTGGTTGAAGGAGATAGAAATAATATTGTTTTGAATAAAATTCTCATGCTACTAAATCTAGAAGGTGATCCTAAGACATTTAGTGAGGTTATGTCATTAAGAGATGTTTCCTTTTGGAAAGAAGCAGTTAATAACGAAATAGACTCAATAATGTATAGCGATACTTGTGTGTTGACTGATTTACTCAAAAGATCAAAACCTATTGGATGTAAATGGGTCATTAGAAGAAAATATAGTACAAATGGCTCTATTCAAGCCTTTGAGGCTAGATTAGTAGTTAAAGATTTTAGACAAAATGAAGGGATTGATTATTTTGACACCAATTCACTTGTCGCACGAATTACTTAATTAGAATTCTCATTGCATTGGCATTTATACATAATTTGTATATTCAGCAAATTGATGTTAAAATCACTTTCTTAAATGGTGATTTAAATGAAAAGGTTTATATGGAGCAACCCGAAGGGTATATGGAAATGAAAGGAAAGTATGCAAATTAGTTAAATTATTGTATGGATTAAAACAAACACCTAAGCAATGACATTAAAAGTTTGATTCTGTAATATTTTCGTTTGGCTTTATACACAATAATGTTGATAAGAATATTTATTCTAAATTCACTAAAGATTATGGTGTATTAATTTGTTTATATGTAAATGACATGCTAATTGTTTGCATAATTGATGTGAATGAAACCAAGAACTGTTTGTCATCTAGTTTTAAAATGAAAGACTTAGGTGAGGTAGAGACTATATTAAATATCAAAGTTAGAAAATCATATTGAGGGTTATGTCTTATGTCAATCCATTATATTTAGAAAGTACTAATTAAATAAATTTCAACGCCTTAATATTAAAAATTTTAATACTCCTTTTGACATAAGTGTTAAATTAGTGAATAACTCTAGTAGAACTGTAGCACAACTTGAATATGCTAGCTCTAATGGTTCTTTAATATATGTCATGCATATTAGACCTAATATTGCATTTGTTGTATGTAAACATAGTAGGTATACTAGTAATCCTAGAGTAAAACATTGAAAAGCCATTGGAAGAGTCTTTGGTTATCTCAAGAAAACCATAGATATAGGGTTTTACTATAGTGGTTATCCAGTTGTATCATAAGGATATACCGATGCGAGTTGGATTACCAATGTTAGTGACAATAAGTCCACTTTCGGATGGGTCTTTATCCTTGGTGGAAGGTTTGTTTCTTGGGCGAGCAAGAAACGTACTAGTATTTCTCACTTAACAATGGAACTCGAGTTTATAGCCTTAGCAGTGATTAGGAAAGAGGCAAAATGGATACATAATTTATTGTTAGATATAAATTTGTGGCCACATCCTATGCCTCATATTTTTTTTATTTTCTGTGATAATGAATCTACATTGTCGAGAGTTTATAACAATACCTATAATGATAACTCCAAACATATTAGTTTGAGACATGATTATGTGAGACAACTATAACAAGATGGTGCCATCACAATTTTCTATGTGAAGTCAAGTAAAAACTTAGTTAATCCTCTCACTAAAGCCCCTTATAGGGAATTGGTGAGAATGCCTTCAATTGAAATGGGGCTGAAACTTTACAAAAAGAATCACCAGTAATGGTAATCTAATTTTATTCCACTATTGTACTAGCTAGTTATAAAGTTTAATGGGTAAAAACAAGTTACTGATAAGTGATTGTTTAATATTGACAAGTTGTTAGCCCCTAAGTAATCAATATTGTTCGTTACTTTTTATGGAGAATGAGTTATACCCTTAATGAAGTCTATTATAAAATTGTAATGTGTTCTATTAGTGGAAACACATTGTAGACTTCACCTATATAAACTTAGAAATGGTGTAGTTTCTTAAGAGAGTTTTAAGGTCATAAACTTGGATCAAGCACAATGTGATAATCATGCTAAGTAAAATAGAGTTTCTCACCAAAACAAAAGAGTGGTATATGTGTGGTACTTCTGACCTATTACAAAGAGTACGTACCTAATTTAATGCTAAGGCAATTAAATACTTTTATAGACTTTTGACATATCTACACTAAATAAAAATTTAAATCGAAATATATCTTTACATATGTATACCAACCTCGTAATACTTTGGCTATATATTTTATCAAAGTTTGTTTTACAAAGAAAAGATTTTATTTTTCAAACAAAAATGGGGGATTATTGGAGTTTTGTTTTTAAAAACAAAAAGAGCTTGTCGACTAGGGTATTGGCTAGTCGATTAGAAATGTTTGATGGGTTTTTCAAAATTTGAACAAAATTTTTTTACAATCGATTGGATATTTTACAATCGACTGGGACATTGTCTAATCGACTATCACTCTGATATCTGACTCCAATTCATCCATGGGCTTAATCCAGTCGATCGGGGTTAGTGACCAGTCAACTAGAGGTTCGTTAATTTCAAAAATTAAATTTTCTAACAGCTCTTACCTTTTCGTTTTTCTAATTTTTGAATGCTTGAAATCAATTATAAATATATCAATTAACTTCTTAATAACTAACTTTAATTACTACAACTTCTTCTTTCTTAATTTTCTCTCAAAAAGTTACGGTCATTGTATTATTTGTTTCATAGAAAACTCAAAGGAAAATCTCTGAATTTGCTTTCATAGATTCTCATGATTTTTTTGTATTTTGAATAACTATTTATTAGAATCCATAACAAATAAGTGAAGACAATAAAGTCTTAAAGACAACGATTCTTCACACTTCAAAGTCTTTATTTTTCTGCACTTTCTTAGATTTTGTATCCACCGAAATAACAACAATCAATACCTAATCTTATTAAGGGTTTGTTTGATTGTTATATATTCTTATGTTAAAAGAAAAGAAAGACTGGGGGGAGGGAGGTTGTCATATTCTTAATCATGTAAAAATAGGTTTAGAAACATTTTTTACTTTAAAAATTTAAAAGAAAGAAAAGGGGAATAATTAAAAACCTCGGTTTAACTCTCAGCACCCCTATCTTATACTCCAAGGTTGAAGAAACTTCCTATAAAAGGGGAAAAAATTAAGAATCTGCTACCTTATTTCCTCGTTATTCATGATGATAAAGAAAGAGAGAATGAGTGCCATTTATTGTGATGAAGAAAAGATATACTGGAACTTTTAACTTTTCATTGCAAGTTTAGAGGTAGTTGGCATGGAGAAAAACTTCAATTGAGGGATGAATTCATTATTAATATTTGAATAAAGAGGAGATGGGCATACAATCAATCTTTTAGATACAAATTAAGATGTTAATTTGTATATATAATTTACATATTCTCCACTTATATTTTGAGTATATATTGACCATGTTACATGAATTCTTTATTTTATCTTATCGTACATGTGTCGAACATGGACACTTCAGATAAAAAAATATGATATTTAAATATTTAAAATTAAAAATATATATATAAAATATAAAAATAAATAAATTTGATATTCGAACAAGTACTCGTATCCGACGTCCAAAATCAAATCTATAAAATATTAGATAAATTATATGTGAAGGCGTGGAGGAGTGTATTGGGTGAAATTGCACATCTCTTCTCAACCAACATGATTTATGTAAGAGGCTACCAGTTATAATTAATTGAAATTGAAAGTCTTTGTATAGGCTATAGTACAACACCCCATACCCACTACACCTCTCATAGCCTATGATATGGTGCTGTCAGTACTGTTTCTTTGCTTTGCCTCCACGTTCCCTTGTTTGCTCTTCTTCAGTTTTGACCTTCTCTCTCTCTCTCTCTCGCCATAATTCATGCTCTCTCCCCATATCTATATCACACTTAATTTTTTTTCTTTAATTTGGGCACATATCCCCATTTCAAATCACCTTCTCCTCTCTTTTTCTCTTATTCACCTACCTTATTAAAAAAAATCAAAAGCAAAAATGATAAGGGTGTGAGATGGCAAGCTTAATTAGCTTTGTAAGTAATTATTAGACTTTTTTTTTTTTTTTTTTTCTAACTTGCTTTCATGGTGTGTATTAATTAATGGGCTCTTATGGTTCAACTTTCTTAGATTTTTCCAACTTCACATGCATGATATATGCGTACTCTTTTGTCACCTTATAGGTTTGAATCTCTCTCTCTCTCTCTCTCTCTCTCCTTTGTAGATTCATTTTAGTTGCATTTTTATTTAAGAAAATAAAGAGTATTACCCAAATGTCTATGGTCCACTCATAAATATTATAGCAAATCTATTGGCTAAATGGGATAGTGCTTGGGAGAATAACATGACCAATTGGTTAATTTATTTTATAGTTGATTGTATCATCCTTTCCTACACTGTCAGCGTTTCTCTAATATGTCCTCACCTTTTTTTACATAGATATAAAACCTTTATTTTTCACAAATAAAATAGGTTGTTAATCCAATTAGGGTCCATTAAGGAGTGTTTTTAGGAGTTATGTTACAATTAATGTAAAATTTGATTTGAATTTATAAATTAATATATCTTTATATATATAATTCATATACATGAATGGCATATTTAAAATGACAATTAAACCTATAGTAAAATTTTAATGCATTTTTGAAAGCATTAATTTTGTCAGTGGTTAACAAATTCCCATTAACCAAACCTATCTAATAAACCAATAAAGGCCAGAAAGTTCTTTTTAAATGGAGTAGTTACATGAATTTTCTCTTTTCCTCTCTTCCTTTCAAAATTTCACATCATTTCTTTTGATTTCCTTACGACTTTTCCCTTTAAGTACTCTTCTTTATCTTCTCTCAAAACATTGATGATCGAGAAATTTTGAACCAAAGATTAAAAATCAGGAGTGACATATATATCTCTCTATCATATGAAACCGCCCTATTTCCAAATAGAGGCATAGGTACATTTTTTTGGACCCAATTAATTGGACCACAAAGATATATAATGCCAACTAAAAAATGGAACCAAATTAAGACTTGTCATGTCAACTTACTCATGCGTGTAAAGAAACTGATTATATATAATTCTTAATTAGCAAAAAAATATATGTGTATTTTATCTGCCCTCACTCTTATAAAATGTATGGTATTAATTTTGATATCTTTTACAATTTAAAATATTTAAAAAATATTTATTGGATATTGATAAATGATCATGAGCCAAATTTAAAACTTTTACTATTTATAGGGTAAAGATGATATTAAAGCTTGAAGGTATTCTTGAATGAAAATCAAATTATGTTTCCCATTAGATTTTACAAGTAGTTCAAATCTTCAAATCTATAACATAATGAATCAAAAACATTATCAGTATATGCCTTTAAATTGTTTTTTTTTTTGTTGTCTTCTTGTGATTTTTCCTCTTTTATCTTTTAAACTTTTTTAATTTTAGGGTAAAATCTTTAAGACTAATAAATAAAATACATAAAAACACACCAAAAAACAGATTTGGGCCCACTCAAATAATGCTTGGGCTAAACAAAGTATGACCAAGGCAGGGAGACTTGTACCCAAGACCCATTGCTAGCCCTCTATTGATTGGGGCTAAATTGTCTTCTTACCCACAAGGGTCCCAATTCTTTACCCCAATCTGAATGCATGTGTATCATTTATTTATTGGTTCATTTTTTTTTATATAAAAAAAAATAAAAATTTTGGTGACAATCGAAATCAAGCATATCATGTGCTCTACAGGTGACATGGGCCACATGAAAATTCCAAAGTATTCAGTACAAAATCTAGTACATATATGGATCCATCTTTTTGTTTGGTAATTATATATTTTCTAATATTTAAGTCTCTTTCTTTCTTTACTTAATTAGTGTAATTTTATATATACTCAACAAGTTAATTAATGGCTTAATTATGGTGGACTTGGCCTTGCTTCCAGTTTTGATCATTTCAACAACACAAAGTAGCTAGAAGGTGGGTTTTTCTTAGTTGTGAAGATTAAATTGTGAGATTGCATATACCAATTATAAAATAATTTAAGAAATAAAGTTGATGAGAATTTGACTCAAAAAAATTCATTTGTCCTCTTGTTTCAATGGTGGTTTAAGAGGCAAAAGAAGCTCAACCATTTTGCTGATTCTTATTAGTTGGACTCTCTCCCACCCAACTGGATTTGCACTAATTAGCACTACAAAAACATGGGAATCTCATTTTCTCCTTCCACTGATCCACAATATTACTCTTTTTGGCATCTTTTGTGGTTTAGCGACACAGAAAAAAAAAAAGAGCTAAACATTATAATAACATTGAACATAGATAGTATCCATCTCATGTGTCACCAAAGGCATAAAGGAAATAAAGATAAACCATGATAATAAACTAAGCTTTGGATTACCATTTGTAATTAACAAAAAAAAAGTACATATTTTTAGCTCTTCAACCCAAGGTGCACAAGAATAGTAGTCTGCTTGGTTTCCATGTCAATTTAAACAAAAAACAAAAAGGATAAGATTTCCATGTTAAACTTATTTCTGTACTGAAATTTTTTTCTTTTCATTTTGATGAAAAGGTAATTAATTTAATTTTATAGAATAAAAACATAAAATAGAATAGACATGAAAGATACAGCTGAGATTAAAATTTGCTTATCCTAGAGATGATGCCAATGCGAAAGATTATCCTTCAAAAATTGAAAAGATCTTTAGGCCACATCTAATTTTTGGCTTGGTTTTCAGGAAGCTTTGTTCTTATGATCTTAACTACTCTCAAATTTGGACTTGATAAAGGGGCCTTAATACATCAAATGTGCCTTTAAATTTCTATTGAATTAATGTTCAAAATTATCTATTAGCATACACAGCGATGAAAATGGAACGGTTTGGGACGTGGAGTGCTTTTCTTGTCGATCTTTGTTTTCATAAATTACCACTGTTTTTGTCTCCATCTTCATAAGAAAAAAAATGGGGATAAGAATTAGGCACCAGCAATTACATGGATCATTGAAATCCACAAGTTCATAATCAAATCTTAACGTCAGCTTCACAACTAATTTTCATGGGATTAAATTTAAGCGTCTCCGCCTGCTTATTATGGCAGCAATTTTGGCATGTATAAAGTAGAGACCATAAGTAATTTGATTCTTTGAATCAATGCCTAGCTAGTTTTCAAATCCATGGGTACATATCTTGAATTGGTTCTCTACTTTTTTTTTTTTTTTTTTAGATTGAAAGTAATGAATGTTGAAGGAATTTGTCAATGAGTAATGCTAAAAGAAGTCGCGGAATAACCTTCACGCTAATAGTGTAACACAGAGTTTTAAAATCGTGAAATTCTTATTTGGATTAGATGTAAAACCCATTTTTACATCGGATCCAAAATTTCATTGATAACTGTTAATAATGACTGTATGGATATTACCAAAAATAATTTTTTAAAATTATCAATAAAGTTTTCACGCAATGTAAAAATGAAGTTACAATTTATACAGGTAAGTATTTCCCCTCCAAACCAGCAATATTTTTCAAAGGTTGTGAGCCATTTTTTTTCTTGTTATTCTTTTGTAAAAATATAATAGATGTGAGAAAGAAAAAGTCGGTTGAAACTCTGTAAATATCGAGTGGAGACGAGAGAAAGAAAGATGGAATGGGAAGGGCCAAGATCAGATCGACTGACCTTAGCACTCCTCATTTGTCAACAGCAAGAAGTAATTCTATATTCATATGTCAATGACAACTTGACAAGTAATACAAATCTTTTAGAAAACATGGGTATTCCTTTCTTCACACCCTAAAAAAAAAAGAGAATTTCTTTTAGTTTTTATTTGTTTAAAAGGGTAAAATGTCTCTTCTTTTTTTTATAGAATTTTTTACCCTTTTTTAAAAATAAAAATAAAAAATTTACCCTTTTAGCGTCGGTTGATATTTGAGAGCTAAGGAGAATTGATGACTAACATTATTTTTTTTGGTAGGGAATTTATGACTAAAAATTTGGAATGAAAGAAGAAACAAAGAGATGTACTACTCCATTATTTCCACTCTTTTCTTTTTCTATGTATAGTCTCATATATATGATGAGTACCGAATTCTGTAGTAATCAATTTGGTTTGAATTATCAATCGGCAGCCTAATAGTAAATGCCGACAACTTTCACTTACTGCATGTTTTGTCCAAAGAAGATAATAATTTTAACGTATATGTCGAAATTAATCAACCCCCCCTCCCACCACAGTCTCTTACCTTGTCCAAATTCTTCTTTTTACCTGCCTGCCACATCATTTTCTTCATATATTAATTTACTTTGATGATTTGATCGATCACCCCTCTCTATCACCTTTTACTGGTAAAAATTATTACCATTTATTGCTTTAATTTACACAAGGAAAAGTTGTCTAGTAAAAGCATGGTTGTCACCATCTTGTGTATTATCCTTTCTTTTATATATATATATATATATATATATGCCTCTGGCTGAGATTAAAAGCTTACAGATGTTAAAGTTCGAAATCTCTTAGCCTCGTTACCTATTGAATTAATAAAACAAATCCCTTTTAATGAAAGAAAAACAATGCTAATCACAAAAAGATATATAAGCTAATTAACAAAACATATAAGGTTTAATTCATCAACCATATGATCATATTGAACGTGACAATTTATTAGTGATATTATTAATTACTTAGGCTAAAAATTACATAAACTTCTTTGAGTTTAACTGAAAATTACATTTTTCTCATTCAGTTTTTAAAACCTACATTTCTATCTCTGCAAACTAGGGTTTGCCCCGAGTCGAGTTACTCACAAACGATTCTTGGCTTGGCTCGATTTGGTTTTGTATTTGCGATCCGTGAGTCGAGGTCAATTTACACCAACACTATTAATTATGGATATCTAATAACATTAAGCCGTGCCGGTCGATGTGACATTGAGCAAATTAACCTTATACAGGCAGGCTTTTTGGAATCTCTTGTTTGGAATTTTTCTCTAATCAAATCCTTTATTATAGAACATGTATATTAGTTTCTTGTGATCACCTGCTTCTCCTGACTTGATCGATTCTTGCAAACCCAAATTTGTGCCGTGTTAATAAAGTATTAGTTAATATATATATATATATAGAGAGAGAGAGAGAGAGAGAGAGAGGAAGGACAAATTGCAGCTGTTTTGAGGGTTTTAAGCTCTAGTATGGACCATGTGAGAGGAACCCAATATTCTTGAATTAATTTGTCTTTATCTCTTCAGGTTTGCCTAACTAATCCAAATTGTGTCAATGTTTTTAAGGTCATTTTCATCTATATATGTCACAAGGTAGATTAGATTTTGCTTAATTAGCTATAATATTCCAAACAAAGCATTGAATGCCTTTTTTTTTCTTCTTCTTTTTTGTCTAATGTTACTTGTCTATTTATTTACTAATTGATATCATTTTATGGGTATTAATTAATTGATATCAACAATTTTAATCTGATTGAAACTCAAGGGATCCATCAATTTAATTAGATTTCAAAGCAAATCTAAAGGACCAACAATACAATTTAGCTTGAAACATTACATTAACTTAATTCAAAATTTGGACAATGTGATTTCTGGCAAAGTAAAAAGTTATTTTTTTTTAAAAGTCTCGCAATAATGTGATTAGCAATTACTTCACCCGGAAACAGAATAGTATGGAAAACACCCATGTGGTCGTATGGGACATGACAGGAAAACCGTGACTCTTATGAGTAGAGGCTTTATTAGCACCGTTGAAACCATAAACCAGTGGCACTGAAACGACATCAATCACACCTATCTAGCAAATACCCATTACACAATTATAGAGAAACCATAACACATGGGGGAGACTTTTTCTTTTTCTTTTTTTTTTTAAAAAAAAGGAATATTAATTTATGTAACCAAACATCACAGAAAATTATGCTTCCTTCTCACTCTGAATCTGATCTTTCTTGATAGTCACCATGTATAGATATATATCTCTCTCTCGTTTTTTTAATTTTAATTAATGGGCTATGTAAACACCATTACCATGTGATATTCTTAGCTTCTTTTTTGTTTTTTTCTTAATCCTTATCTCCAACATAATAATGGATTGGTTCCTCTTTGTGTGTGAATTAATTACTTAAACTAGTCAACTTGATTGGATCAAGAAAGGTCCAGATGGAAAGCATTTGAGAATTGAGAATGGTAATTAATCTACTAGTCTTAGAGAGGGAATAGTTGATGAAGTTGATTTTTCTTGTTTTATGGATCCATCTCTTAATTAAGAATAATTTCTTGACAGGGATATTGTTTAATTTTTATGGGATTGTCTGGTTGGATTTTGATAATTCAAAGAGGAAAATGATTTATTTTAAACTAATTTCTTCTGTCTTGAGGAATGACCACTAGCAAAGTTGAGGTTAGTTTGATTATTAGTTATCCAATGAAAATTCCCCACCACTTAGTAGTACCAATTTCTATTGTAGAAGACAACAACTTTTTAGCTTAGACAAATGGATTTTTCTGTCTTGCATTATCAAGATGATCTACCTACACCTAGGCAAGTATTTTTCACTCCATTTTTTTCCTTCTTTTTTCAATAAATAATATTTTTTTGGGTGGGCTAATAATTTAGTCTCTATAATGAATAAAAATCAAGAAAAAGAACTGGCTGAGGAAGAATCATGATTAAGATCAACTGGTTGAGAGCAGTGGGCATGATAATGGGGTTGATAAAAATACAAAAGGGTCTTTTAAAAAGGTGATGTTGAGATGAGTAGAGGCAGAGCCATAGAAATTGAAAGAATTGACAGCCTTGTTTCATGGGGAAAATGACCTAGAAATCCACCAAAGAAAGGTGTTGTAGGTTGAGAAGTATATAGGAGAAAGAATAATATAAAGCAAGAAAAAGAACTACCCATTAAGAAACCTACCTTATTGAAGCAAAATTCAGAACAAAAGAAAAAAAAAAGGATGGAATTTCTTTGTCATAATGGTATGTGCCTTAAGAACCCAATTTAGGATTCTTTCATGAAGGCACTAGCAACCCATCTTAATCTATATGACTTTGATTCGAAGATAAATAATTAAGAATGACATGTTTGGTTGTGCCTTAATTATGAGCTCTTTTTTTCTTTTCTTATTTTTTTTAATTTATTTTTTTTTATGATGGGACAAAAAACGTTAATAGTGATTGTTTTAAGGTGAATGAGTGTTCAAACGGTTTAAAATCACACATGTCAACAATGTAAGATGAAGGTTTTTGATGATATATGTAACCCGCAATATTGGTGAAATGTTTTTAAAGCATTTTTAGTTCAACAAAAATATTTTTCATGAACGGAATTAATTAAACAAGAACAAAATAAAAGCGTTTTTCTATTCAAAAATTGGATTATTTGAGCAAGCAATCAATCAAGAAAACTACCCAATGAAAAATTGGATTATATAATTCTCTCAAGTCTCTTTCAATAGCGATCTATCGACCCACTTTCTTAGCCCAAAGAGGCTGCCCTAGGCAGGTTTTTCTTTTTGTTCTTTTTTTCTTTTTGAATTGATAGAATTAGAATTCCCCACCCCCCTTTTAAGTGGCCATTTGGAAGTCAAACAAGGAGAAGTCAAAACTAAGATATGACCAAGAAATTGTCCTGTGCTATCCTTCTTTTTGTCATCTCTTTCTAGAATTAAACAGGTCATTTCCACATTATACCATTTACTATGCAACCAATAATATTTTATGCAAATATACAAAATTAATAATTTATCACTACTACTATTGGATTAATATTTTATTTAACAGAGCAAAGTATTTTGTAGTGCGAAAATGGTTTTTAAATTGATGCATTTCGGTCTCCCAAGTAACCTCAACCATCAAATAATGCAAACTCGTTTTATACATCTTATTATCTTGTTTGCTCTTTGGCATGAATAAAAGCCATTGAAACAAACATAATCCAGCCCATGACTATCAAACCCAATATCGATCCAGTTAAGAATCTAATATTGGATCACAGGCCCAACCAATGGAGCAGTCCAACCTAATATATATATATATATATATATATATATATATATATATATATATGTGTGTGTGTTGATTTCAGAACGAGTGATCCTACAGGGGCAACGAAACATATGCACACACCAAAAAATATAGAAAAGAAATAGAAGTGGCCGGAAAGAATAAGTCAGTATCTTGAAATAAGATAATAAGAAAAAAAGTTGTAAAGAGAATCGTGTCGTATCTGAGAAATGGTAAGAGTCTCATTTACATAGCATCTAAGATTAAGTCTGTTATGAGAATTAATTGTGAAAAATAATGTGGCGTTTATTAGGCGTAATAATTACAAAAATATCAAGTGTGAAAATAATATTAGTATTTACCCAGCTTTAATATTGGGGGTAACTGTCATAAGATAATTAATGTGGCTGGTCAGAATATCTGAGGATGAAAATACCATTTTGTCCATGCTATGTGTATGATTAGCCGCTTGACTGGATTTCTGAAATTATGCCTTGACTTTCGAACAACTCCACGTATCATTGTGTCATTGACTAAGTGAAATTTCTCTACATCAATATATAATAGAGTGTTGCACACCGTAATTGTGTCACGTTCGTAAGATATTTATTCACTAACAGCTTCAATTTCTCCTCCTCGCATAATTTTGTTTTGTCATGCAAACATTCCTTTCATTGTTGACTTTTACATGATTTTACTTCCATTTATTTTCAATACTCATCGTAATATTCATTACTCAATATATACACAATTCTTTTCTTCTCCTTCATCGGTTACTCTTTCTCCTTTAACTAAAACCTTTAATACAATTTCTTTTCTTCTCCTTCATCGGTTACTCAATATATACAATTTGTTTTCGCAAAACCATGCGAAAGAAAAAGAAAAGGAAAAACTATTCCTCTTCTTTGTACGACCTTTCTAACAAAAGGTTTATTTATAAGATTTTACTATTGAGTTGATTCAATAACGTTTTTTCTTTTTTTATTTGTTTATAATCTATGTTTTATTTTATTTAGAGGTCTTTTATTAATTTTTCTATCAAATGCATATACAGCGTCTTTCAAATCTTTATTTTTTTAAATTTTTCTATCAGTTTTCTTCTTTGTGCTTGCAATTCTAATCTCTCCTCTTCTTCTTCTTATCTCACCACGCAAGTTATTTATGAAATATTATATTCTTTTCAAATATATGAATCACATCTTTCAAATTATTTAAGTAATAGCATTGATAGTTTAAGATTCCATCCTTATCTTTTTGTCTTCGTAATTTTTTGATATTCTTGTATGGGAATTTGTATATTGTAAGTAAAATTGCTTTACACAATGATTTATTTTTTAAAATTGCCCGGCTCCGTCAAGTTAATTAGTTTGCACAAAACTAATTTTGATTTGTTTATTTGTGTTTCTTTTGTTTGCTCATATATTTATTTTTTTTATTTTATTGAGAAATTTTTATAGCATATATATTCATCAGTATAATCTTTTGTTTATTTAATTAAATTTTACGAAGTCAAACTAGATTTATGAATTTGATTAAATTATAACAAAAGTATATTTAACCAGATGATTTTAGTGGTGGGGTTACAAAATTATTAACTCCTTCAGCTCTAATAATATTAGCTCAACAAAATTGTTTTAACATTCTATTTAAGCAAGAAAAAGTTTATCAAAGCCAAAAGATTAATTTATAAAAGATACTTGAATTTTATTATTTCTTTAAATTAATTATTTAAAATAAAACATATACTAAATATGAAAACAAACTCATGCATAACACCGACATGTAACTACATACTACCTGGTATAGAGTAAGACTAACTCATAGGAAAAGTAAAATAAATTATGACTCCTCTCTAATTGAAGAATCAACGTCCCGATTGATTGTTATCACGTCATCTGGTTATCATGTAAATTATTATGATTGTAAAATCCACAAGAAGTTTAGTGGCCAAATGCTTATGGATTAATCATACATGTTAATCGTACAGATGACTACCTAACTAACAATTTTCAGTTATGTAACATTCAATTTAGACGCATTGGAGAAGAAAAAAAATTACTGTTTTTTTGGCACTAAGGAAGAGTCATATGAAAGAAAGGATGTGAAATCATACTCATGGCAATAAGATTACTCAATAATGATCGTCCAGATAAACTATTTGTTTAACCTCACACACAAAATGCACGAGATAGTGATTGATGAGATGATAAAAACTCTCCATCTAACAATTTTCCATTGCGTTACATTCAATTCAAGCACATTGGAGGCAGATTGCCAATTTTAGGCACTACTGAGTTTCAGGAAACAAAGGATGTGAGAAAATTCTAGCCACTACATTAGACCACAGAATTACAGCATCATGTAAGATATAAGTCCTCTCAATAACCCAACCTAAAGCCTATTCCTGACCGAAACTAAAGCCTCAAATTATAAATCTTCTATCTGCTCAATCGAAGAGAAGTGTGCATCAACATTGTTGAGTGTTTCTTGATCAAGTTCAGACGTTCTAAACAATTTTGGTAAAGAGAAATCTGATTCTTTACTTGGTGTTAACTCATTCCTTGGAGTCTGGTCCTTAGACATCCCTCCAACATCTTCAGTTTCTGTTCCACTAGAGACTGTAGGCCAATTGTGGAGCTGGGATTTCATCTCCAAGCAAGAATTTAGATCCTCTTCGTTTCGGGCTTTGTTCAACTTATCAATAAGATCATTCAAAAGTGAAGCTTTCTCGACCCGCCAACTTTTTGCCCTTTTGGGCCTATTTTCAAGTTCATTTTCATCTGCTGGGCCATCAGCTTCATCATTCAACTTACATTTCTTAAGTTTCTCTAATCCCTGATCAACGATTAGTTGTATCCTTCTTCTAAAGTTTTCGGTTCTCATAGCATTCGATCTTAGCTTCAACTTCAGCCCTGAAATCATCATCCCAGCATCGCCTTGCAAAGAAGCAGGGTTAGGATTTAATATAGGGGACCCATCCTTGGTTGAGCCTTCCAGATTAGATTTCACAGAAAACACCTCCTCTAGTAAACTAACATTCTGCATGTAGCGGTCAAAAGCTTCGTTTTCCACTTCGATGTTTCTGTCCTTGTGTTCCTTTAACTTAGAAAACCTCCATTCATTTATACCTAGAGCATCCTGAAATAGCTTCCCAGATTAGAAAAACTCATTCTAGCACCACAATGAAATAATCACGGACAAGAACATATCAAGTATTGTAAATTTAAAATGTACCTTTCTGGTCAATGGCTTCTTGGAACGAAGAGGGACATGCAAATTGTTGAATTGCGCAAAATTGTTGGAAAGTTGCCGAAGTGACACGACTCTATGTGAACTCCTGAAACAAAGCCCAACAAGAGGAAAAAAACCAACCAATTTCAAAACAATACAACCATGGGACCCGAAATGACCAGAAAGCAAAGTGTGTGCACGGCAAGTCAAATAAGTTAATAAAACAGTACATAAAAGTTTAAGAAAAGGAAGAATTAAAGAAAAATGTTATTATCACGAAACACCTTTTCAAATTCAATCAATTTACACCTTACATTATAGGGCAGCATCCAATAGATTCTGATCAAAATTCCAGCCAAATTAGAATCGGTGCACACGTGCAGCCCACATGTGCGCCTCATTTGAATGTGAAAATACGACTTTGCCCTCTCTTATTTTCTCCAGCAAATCTCCTCTCTTATTTTCTTCAATCTCAAAATCCACAATTCCCCCATCCGCAATTAACGAAGACAACTATGAGAAAACACTGCAAGAATTGTCTTTTTGTATTCAAATGAGGCGTATGTATGAGTTGCATGTGTGCACAATTTCACCGGAATTTTGATTAGAAAGGCCTGTTGGATACCCCATATAATGCAGTGTAAATTGATCAAAGTTAAAACGTAAGGGGACATTGAAACATAGGACAAAATGCAAAGGTGTTTTGTGTTAATAACCCTGAAGAAAAATACAATGAGATTGAAAGAAGGAACATGCAGATCTCAAGGAAAAGAAATAAGAACAGAGAGATTGAGAATGTAAGATCCTTCAGAAAACTAGAGACAACAGAGAGTTAACTCTTTGAACAAAGTAACTGAGTTGGATCCATATGAAACGGAGATTTAGAAACCAATGCATCAATTCATATCAGTAGTGAATCAATGAAGCATTTCAGGGCAATGTAATGATAGAAAAAAATCTGAACATGGCATGTAATGATAGAAAAGCAATGAAGCATTTCAGGGTGGTATTTTGACTGTTTACATGAATATTTTGTTAGAGTCTCATGTGAGACACAAGTAATACGCAGGGGTATAGGTATGCGACATGTGCTCTGTCAGACAAGAATCTAAGAGCTATGCCTGAGAATCCCCTAATTCACCATAAGCTTCTGCATTTGACTTTCTTACTCTGGTTTTTGGTTCCTTATACCAAGCAATGAGTGAAGGTGTCCTTGCCAGACCTAAAACGCCTGATACACACTTCATATCCTGGATTTTTTAGACAGCTAGAAAGAGCCACACTCAACTTTTATACCATTCGTCACGTGAAATAGCTTAACAGTACACATGGAAATTTAACAGGAGTCCAGATAGATGCACATGAGCATGTCTAACTGGGTGATGCTTGCAACTTACCCTGCAGAAGAGACATCAGTTGATTGCTGGTCAAACAAAGGAGAGCTTGAAGTTGGTGTCTTGTCTTGAATTGTCGCATTTGCTTTCAAAACTACATTAACACATCAACAATAAAGTTAATTGAAGAGACCAAAAAAAGTAAAAAAGTTCATGCTTGTAAAAAAAATGACAGTTGAATGAAGCAAACAGGGGGAAAAAAGGTTACTGAAGAAGCCTAACAACAGAAGCTGAGTTTAAACTTATGGTCCCTACTTCTTACTGGTTACCACTTAAATATTCACAAGCATTAGGAGACCCAATCCTTCCACCATATTATGGATGACCACAACTTTTCATAACTGAGGGAGAAAAAGGAGTCGATGGAGAGACTGGGGGATTTTAATGCCTTGTTCGATGTAAATACATTATATTACCATTTACTTGATATTCTCATAAGCAGGAACAATAATTAATCAAACAATCAACATGACCAAAGAGAAATACAAAGACCTTATCAATAAACCACGAAAGAAGGATTTGCATGCTGCAACCATAGTTCGCGGAACATATACGAGGCATCAAAAGAGAAATTAAGATCTAAACTCTAAGACATCAATGAAATTTAAAGATGATCCCGGAAAATAGATGAACAATTAATTTTATTTTCATTTAAAAATACAAGATCAGGCACTTGAAATAATTTGGTCGGTGCTCTCCTGTTAAAAGAGAAGGTTAAGGGTTCAAAAATAGTTACTAGAAAATCGGTATGTCTTGGTTCGTGGTACGGGTACAAGAAAGCAATATGTTACCCACCCTGTACAAGTCACGCTTGGGAAGACCTAGATGGCTTATTGTGTATAAGCAAATATATAAAATTAAGATATTAGAAGTATCTATGGGTATAATTTAAATAAAGAGTTGTACACACGATAACGATTTAGAAGATAACATGAGTCTTGACAACTAGTAAAATCAATAAACATAATTTGAAAAAGAATAAGTTTAAAATAAATTATAAGTATGCTCCTATTCTTTTCTTATGTCTAGAAATGTTTTTTTAAGCTAAAATTTATCTCATTATTAAGAAAATTTTGGATTTCCAATTTTGGGAACCGATGCCCAAACATACCACAAATCTGAACGTACAAACTTGATCGTGGTTCCAAGGGGGTATAAGGATCCTAGTAACTATGGTTCAAAGTTCAAACCCCTGTAATTACAAGTGCATTGGTTTTCTCTTCCCCCCCCCCCCCCAATTATAGATGGTAGGGGAGGGATTAGGGTAGGATTCATTAAGATAAAAAATTTAAAGGAAAAAATAGACTTTTCCAAAAATCCAATAGAGCATCAACCAAGTTCTCAAAAGTTTCCCTATGTAGCCATCTACTTCTGATAAATTAAACTAGTTGATAAGTGCTTTAATGCTATTCATGTATCAAAACTATAATTTATCTGAGTCATTTACTATGACAATCTATGGCTCTATGTCATAGTTACCGCAGATTATATGCATAGATGAAACGAAAGGACAAAGCTCAGTTCTATATTCTCTCAGCACCAGAAAATTGCTGAAGAATAAAATCCTGTCAAGCTAAAGTATTAAAGCAATTAATTCCCAACTCGATTAGCCAACAAATAATTCCCAACTCTCCTAGATAACCTCTCATGGTAACAGCAAGTAACAAAAGCATATTGCTACCAGATTCCCATAACTTTTATGAATTTTTTCAACTTTTTCCAGGATTCGATATTTCTCATCTTTATGAAATTTGCAGCATATTTTACTATATGTAATGAATTGCCTGAGCTGGGCCTACCTCAATCCAGAAAATAATAAAAGATAATCAAGAGGTTAGTAATGCCAGAAGGGGCACTAGCTGTGTATTTCCATTCTTTTCTATTGAGGTTGTGTGCAATAACCTTAACTTTACATACATGGCCTGGGTCTACCTCAATTCAGAAAATAATAAAGACGATAGAGTTAGAAATGCAAGGCATCGTCTATTGCAATTAAAGCACAGATTGAAGAAAAATGCCAGCAGGGGAAAATAGCTGTTTGGTTTGATTGCACAATCTTGGAAGACAATGCTTCATGAAGTAGCATTGACTACCCAACCTACAAATAAGTTTGTAAGCAAGCAACATGCCACTCACCTACCTTTCCAAGTAAGTTGAACACGAGGACTTTGCCTAAAAAAAAGACAAGTCTTAGCACAACCAGAGCTAGGAAGTCAGTGCGAGATCGAGTGTTATTAAAGCTTCGAAGAAATAATAGCTTGCAAGTTAGTAGAATTCTGGTTAACCAAGAGATTGTAAATCTCCTCTCTAAAGCTAGAAGTATTACCACTTCATTAACTGATCACAAGAAAGGAAGAGGCTTTACAGAGCGTTTTAGGTCAGAAACTCTATTGCATATATTGAAGTTAAATTAGGTGAACCTCACAACTAGATGTGGCCTTGAACTCTTATAAGCCAAAACTCGCCCTTTTCCCTACAGTTATAACTCCCGTCAAGATAGTAAAAAGTTATTGTACTACACAAGTGAGAAACAGTCCAAAAAGAAGAAAAAGCATATCATATTCATACTCCTTATGAGACCAAAAAGACGTGCATCCAACTTTAAGAATCTCATCTACATAACATTTTTCAAGCATCTAATCTTTCTAGTATTCTACCAAACTGTAAGTATAGTCTATGTCAAGGATCTAGAATAAAGTGAAATGTAAGAATCAGCTTATTAAATATTGACACTTAATTACAAAGACACATGCACCTTCACGTAATTTATAAATAATATCGAGTCCCGTTTAAATGGTCACAGTAATTTCATATTGAGATGCATGTATTTCCCTGGCTACCTGAAAGCAAAATTAAGTTGCATGGTACTAAAGAATGTCAGTCAAATTTTTTTTTGTATAAAAATCCAAATACTATTCTCAGATTTTGGGTTTTGAGATGACATTTATAGATAGAATCCAATGTGATTCTTCTATCATATGACAAAGTGAATCCAAATGCTTCATATTATTCCAGAATTCAATATTCAAGTGATTATTACATGCCAAAATGACATTGAAAAAAACAAATTACATGCTAAAATGAAATACTTCTTAGAGCCTACCACACATCTAAAGTCAACATACCGTGAATGTGGCAGGGATTTTGAGCTTTTGAACAGCAACTCTTGCATGATTGGTACGGGCACCTACCCAGGTAATCCAAGCAATGAAAATCGTCAAACATCGAAAAAGTTATCGATTTTCTCAAACATTGCCGTGAAATAGTAAAAGGTAATCTACATCTTCAGCTATCCCAAAATCCAAACCAGTAACCATGTACTGTCCAGACCTAGGGACCCTAATCTGCCATCCTAGGCCTAGGGTGGCAGACTGAGTATTTATCCAAAAAAAAAGGGTGGCAGACTGAGTAAAACTAGTAGATCTTGTGGAAAATCCACGGATTCTCTGCAATCAATCCATAAATTTTTTTCTTCCTTATAGACTTATGCCATGTGCTCGTATCAATTTTTTATTGGATAGATGGGACAAACATGTAATCTGACAAAATTTGGTAGAGATGAAGACTAGAAATCAAGTTTTTTTCCTTTAAAATAAGTCCCACAACCATTAATGACCAAGTTGTCATTATAGGGAAGTTGGATACATAAATAATATTACTCCCTCTGTCCCATAATTTTTGTCATGTTTACTATTTAGCCAATTAAATGAATAAATTTTTTCTATTGTTAAATCATTAAGAATTTTTTGTTCATATATACATATTAGAGTTTAAAAATTTCTAAAATATTTTTTTATATTTTTAAAATAATATATATATATATATATATATATATAAAATAATTAAAGTCAAACTTAAGTAAAAAAAGTGATAAGTGACTAAAATTATGAGACAGAGAGAGTACTAAATAATTAATGAATACTTACTTAGCAACATCAGAATTATCAAAGATTGGTCGCAGACTACAGTTACATTCCACATCCTCACTATTTTTCCTTATAAAATGATTGCGTAGCATTGACACTGCATGAACTGTATGTCTGAATATGCCAGCAGACTTTCTTGTTTTTACATATTAGCACAGTTTCCATATTTACACCATATGTTCTTTGTAATACAATTTGGAGTCATCACAAACATTATTAATTATTAATATCAATAACACTCGAATAGCCTATTAAGGGCATAATCCCTAGCCTTCTCTTCCAAGGATTTCTTTACTAGATAAGTAAAAAATTAATAAAAAGCACACGAGGGGCATGAACCCAGTGCACAGGTAATATAGAAGAGTAAAACAAATATAGGACCATTATTAGATAAGTCAGACAATAGAAAGCCATGCATAAAGGGTACTCGATCAGTGTACCTAAAGAACGCAAAATAGAACAACTATTAGCAAAGTAAGACAACAGTATAAGCCATGCATAATGGATTCTCAAGAAAATCACCTTGACTGCATGAATAGGAGTTTTGACCCCTTGAAAAGCCTGACTATTTCTTATCTATAAATAGTCCGACAGCCGCACAGGGGCAGTTTCCAAGCTATTACAGTGGTCTCCTCCCAAGTCCCAAATCTCTCTCTCCAAAATTAGAATAACTCTTTCATGGACTTAGACATCCTCCAACATTCCAATAACTCTCTCATGGACTTAGGCATCCTCCAACATTCCATTAACTCTCTCATGGACTTTGGCATCATGCACACAAACACAACAATAACTACGGTGCTAATTCAATCTTAATAGGTTGCATTCTACGGATTAATATTTAAAAACATGCTTGTACTCCTTGGTATCTCAACAGATATTCCAAGCTGATAACATTTTCCATTTGTCCAGAGTCAGCAGTTTGAGCCACAATTCTAAGTATCTCGTCAAGTTACCTTCTTTGAAGATAAATCTATCAACGTTCTTTAATAACTGATTGATCCAAGTCCATTCCATTCCCCAGTATTTGAGAGCCTCACTTTTTTCTTAAAACTTCTCAAGGGACTAGGCCCATTAAAAAGATACCACTGATGATGGCATTTTGTCACATCCCCAGAACCTAACCAACCAACTACTTAGGATATCTCAGTTTGGCAATACCTTATAGGTTTATAGTCATTAATCTAATGAAAGAGACAAAAACCCTTTAAGTCATTCTAAAGCAGTAAGTAACTGAATCTTTATAATCTCTTAAAAGCAATAACTAAAAGTCCAAAAAGAAGAAAGGAGGATAGTCCCTAAATTCAAACCAAACAGGGTAACACACCCAAAATCAAATAACCCAAACCAAAATTAGAGAACACAAGCCTAAATAAAACCTTGAAAAACTAACAAATTTATGATCCAATTTCAGCTCTAAAAACATTATAACCAGAAATCAAAATCACAAACCCTAAAGTTACTCTCTTGCAAAAAAAACAACAACTGAGAACAGACATACATCGGCCAGGTTTGGATCCCCCAACTTTAAGCAAGGTTTGATTTAATTTGCATTGGAAATGGTGAGATCCTCCAGCCTTTAGGTGATTCAGCCAGGTGAGATCCTCCAACTTTATAGCCTGCTTTAACCAACCCTGCTTAAATTGGGTGTCCAAACATGACCATAATATGTGTGTGTTGTATAGCTACCTAGAACGGGCGACGTTGCCGCACTGAATGCACTTGGGCTTGTTGAGGCCGCGGAGGGTCTTGGGTGGGGTATCTGTACGGTGAAAAGACGCGGCGGCGGCGGCGTCGGTGGCGTTGTTGCTTATGGCTGGCGATGAGGCCGCCATTTATCACCTTCCTCTTCCTTCTTCAATTGAGTCTCTCCTTTGTTAGCTGTTGGTGGCAGTTTTCTTAACGGTCTGTTTGGTTCGTTGGGTAATCGAGGGGATTTGGAGAAAGAAATTTTTGAAATTGCAACCGAATTTAGCAGCGGTGCAGTTGTTTTATTTTCTTTCTTTTGGTTCGTTCGTCTGTTACAAATAAGGTCTAGGGCTGTTTACTTTGGCTCTTTTGGGCTGGAGTTAGGCTTAAAGTTGGGCCCAATATAACACTGAGATGGGCTTGGATCTCCCACACCAAATGTGACGTTAACAAATTCTTTTCTTTATAAATTTTAGATTTTATCATCTATATCCTCAAATCCAAAAACTATTTATTATAATTTATTTCATATCATAATGGATCTCTTTCATAACCTAGAGGTTGAAGATAAATTATTTTTTTTTATTTTTCTTCTTAAATTATTTTTTTAGCTACATACCGTTTGAACCCATGAATATAATTAGTGCTAAAAACATAATAATAAATGATGATTTAATCATATTTTCAATAGATAATCTTTCATAGTTATTTAATTACATCAACCCAAAATACGTAAGGTATAAATGCTAGTGGTAATAGTGACATTTAGAAATGCATAAATCTGAAAAGAAAAAAAAAAAGCTCATTTGAATCATTTTCCCATGCCAAAGACAAGCTATTTTTTTTCGTAATAATTCTTTGTCGAAAAAGTGTGATATTCCCTAATATGGAAAAAATCTTGGATGCATCGGATGCAATTCAAGTGATTGAAAACTTGATTAGTAATATTTGGGACTTTATTAATAATGTTAATTAAATATTTACAGATATTATTAGTAAAGTTTTCAAAACTCTTGATTTGCACCTGGTGTAACCAAGAATTTATGCCAAACAAGTGGTTTTTGGAAGATATTAACTTCTTTTAATGAATATAACACAAGTTGTTTTTACAAAAAGTTGCAAAAACTCAAATCAAATTTTCAAAGTGTATACTCATTAAACTTAAAAAAAAAAAAATCATTTTAGTCCCGTTTTCAATTTGGTGCAGTCTATTTCCTAAATTTCTAGTATTACTTTATCAATTTCGGGATTTTGTTAAGTTGCATTATGAAAATTTGTAAATTTTGATGACACTTAAAATCAGTACCACTTGAAAATTTGTAAATTTTTAAGATATTTTTTATTTTGAATGGATTTAAACGACACTAATTTAAGCATATTTGTTTAAATCAGTATCCAAACGTAATGTTTACTTAGTCCATGAAAATAAAAGAAAATTCTAAACTAATGTGCATGTGCCGTTGCACGTGTGATGACATGAAAGGATTAGTGCATCTATGTCTAATTCTCCTATGTTTATGTCGTTAGGAACAAAGACCAAACAACTTAAATTTTACATAAAAAGAGAAAAAGCATAAAGATGATGATAATTTTTACTCTTTTTACAAAAGGCTATGATTGTGAGAAATGGAATCCTAAAGCAGTGGTCCCTTAAATATGAAAAAAAAAATAAAGGGTATGTTTGGATAACAGATTTCTATTTTCAGTTTTTGAAAACTTTTTCTCAAACAGAAAGCAGTGAAATATTTTTTGGATGATCTTATTTTGAAAACTGTTTTTAAAATAAAAAAAAACTGTTTGGATACTCCTGCTTGTAATTATTTACAGTTTTCAGTTTTAATTTTAAATTTGAAATCTACATTAATTTTATTTCTCATATTTACTAAATACATTTTTTAGCACACACCAAATACTTGAAAATAATTAATAATATTTTATTTTTAAAATTTTAAGTTTTTTTATACACCATGGATCAAACATAACCAAACTTCTCTCCCTCGTCATATCACGTATAATTGTTTGTTAAATTAATTCTAAAAATTGAAATAAGAAACACAACATAATTTTCACAATTTGATAAAATGTGAATAACCAACCCATCATTTTTCTTGGAAAATAGTTCAATACCTAAAACATGACATAGTTTTCTTATTTAAAATAAGATAGTTGAGGACAACTTTAAGATACAATAATCATTGATCAAATACAACTGTGAGAAATTGATAAAATGGAAATGAACAACCCAAAATTATTTTTGCAAAAAGGCTTGCCTCAACTACCTAATTTGATTGGTTTGCCATCCTCACACTCTATAAGTTAATAGTATATCAATATGTGAAATATATTCCTAAAAATAACAAAAATAATTCAGTAACTAAAAAAACTAAATTAAACACAAATAAGGACATTAAATTAACTAACTTTTACCGACAAATCATAACATTATTATCAAATATTCAATCAAATACTAAAACGGTTTGCCTACATCTAATTGGAAATAAGCTCACGAAACACAAGCATAGCTGTTGCACACGCATAAAACAAATCAACTATATGATTATTTGTAAATGTGTTCAACCTCCCTTCAATTTCTAGCTCATGGCCCTCTGCTTCCCATTCATTAAACAATTGATCACTCTGAGAACATTGGCGTACGACACAACAAGCAACAGTTATAGTTGTCTAGCGGGATTGAATCTAAGTATCATTTTTAAAATTGGAAAGCGCGCATTTAAGATCTCAAAGCAATGTTCTATAACATTATGTAGAGATGAGTGCTTATAGTTAAATAGTTCTCTATAACTTGTTGGTTGGCGTGTTCTACCTTGATATTCATTTAAGTAATATTGTTCACCTCTTATACATGGATAACTGGAATCCACTAAATAATACTCATCTATAAGTCATACAAATTCTCTTAGTACATATCAATCAATTAGTAGGTCATATCAACTTAGTACTAAAATAGATTTACCATTAGTGGGCCAAGGAAATTGAACATCTGATCGAGTTAAGGCGTCCAAAAAGACTTGTGAATTGTTAGCCGTACCTTCCCATCCACTATTGAATTTCATGTCGAATGAACATGCACACATCACATTTTGTGTTACAATCGATTTTCTAGCTCTATAACTAGTAGCTTTTTCTGTTGGCGCCCATGCATTGATGTGCGTTCATTAAATTGCAGAATCAGTTTGGTATTATATATTGTATATACACAAAATTAATAAATTAACAATCAATCATAAGATACATTACCTTAAAAGATGGGTAAAATCTTCGACCACGTCTAATTTGTGGAGGCACCACTGGTCATTCGATGGACAAATTATGTGCTTTGCAAACTTGTTCAATGCTCTCATCACTGTCTTAAAATGTTGATTAATTGTTTCCAATGAATGTTGAAATCGATCAGTTACAATTCTGTGCTCCATATTGTGTCCCACGACAAACAAGAAAATTGCTATATTTTCCTCTACTGTGACACCCCTTGAATCTTCTATAGAATTATATTGCTTCAATGTGTTACATAAGTGAATTTGTCCATGTGAAACAATTCATAAACTACATCTGAACGACCATTTAACAATTCAATTATATATTCATGTCCACTGAGTCGTGATGTTCGCATAGGTAATTTATTCATAAATTTTTAATCATTTTCGGCAAACATAAGAAGCATTAACAATGAGAGCATTTCATACTCATCTTCAGTGGACGAGCTTGATGAATTAGATTGGCTACCACAATTATTGTTGTCTGAATTGTCCATTTTTTAACCTAAACAGAAAAACAAGTCACATTATCGTTATCATGTAGTATAGTTTATATTCCACAAATCTAAATAGATTGAACTTTAATTCTATTTTTAAAAATATCAACAACACCTCCTCTGTTTTCTATGATTTTCCAAATCTAATTAGACCTTTATATGCAATTCTAATCATTCAAATCTTATTAGACCTATATACACAATTCTAATAATTCATATTCCAACAATACAAGGAATGCCAAATGAATATAATTAATCAAAACAAATAACATATCATCCATAAACTAAAAAAATAAAAATAAAAATATCCAAGTACAAACATAAACACATATCAAAGAACAAATAGTCTCCTTAACACATAAACATAATTTAAGACCAAATGCAATGTTTCCAACTCTTAATCAATCCTAGCTAACCGCACATTCTTCCTCTCCAAATGCATTTTAATGAATGTCTCCCTCAACTCAAAATTATTAGTAAATTTCTCTAATACCTTTATATATGTGTCATCATCCACACAATTTTTCATTTCATTAAGAACTTTCAAACACACTGCCACTGAATAATTTACTGAAACCACCGAACTTTTTCCTTCAACGCCTTTCTCTCTATACCTCTCAACCCTAGCCAAAGAGGCTTCTGTCCTTACTTTTGTGGCCTCCATGAAATAGGCAAAAACTTCACTCAATTAACTATTTCTAGTTTCTTTTGTTTTTTCTAATTATTGATTTTAGAATATTCAGGCTGAGTGGGCTGAGTGCTTGGGGTTTCAAGGTCAACTGGAGTATTTGGGTCATCTGGGTTAGCAAGGCCATCAACATCCACATCTATATGCACTCCACTATTGAGAAAAGCTTCATATAATTCATTCTCCTCATTGAAATTAGGAGGATCTTGGGTAAAAGCATGATGAAGAATTCTTGTAGCAGATGACTTGTTAAAGATAATCTCTAACAATTTGTAGTGTTCACAACATTGCTTACGAAATTGGAAAGCTTTCAAGTGTGCCTAAGACAAAAAAATTTAAGATATAAATGTCATTATCAATTGCTAAAATTATTCAAAGAAATTATCATAAGATAAGTCCACAATAAAAACTTTAGGGAGAAAAAGGATACCCTAGTGTAATTTTCCCAAGTCTCATCTAAGGTTGTGACAACATTACTTTCTACATTCCAACCAAATCCGGTTTGCTCAAGTAATTGACTAAATAGTCGATGTTTCATACACAACCGTTTACATTTATCCCTCAATTGTTTCACTGTAAAGAGCTTGTTGGTCTTCATATTCAATTCTTTGCAAATTAAATCTCAAATCTTTCTATGAAACACACCATTTTTAATATGTCCCTTGTTTATCTCATCAACCATGATATCAATAAAACATTTATCTCTCTCAGAGCCTCATAATGAAATATCAACGCTTTAAGAAGCCATCTACATTAAAAGCGATCTTAACATATTATTATTGAACAATCTATAAGCCACCAATTTCCTCATAAACAACCTTAATGAAAGGAAAGTAGGTTTGAAAAAGCAAAAGAAAACAAAAGAATAGTAAACTTACCAAAAAAATAAATAAATTAGGTTTGACAAAACAACCACCAATTAAGGAAACATGATTAAGCAAATAAGCTCGCATGGAGAATTAACTAGATTTTTTATGCGAAAATAAACTAGATTTTTACCTTTACCAAGGAATTATGTTCCATTTACAATCTAAACAGTATGTTATATCCGCGCTTTCTCCTTCCTCTTCAACTTTTTGTATATCTATGAAACATGACTAACAACCATTGCCTTGTCTATGATGCATCTCTCATTCCTTCCTCCTCTTCCTCTCTTTGTCTGTGTATAACACATTACAAATAATGTCTCTCCTATTTATTATATCTTACCATTTCACTCTCCGTGTGTTATGCATGGAAAATAAGTATATCCCTCCATGTGATATGAAAGAAGATAAAAATAAATATAGAATCACTTACTGTACCAGTTTAATAAAAGAGATAAAAGTGAGTCCACAATTGGTAAAAAACTCTCAAAAGTACCATGGAAACTTAGTTGAGAAATTAATGAAAAACATCAAGTACCATGAAGTTCTTAGATAAATTTTAAGGTGCTATTAAATGTAAAAGAAACTTGTTTAAATCAATCATATGATACCTATAAAATGAATAGTTCAAGCAACCATGTTTCACATTATCATTGGGAATAATTGTTTGTACATCAAATCATCATATATACCCATAAATGATCTTTGCAGCATGAGGAAATACAACATACCAGATTTGATAAGTGCAATATAAGGTAGTTCCTTTAAGTAGAAATGGACATTATGCAGTTACTACCACTTGAATGTGGCTCATATATATTACTAATAAAAATTAGCTATAACATTTTAAATTTCACAAGAAGTCCCTCCAAAAGCAAGTACTATCAAATTAAGCTAAATTTTCATAGACGGTCTACAAAAATGAGACATATCACATGCCACCACCAAAGAAATTTTTTTTCTTCAGAAGTTAAAGGTTCAATAATTTGATTCTTTTTAAGCTACTGTTGGTTTAACCCAAGAAAATGCATCCAAGGAAATTAAACTAAGTAAAGCACAAAGTAAATGATCATCTTACATCTAAACTCTAAAAATTAGCATAATCTACCTTTTAATTTTAAAGGGAATATTATCGAGCACGTTTGAATCAATAAAACAAGCATACTCTTTTCAAGAAAAGAAAATGAGCTTTGAGGAGCATATCTATTTTATTGGCATGGAAAACTAGATTTCAGCTCGAACATTTGGAAGGACTCGTATACTTCATACATGGCAACATGTCATTGGTTAGAATAAGGAAAGTAAGATTAAGCCCCGGTTCATAGCAAGTCACGCATGGAAAGACAATATCATCCCAACCAACAACACAATTTCACCAACAAAAACAAAGTCACCAAAACAGAAAATGCGAAACAAACTCATGTTCTCAGCAGAATTTAGCCAGACAATCAAAAAAGCAAGTCTCAATCTAACAAAAACAAAACTAAAGCCCTCATTATTATTGTTGATCCAATTGAAGAATCTAAACCAAAGAAAATAAGCAAAACAAAACAGTAAACAACAGCAGCTCAAGTTCCATCAAGTAAATTTAGGATTTATTCTAGACAAGCACACTAATTCAATCTCGGACCACCAACATCTAAATATAAACTTGAAATAAAAATGGAAAAGGGATGAGAATGGACCTGTGAGTTAACTGGGGTTGATGTTGATGAGATGTGTGTGAGGGAGATGGCGTGTGGCCAAAAAAAAAAGAATTGGGGCAGGAATGGTGCGACACTGATGAAGTAGAAAGTGTGGTTCAGGAAAATCGTGCAGAGAGGGAAAAGAAATAGGCTGCTACAGTCAAAAGAATTTTAGTAGTTCACAATATAAGACATTTAAAAAGTAGCCAAGCAATAAAACTTATATAAGTTAGGGAAAAAAAAAGTAGAACCCTTGATATAAGAAAATTTCCAAATGTGCTCCAATTCATCGAAGAACACAAGTAAGCCACCCCACAAGGATTTGAGACTCCTTTCATCGAGACAGAGAGGTCACTCATTGTTATTGATCTTTAAAATTCAAAATGTATCAATTCAAAAAAAAAAAGTTCACGATATGTATCAGCTCTTTCTTTCTCTATGTGAAAACTCTAAAGTCTAAAGATTCACCTACACAATAACATTTACCAAAAAAACATAAACTATTTAAAACTCTCCAAGATTAAATCATTTCAAATGGAAAATATAAAGTTCATAAATTTCAATCCTTCAAATTAAGAAATCATGAAGGTGGTATCCTGGAAGGAAATGAACTAGCATAAGTCACATGAAGGAGGAACTCATCAAGCCAAGTCTAGCCCAAAAATAAATTACATTTCATGTTACCAATAATAGCAATTTGTCTAACACCAAAATCTGCAATCTTCACGGATTTCATATTTTTGTAATAATACTTCCATATCCAATAGTAGATTAAAATCTTTTGGTTTTAGCGTAAACTAAATATATAGTAAAACTCAGCAAAGACTGAAGAACTATAAGAAAATCTAATAAAAGCAACTTTGAAATTCTATATGCTCCTAGAATTACTTCTGAAGAAAAAATTGTTAAGTCAAAAAAAGAAACTGTGGCTTTATCCAGATTAAAGTGCAACCTTTATTTATTTATTCTCTCATTTTGATAAAAATCAATATAAGACCTTTATTGTTACCATATCTTAAGATCAGATTATGATACTATGACTAAGGATCAAAACACAATCATAATTTCATAAATTGGCAGATTGACACTACACATGTATAGTGCATGCAAATTAGAATAAAAGGCATATATAATAGAAACAAAAACACTCGTGTATGGTACATGCATGCAAAACTGGAGAATGAATTAGCTAAACAGAAACAGAAAGGCGGCATGACTGTACATATTTTAGCCTAACTTTGGGGACAACATGTCTTTTCTGCAAAATTTTAAAATGTTCCAAATTTAATACAACAAAATCTTTTATAATTTATTAATCTTATCTTATACATTAAAAAATTATTCCAATTTAGTCAAATACATGTTTCACCTAGCCAAACTCAAATAAAAAAATTATATTCAATCATATAGCATGATCTTATAATGAATGAAAACGCATAAATCTGAGAAGCCAAATGAGAGAAGCAATGAACACCCATTTTTTAAGTCAGAAGAAACTCAAAACATAATTTGTAATGCTTAACAGTGTTTGATTGCACAGAAAACAGATGGAAAAAACAAAAGTGCCTTATCAATTCTTTGTTTGTTTTCTTGGAAAGAGAAGGTTTTTACTTTGCAATAATATTTTTTACTTGAATATCATATTTTCCCACCAACCAAACAGAAAATAAACATATTTTGAGAGAGAAAAGCTCAAAACTTAAATTTCTTGTCTTTTTCACTCAAATTCTCGTGAACCAAACAGAGAAATCGCGAAATTCCTCTAATTCTAAAAGCAAAAACAAAGACAATTAAGAAACACTATTAAAAAAAGAAAAAGCTTAGGAGCATTTGTAATAGATATCTCATTCTCTTGTGTATTCATCATCCTAAATTTTCTTTGCAACCAAATAAAAACTATAAATTATTAAGACAGAGAAGCTTACGAGTACGTTCGCTACGTCTACGTCTGGTAGAGTGACGGTGGTGGGGTGAGCGGTCAATCGTGATGGAGGTAAACGATCTACGGATGATGGCGGTAGACGAGAGACTACCAATACGTACCAGGAAAGAGGATAAGGATGACAGCCGTGAGAAAGAGGGGGAAGAGGAGACGCAATCGAGAGAAGAGGTGAACGGAATAGAGAAGAGAGAAGAGCTTTTAGGGGTGTTTTTAGAATTTGGTCCTGAAAACTCCAATTTGGAGTGTTCTAAAAATTGTTTTTGAAAAGAGGTTTATTGAAAACTGTTTTAAAAAATTACTTTTGAAAAGTGTTTTTCAAACATGTTTTTGAGTATTTGAAAACTGATTTTAATTTTTGAAAATTGAAAACAGTTTTCAAAAACTACTTCCAAACATACCCAAAGCTACGTGACCATGGTGGGGACAATAATAATCCTTGACGATATGGTGAATAGTCGACATCTTTAATGAGTCACAGAACATGTTAAGAAATCTTTTTTAAACCCAAAAAATCTCATTGTCTCACATGGTGAATAGTCGGCATCTTTTATGAGATACAGGACTTTACATTCGCTCAAGTTTACCACTTTAGGCTGCTTGAAATTGATCGAAAATACCAAAAATGAAGTGAATACAAACATAAAATAGAGCTGTAACAATTGACTGTTAACTCCCATTTTTTTTATACAGAATGTTAAAATTTCGAACGTAAAACATAAGAAGCCGCCTTCTACCGCAACTGGTTAAGTCATAGAAATACCAAAATAGTTTGTTTAAATTTCAATCAAACGGTATTTGATTAGGAGAAAATTGGAACTTAAATCTCTTAAGGTTATGATTGGTAAAGAAATAAAAAAATAATGAAGTTTTTATTGTTTGACAAAAAAAAAAGAGTGACGTAATTGATGTTTTTTTTTCACATGAACATATCCATAATCTCTTAAATTTGGATGATTGAAAAGTGAAAGTTGAAGTATTTTTATTTTGTCTTCTTCGTTTTTCTCGTTTTTCGATCATTTTTACCACACAGATGAAAGACATCAATCATCTCTTTCACTTTTCTTCTCTACTAATCAAAGTCTAAATAACACTACATTTAGTTGTCTAGAATTAAAATTTAAAATTGAAATAAAATAATCAAAATTTTCAACTGTTTTTATGTTGGAAAAAAAAACCAAAAAATGACTAAGTAAACCAAAAAAACTATTGTCAGCAAACAAACCTTAACTTGTTCAAAAGAAAAGTGTTAATAAACCAAAAATATAACGCAAAAAGTATCATATAAGGATACGCTACTAATCCTCATATACCCTTATATTTATCATAGTTGAGGGAAGTTATCAAGAGGAATCTAAAACTTGTCAATCATTGATTGAAATATAATACTTTATTAGCATGTACAATATTAATTTAGGGATACGTTAACCTACAACATTTTTATTATAAGTTAGTATTTTACATTAATTATTTTGAATCAAAATTATTTCTGCATCTATAATTTAGATTTTAAAAAAATAAAAAAGATAAAATGACAATTTCACATAAATCTTCATTCATCTCCTTTTACATTCCTGATATGTGACTATTCACCACACTGCAAATTTTCTGAGATCCCAAACACACTTCTTTAAATCAGTTAAAAAAAATTAAAACACCAATTGAAGGTACGTTGATTCTTCGCTCAAGAAACATTGATTAATTGCTTAAAAAACACGCACCAAATGGGTGGGTAGAACTCTTTTTCCACGCAAGGAGCCAAGGAGAGCATGACTTGCTTTATTGCCTCCATGATTGACCACATTACAGTTGCGAAAACAAAATTGGAATTAATGTTTGCAGATAATTAATATTTTATGATGATTATTGTTCTTCATTTACAAGTTCTATTTGTTTCACCAAAAGGAAAAAAAAAAAAAAAACATTCTGAGTAAGTTTTGTTTGACATACTTTGCAACGAAAAAATAAACTCATTAAAAATTTATGTGATTCGGAGTTAAAACATTTAAGATCACGGGTGATAGTAAGAGATTTCAATATAGTTATACAAATCAAGAGATAAAACTCCCTAAGCTTAAATCTACAAATACACCAAAATCTAAGTTACCACAAATTTAATTAGGAAAATACAATAGCCTAAAAAAAAATATTAACCATCCAAAAAGATCTGTTTGTTGTACAACTCTATATATTGTAGTTTTCTCTCTATGATGCTCTGCTGTTACTTTTCATGTTCATCGAGTGACCGGTAGCTCTATCAAAAGAGAGTTTGGTATATAACTCGTACGCGAGGGAAGAGATTTGTTAGGATATTCATATACGAGTTATCTCACACAAAAAAGAAATAAAAAATAATAGTGGGCTATATACATGGTTTGAGCTCAAAACTCATGAGTTTAACATTTTGAGTCATATTGATACCCATCCATGTATATTAAACGCATATTCGTGTAATATCTCATTGCGTAAAGTACTTTCGATCTTAAAAGTGTCCATTTTTTTGTTTGCACTAATCAAATTCCTTAAATGTCCCCACATAAATGAGTTGATCGGGATAACTTTTGTCCAAAACAATGGGTCTACAATACTAACTTACAATTAAGATGTTGTAAGTTAGCAGTTCACATTAATTTAATATATATATATGCACACAGTTTTCACAAGCTACGAAATGTTATGCTTGAATACCCAGAGACATTAAAACTTGTGTACTAGTTTATAAAATAATTTTTTATTATGATAAACTTAAGCTAGGTTAAATAATGATATATAAAAAAATTATTGTTGAGTATAAAAAAACTAATTTCATCACTGTTTTATCAAACACATCGTTTATAATTTCATTGTCATTTTACCATCACTTTATAAAAAATAATTCATAAAATAATTTATGTTTTTAAAAAACTGATTTTATAATTATTTTATCAATTGAAAAACAATTTATAATATCATTATTGTTTTATATGAACTATTTTGAAAACCGTATATCATATCTACTACTATGTTGGGACAATTTCAGAACAAGGGATGATATGGGTTTATGAAGTTTAAATAGAATGTCATCAAAACTATCATAAATTATAAATTAATAAACATTAAAACCAATGATTTTCTTATTCTTATTCTTTTTTTTCGCTTGTCATATTGAAAGTTTGAAAGTACCGCTTAACATGTAAGTTACTATAATTTATAAGTCGGTGGCAGGACTTGAAATATTGTTCAAACTTCTGGGAGATAATTTGGTGATCTTCAACCCAATTTTGACCCGAACTTTTTTTTTTGGTTTTTTTTTTTGCTAATATTTGACCCGATCTATTTGTGTAAAAAAAAATTGATTTATCAAAGGATTAATCGAGTTAATTATTGGTGATGTTTGAGAGTTACTTAAATGCAATTTAAATCACTGAAATTTAAAATTTTTAAAAAAAAAATACTCTGAAATTTTAAATTCGGATGATTTATAATTTTACTCCATAAACTATTAGTAAAAAATTAATCAAGTTAAACTTGCTAATTCAGCTAAACTAATGTAGATTTGATGTTCATTTAGTTACATCTAAAAATAATATCATAACAATTAAATGAAAGTTGAAAATTCGTAACGTCTTGAATAATCATATATCACCCGTTTTATACGAAAGAAGTACTTTGTCTAAGGTTTGGAACCCATCTCTTTACTACGCATGCTACATCTTCCATGTGATATAGTAAAAAAAAAAAAATTCTCTTTAGTAGGTAGAAAAATTATTTTAAGATAAGAAAATAATAATCAATGTTTTCCAATCAATATAATTCAAATGGTAGTAAAATGACCAAATTAATGTAAAAAAAAAACTATTTAAATAATAAAATGGCATCTTAAAATGGGGTAAAATACGTAACTCTTAAGATAAATTGTCATATCTATATAAAACGGATTCTTTTTATTAAAATCAATAAAAATTTAATTTGTTAGAAATAAACTAAAGTAAGGAAGATAATGAATTGAAACCCAAAAGAACTTCATACATGTTTATATTAATCAAGGGAACTTACCCACGTAACACAAATTGAGTTCTACCATCCATCTTGTGGCCATTTTTTTACATTGACAATGTAATCTCATAGTCAAAGTTATCCATAAAATTTATTAAATGAGAAAGTATTTAACTATACAAATTTGAATAAAAACTCAAAATCAAAATTGAGTAAAATAATTTGTTTGAATCTGTCAAAATTTTGGGATGAGAGGGAGAGGGATTGATTATAAAAAAATTATAAGAGAATAAAGCAGATTAAGAAGTCCTAAATAGTAATATATCGGCTCTTGATAGACTTTAAATTAGAATCAAAATCATAAGTGACAACCACCTTTAAAATAAAAAAGTGATGGACCATGGATAATGAGAGCAAGCATCGTGCCACCGCTACTAACCCTTATTATCTCTATTTCTCCTTTTTGTCTACCAAACTCCAAATTCAAAAAAAGAAAAATATACTACAATAAGCAATAAGAAATAATATTTGATTAAGTTATCGGTTTGGGTCGGGTTGAAAATTTTGAACCCATGATCCAACCCATCGGGTTCAAAATATTTTCAACCCAATCCAATCTCTAAAAAGACATAACCCAACCCAACCCATTATATCGGTTTGGGTCGGATTCGTGGGTCAACTGGGTTTCATGCTCACCCCTAATATTAATCTGTTATTTGTGAATACGCTTACGTGGCAAGTTGATGACATGAAATTTCTGCGATTAATAGGTTTTATATATTTTTTCTAAATGTAAATGGCTTTAAATATTTTTTGAACTTAAAAAATATTATGAATCTAGAAAGATTTGTTAGGAACATAAAATTTAAATGTATGAATCAAAATCAAACCAATCTTAATTTAAAAAATAATTTTTCAAACGCGGATCAATTACTCTTGCCATATTTAATTTGTATTGCTTTTGAAAAAAAGGTCTCCAAACCTTTTAAAATGTTGCAGCCATTTATTCCCCAGTTGATCAACCATGATCAATATATTAATTACAAAATGTGATGTTAATTGCTTATTTCCCGATCGGTCAATGGTAGAGGTGAGTATGGAACTCGGTTGATCCGCGAATCCGATCCAAACCGATATAATGGGTTGGGTTGGGTTGTGTCTTTTTAGAGATTGGGTTGGGTTAGGTTGAAAATATTTTGAACCCGGTGGGTTGGATTGGGTCATGGGTTCAAAATTTTCAACCCAACTCAAACCGATAAACCGGTTAAATATATAATTATATATTTTATATTTATTGAATATAAAATAGTGTATAAATAATTATAGTATAATTATAAAATATATAATCATAAAATGTTCATTCTAATTACTACTAGTGTGTAAAATTATATGTAGCAAATACTCTAATGTCCAAACAAGTCTTATACTTTCCAATTACCTAGATTCTAGTTTCAAATATTTACATTGGAAACAAATATTGATTTCGAGCTATGAAATAGTTTTCATAATTATTTTTAAGCATAACTTCAATCAGAATAAACTGATGCACAATTAACTTATGCTAACAAAATTTTGATTCTTGTACCATTGTAACTATAAAATAAACATAGAAATTAACACTCTAACCTATAAAATTCCAATCAAGATCAATGTATGCAGATAAACTTATATTCCAAAAAATGTACCATAATGTTGATGAAAGAAATGTTGAAGGTATGATAAAGCTTAGTAATACCAACTTGTTGGAAGCTTTTCATACAAACATTATTGAACCATTCAATTTGCCTCTCTATGACCTTTTAAGAGCCCCTATGTCGCTTCCAAGTACATTAAAACATAGTCCAAAAATTAGACTGATTAGTGAGAAAGCACTAGCACGGCCAACAAATACTGAGTTACTAAAATATATTATTAGCAACTGTGCATAAATCCAGATTTCCTTCGTAAAGTAAGTTAAATTCATGTCAACTAAAACAGTTCCTAACGCAATATTCAGATGAAGATTGTGTTTTTCATTATAACGATGAATCCATATTCTAACATCAAGGGGTTCAGGTTGTGAGCATATAGATAAGCAATTGACAATGGTCACTTCATCAGGCTTTATATTACTCGCTTGCATTTCATTAAACAATGCCAAAGCATCCTTACCAAGTTTGGCTTCAATATAGCCTCCAATTATGGCATTCTATAACACAATATCCTTCTCTTGTATGTCATCAAAAAGCTTCTTAATAATATCCAAAAAACAAAATTTAACATAACCTACAACCATTGTAGTTTATGAGACAATTGTTCTCTTTTCTATGTTATCAAATATTTTTGTGCTCTCAGGTACATATATTTTACTTGTAATATGAATGAATTTAGTTTTGGATTTAATATAATATATTTTTTTTGTTATGTAATATATATGGTTTAATTAATTAGTAAAAAAAATATATCAACTCAGTGACCCAAACCGACCCAAACAGATTAGAATGGGTTGGGTTGAGTTGAGGTTGGATGGGTTCATGGGTTGGGTTGAGATTTTTCCAACCTGGTATGAATGAGTTGGGTTAAAATTTTAGGATAACCCTACCCAAACCGACCCATGCTCACCCTTAAAATATATTAATGGCTCTGTGGAATACAAGTATTGAGTGTTGTAATCTAAATCTTAAGTATAGAGAGTTTAAGCATAGTGATTCTTGTATTACTTGTTTATTGATCAACTTTTTATGTCGAAACTCATAAAATTTATATGCCGAATCAAACAGTTGTGGATACACGGTACCAAACTCGAATATAAATAAAAAACTTTATTTTTTTCTCCTTTCAAAACTAAAAAAATAATAAAAAATACTAATTTAAATCTTAAATCATTAATTGTAGATAGAAAAACACTAAAAAAACAAATATCACCTAGTAAGTAGCAATTTGCTGAAGAAGCATATATACATCAAATTATTTCGGAAAGAAAGAAAAAATAGAAAAAGAAGGTATTTCACATATCATTAATATATTTATTACTATAACTATTTTATTTAAAGATACTAAATTGTCACAGTTATAAATGTTTTTGGTTTTATCTAGATAAGTTTTTAACCATGAGGATGAAATTGTAATAAATATTAAGTTTAAGGGTTTTTTTATTTATTCTACCATTATTTTAAAGAGAAAAGGACAAAAAAAATATATATTGCCGTGAATTGAAGTAAAAATAGCCGTTCATTTAGCGCTGCCCGAACTTTAAACCAGATCAACCAAGAGATAAAATTAGTTTACTTCATCCCTTCAATGTCGCCTTGCCCCCACTGATATATATCCAAATCGAAATTGAATTATGAGACGATTGAAGGCAGCTGCTGACTTGCGTACAGAAAATATCTTTAATCAAAGCTACTACGGCTCAAATTATTGTGATGATGATAACTTTATAAGCAACAGCACGTGAATTTAAAAAATGCGAGAAATGAGATCATCTCATTGACGTCATCTTGCAATCGTAAGGTTGTTCTTTTTTTTTTTTCTGTCAAGAAAAAAAATAAATGATTGCCATATTAAAATCATTGGAATAGTGCAACGTTGATACGTATGAGAGAAATTTTTATACCTTGTAAAACATTATTTTTATTGTGATGAAAATTTTATTAGTAATTATTAAACAATTTTATTGGTAATATTCGTATGATCATTGTTTATATTATCGGTGAAATTATTTAATAATTATTAATGAAATTTTCACTCGATATAAAATTGATGTTTTGCATCGAGTACATGTAATAATTTTTTACCGGATACATCTTTTGGTGACAATTAGCTTTACATTTTTTCTCTAAAAATTTGTTTATAATTATTTTAAGGCTAAATTATATAGAAAGCCTTGTGGTTTGACTCAGTTTCATAACAAACCATGAGATTTACTTTTGTTCATATTAAACCTTGTGGGTTGACTTAGTTTCATAATAAATCATTAGGTTTATTTTAGTTCATACTAAACCATGCTCTTTGTTGTTGATTTTTTTATTTTTTATCTGGGTTTATATTGATATTTGTGGGCAATTTTATGTTGACTGTTGGATTGCCTGTGAAATTTGATTTGTGTTGATTATTTGATTTTTGTAAAGGGAAAAAAATGATGTTTGATTTGTTAAAACTCGGTGAAAAAGTGCTAAGAAAAGATGTATCCACCTTTTTGATGATGTAGTGAAATTTGTATGGTTTGTGTATGTGGCTTTTAAATTTAAATACTTCTTTGAATTCATTATCTAGCTTAATAAACCGTTATAACGTTGGAAGTAAGAATTTTTCTTAACTTTCTTACAATCCAAACACTATTTTTTATTTTAATTCTTCTATTGAAATTATATATATATATATATATATATATATTATATAGAAAACTCTATTGTTTAGTCTAGTTTCATAACAAACCCTGAGATTAAAAACAAATTAACACCGTTAATTTTGGTGTAAACGGTGTCAACCACATGATTTAATATGAACCAAAGTAAATAAAACAGAGTTAAACCACATAATTTAGGATAAATCAAAATAAATCTCAGAGTTTATTTTATTTTAAATCGTAAGATTTTTTTTTTTATGTAATTTAATTTAATTTTAATTTTCTTTAATAATATTAAAAGAAATCTACCAGCAACGCGGGATGAGATGGCTATGCACATTTTGTCCACTGCCTTTCTATCTTTTCGAAAATAAAGCATTTGAAAAGGGTGACTTTGAAATTGACTTTCGCCATCCACATTTCTCCATTTCCCATCTTTTTAAATTAAATATGATTAAAGTGCATATAGGAATTTTTTTTTAATGTTTTATTATGGGTATCGGCCACCTTTTTTTAAGGAAATTTTTGGGTTCTGTAACAAATTTCATAAATACTATTTCCGTATTCCCCAATTTTAATAGTAATAGAGAACAAATTATTTTGTAAAAGAAAATAGGAAAAATCATTTTCACAATAAAATAATTTATCAAAATATTTTTATCTTTTAGAGACGTGTTATCAAAATAATAAAAAAATTTGTAAGGACCACCAATTTAACCATAGAAATAAGCTCTTGAGTTGTCATCTTAAAGATGCCTTTATATTCATGAAAAAATATAACCATCATATTATAATTTTATCCAGTTATTTCAAAATTTAAAATTAATAATCCACACTGCTATACAACACAAGCTTATGCGGGTATTATATTGCCCTTTTATTTTACGATCGTACTTTTTAAATTTGCATACAAAATTTCTTAAAAAATGCTAACTTATCTCAATAAAAGTTCGAATAACTATAGATAATATCATTTTTTTATCCTTTTAAACTTAATAGTAGTAAGTTATTAACTTACCATCATTTAAATGTATAATTTTTATTATTTTGACGTTTTATTGGTGTTTTTTTTCCAATCAACAATTTGAATTAGTAAAGACCAACCCAATCCGTTTCTATTAGTGTAGATAGATACTAAGACCTTAAATACGTATTAAGGTATAAAATTCAACAATTAAATATGCATTTTCGTTTTTTAAATTTGTCTATTTTAATATTTTAGTCGTTGACGTTTTAATACCATCAAGTGTTCCTTAAAAAACTTAACCGAGATTTGACATGAAACCTAATCATGAGTTCAATTGAAAAAAGACTTAATTGCAAATTTTACCATATATCTTTTATTCATTGACTTTCATATAAAATAGATTTTAAAAATTAAAAATCTTAAAAAGTAGTAAAAGACTGCAAAAAAACCATTTTTTTAAATGTTAAAAATAGATTTCCTCCCCTTCTTCTTTTCTCAACCGAAAAATTAAAAAAAAAATCAAAAAAATTTTCTTATCTTTTTTATCAATTTGTAGTACCTATGCGGTGTATATAATTCAATTTGGAGGTGTGCATTTCTCTTTGTTTTCTTAAATAAAAAATAAGTGTTATTATGTGTGAGAGGGAGGAGGATGAAAGAGGAGTGGTGTCGCATGAAAAAGATGAGGAAGAAGAAGGTCTTTTGGAAGAAAAAATATCTTTTTTTAATTGTTTCCATTTTTTTTGTTTTCCTTAACGGGTGAGTGAAGAAAGAAAAAGAAGAGCCTATTTAACCAAAATTTAACTAACACATTCAACTTTATATGCATCCGTTTTCTATCATTTTTTCTTTCTTTATTTTCTTTTTAGCCACACAGTCATTCACTGTATAAAAGATAGCACTATGACATTCAACTTATACGAAGTAATTTTTTTCTTTTCCCTCGAAATATTTTTTCTTTTATTGACATCTGTTTTAAAATAATAAAAAAACTAAAACAACACCCAAAACAGATGTTACTATAATACAAGCTCTCGATTTGTCATCTCAAAGATGCATTCATATATATGAAAAAATAGCCTTCATATTGTAATTTTACTAAATACTTAAAAGCAGTCACTCAACTATTGTATGTGTACTATTTTAATTAAATATTTTTAAAACGATCTAATTGTGTCTCATAACTTTACATCTAATTCTAATTACGTCATTTAAACATTCTAATTACGTCATTTAAACAACAGAGATGAGATAATTACAAAATTAGTATGGTACCCATAAAATGCCCATAACAAAAAGTTGATTTAATTATAACTTAGTGGTGCAACTATAAAACCTTCACATTTTAATAATAATAAATAACCATTTGGAATATAAATATTAAATGTTGAAATCTAAATTCTAATATAGAGAATTTAAACATAGTAGCCAGTGTGCTACAGGAAATATTGAAGGTGTATTAAATTTTATAGTAGATCTTTGTAATATTCGTATTCTTAAAGTAAGAGTAAAGAAGTAATTTGATAGATATTACATGAAAATAAAATAATATATATATAAAAAATTTATTATTAAATAAAATAATTCTTTTGAAAAAAAAGCTTGACAGGTGATGGTGTAAAAAAAAAGAAAAAAAGAAGAAAAAAAATCAGCCGTTGTCACAAAATTAGAAAGAAGGAAAAACAAAAAAGAGAAAAAGACGATGTGAGAAAAAAAAAAAAACAAAACAAGGACAACACCTGGACATCCAGGTGTTGTCATAAACTCATGCAAATAATGCATGTGTGCCAATACATAAAACGGTGGAGCGGTTTTGAAGTTTCTATAAAAAGATTTTTTTATTGTTTCGTTTTATTAATTTTTATCAAATCTCGTTTGGTTTTCTTCAAACTACTCTAATTCTTTAAATATTTGGAGACTAAAAGAAAATTTGAAAGATTAAAATTTTGAAGGGATTTATGGAAGAATTTTACAGAGAGTCACGGAAAGCACTCAGAAAAACAAAAGGTATTGACGATCAGCAATCGGGAGAAATTACTGAAAAGAGCAGAAAAGGTAATGAAGTGATCCACGAGTAGCTCTAAGTGCTACGTGGTGAGTTAGATTTACTTTAAGTAATCAAGATAAATATGAAATATATAGTGATAATATTTGAATAAATTATTAACATATGATTTGATGATAGATGAAAGATGGTTATGATAGGAATAATTTATATGTAGAAAATTATTATATAAGAAATAATATTATTGGAATAATGAGTCGATTTAATAATGAATGTGATAAACGAAATTCTTAACGAGCTATGGTTGATAAATTGATATGATATATGAGGAGAAGAAATTAATGAAATTGATCAAATAATAATTTGAGAAGAAGCGTGATAGCTAATTTGAATGTCTGAATACATGCTTGTTTTTATATTATTGTTCATATGCATATTTCATATCATTATTCATATGAATATACATGAAATTAAAGAACCGGGAAGACGGTCGGTCTAAGATAAAAACATGTCGACATGTGGGAAGACGTTCCCTAATAATAATTCATGTATTGCATCTGTTTTAAATATTGATTTTATTATTAAGATGCTAAAGTGTTGTTCTTGATTGTAAAATTATTGATAAATGAATGAGTCTCACAGAGAGACAGATATGGGGGGAAGAAATATGAAAGTATGACATGATAAGAACTATTTAAGTTATAGACTATATGCTGTGAACCTCGTAACGAGGTAATTATGAGATATAATTGTTGGTCTAAGGGTGGATAAATATATGAGAAAAAGAGATTGATAAGGAATGAGGATTACGATATGAGTAGTGATAATAGAATACTATTATCAAATTATATGGGATATAGATGAATGATGTATCTCCCTGTTGAGGGTTGAGGATTGATGTAATAATTGCAGTTGGTATTACTTTTATTGTTGCATATATGTGTTGTGTTGGGATTTTCAAAATGTGACAACACCGTCTCGGGGGTGGCAAACCTGAGATGAGTCGTTACAATTTTGGTATCAGAGCATTAGGTTTTATGATTCTGTAGACTGCATAAAAAGAAAGAAAGTGGAAGATTAATTTAAACTATATTTTAATGAATAGTCTGAGTATGACACGTGGACGTGCTAGAGTTAGAGTTGTTGACTTGAGAGGGCGTGGTGGGCCCTAATTTTTAAACGAGATGAGGTTGAGATGGAGGCTGAGTTAGAGCGAGTTTCCTAGAAGGGAAAATGTTGATAGTATAATTGATACTAGTAGGGGCATGAGAGAATCTAGAGTTGAAAAAGATGAGCTAAGAGAAGCTCATGCCACTCATGCTCTTGAGAAAATGAATGTAAAAGATAATGGAGTTGATAGTCTATAGCATAGACTTGATAAACAGGTTAGAGCAGTGTCTGAGGTTGTTTAAATCCAGTAATGATAGAGGTTCAAAATGGGAAATGTGAATTTATGCACGAGATGCAGGGAGATTGTTTTTTAGATATACTAAGTTGAATGCTTTGTTGTTTAAAGGATCTATGAATCCTTTTGAGCCTGAGCTATGGGTGAAATATTGTAATACCCGTATTTATAAAGTAAGGGTAAGAAAGTAATTTGATAAATATGACATAAAATTAAAATAATATATATATATATATATAAAAGATTTATTATTGAACAAAATAATTTTAAAAAAAACAGACGCATGGTGGTGTAAAGAAAAAGAAAAAAGAAATAAAAAAATTGAAGCCTCCAGATAAAGGAAAAAAAAGAAAAGGAAAAACAAAAAAAAGTTTTAAAAAGTGTCGCAACAGGTGTTGCCAAGAGAAACATAACTGCTGTATGTAAAACAACAGTTAAATTCGTGGCAACAAATTTAGGGGGTGCTGACTACTGTTTTATATATATATAACTTTAGTTTATTTTATTAATTACTTACCAAATCCTGTATGGTTTCCTTCAATTACGATTCAAATTACTCTATTTCTTTAAACACTTGGGGACTAAAAGAAAAGTTGAAAGAGTAAAATTTTAAAAGAGTTTACGGGAGAATTTTATAGAGAATCACGGAAAGCTCTAAGAAAAACAGAAGGTAATAACGTGAAGTTTATTTTTGAAATTTAGTATACATGAAATTCCCAGAATTTAATGTGAGAATTTTCAAAGGGTATGAATTATGGAGAAATTGAAGAATAAATTAGAAATTTAATATAAATATTATGTCAGGTGTTGACGATCAGCAACCAGGGGAAATTACTGAAATGAGCAAGAAAGGCTAGGAGGTGATCCACGAGTAGCTCCAAGTGCTACGTGGTGAGTTAGATTTACTTTAAGTAATAACAATAAATATGAAATATATAATGATGGTATTTGAATGTATTATTAACTTATGATTTGGTGATAGATAAAAGTTGGTTGATAAGTATAATAGGAATAAGTGATGTGTAGAGAATTATTATATGATAAATAATATTATTGGAATAATGAGTCGATTTAATAATAAATGCGATAAGTGAAATTCTTGATGAACTATGGATGATGAGTTGATATGGTATATGAGGAGAAGAAATTAGTGAAATTGATCAAATAATGATTTGAGAAAAAACATGATAACTAATTTGAATGTATGAATACATGTGTGTTTTTATATTATTGTGCATATGCATACTTCATGTCATTATTCATATGCATATACATGAAATAAAAGAACCGGGAGGGCAACCGGTCTAAATAAAATAAAAGAACCGGGAAGACAGTCGATCTAAGATAAAAACATGTCAACATGTGAGAAGATGTTCCCTAATAATAATTCATGTATTGTATCTATTTTAAATATTTATTTTATTACTGAAATGTTGAAGTGTTGTTTATTATTGTAAATTTATTTATAGATGAATGAGTCTCACAGAGAGACGGTTATGATGAGAAAGAAACATGGAAGTATGATATGATAAGAACTATCTAAATGCTAGACTATATGTTGTGAACCTCATAACAAGGTAATTATGAGATATAATTGATGGTCTTAAAGTGAATAAATATATAAGAAGAAGAGATTGATAGAGAATGGGGCTTATGATATGTGTAGTGATAATAGAATGTTATTATCCAGTTATATATAATATAAATGATTGAATATTAAAAGACTATTTATAAAAATTGAATACTTCTAGTAAATTTAATTCATTGAGCTTGTGAAGCTCATCCCTTAATGTTAAATGATTTCAGGCAATAGGCAGGACAGATAGTTGGTAAGCTGAGATTCAGACGAATTCATTATCTGTAAGCCACATGGTCCATATCCTCAAACTAATGAGAAAAAAAAAACATTTGTAAATATTCATGCATATTATGTTGTATACAATGTTTAAATTGAGATCTGAATTATGTATCTCCCCTGTAAATAATTACAGTTGGTAAATTGTTATTGTTGCGTATATGTGTCGTGCTTGGATTTTCAAAATGTGATAACACTATCTCGGGGGTGACCAACCCGGGATGGGTTGTTACAATTTTGGTATCAGAGCATTAGGCTTTACGATTCTGTAGACTACATGAGAACTTAAAGAAGTGGAAGATCTAAATAAATTTTATTTTAATGTAGAGTATGAGGATGACACGTGGACCTACTAGAGTTAGAGGTAGAATTCTAAATCAGAGGGGATGTGGCAGACCCCAAATATTTAGAAGAACTGAAGCAGAGGAGAAAGTTGAGTTTGTGGTTCCTACAAGGGAACAGATTGATAGTGCAGCAGGTACCAGTAGAGCTGGGTGAGAATTTGAGGTTAGGAGGGATGAATTGAGAGAAGCTCTTGAACGTGCCCTAGAGAGGATGAATGCAGCTGAAGAAAGGGCTAATAATTTGCAAAAGGACTTTAGTGGAGAGAGGTTGAAAAAAACCTGATGTGGTGAGGCAAGAGGTTCATGAGGGAGAAGATGTGTTTGCACATTAGATACAGATGGACTGTTTTGTGGGATTTCTTAAGTTTAAACTCCAGTCTTTTAAAAGATCGGTAAATCCTGTGGAAGCTAAGCAGTGGATTAGACATGCTAAGAAATACTTTGAAGTGTTACCAGTGATAGATAGACAGAAGGTTGCTTTTGTTTCATTAATGCTGGAAGGTGAGGCTTCACAATGGTGAGAGTATATTCTGCCCAGGGTGAGTACACAGGTAGAACAACATTTAACTTGGAGTAAGTTTAAGGATGAATTCTTTGCAAAGTATTTTCCAGATACATTTCGGGCACAACAAGAGAGAGATTTTATTCATCTCAGGTAGGATAATTGATCAGTGGCTGAATACGATAGTAGATTCATAGCCCTGTTAAGGTTTCAACTTGAATTAGTGAATACGGAGGAGATGAAGTGTAAGAGATTTTTAGACAGATTACACTATGACATTTGGACTAAACTCTCTTATATAGGCATTGGAAATTATGCTATATTGGTGGATAAAGCATTACAAATTGAGAAGGATTTGATAGAGTTTAGAGGTAAGAGGGAGTAGCTGAAGAGGTCTAGATTTGAGGGACTTAGAGGTGGTGGCAGTATAAGTGTGCAGGGTAAGAGATCACCCTAAAAGGGGCTTTCCTTGTCACAAGGAACTGTAGTACAGAGTCAGAGGCAAGCAGGATCTATTGCTTATGTTGCTTAGAGTAATACTGGTTGGATCCCTAGATTCGGGAGACATGCTATAGGAATTGGGAGTTATGGTAAGGGAGTAAGTATGTGTAATACCCGTGATCTTAGAGTACGAGTAAAGAAGTAAATTGATAAATATTACATGGAATTAAAATAATATATATGTGAAAGATTTATTATTAAATAATTCTTTTGAAAAAAGAAGAAGAAAGAAACGGACTCGTGGTGGTGTAAAGAAAAAAAGAAAAAAAAAAGAAAAAGGAAAAAAAAAATTAAGCATCGAGGAGGACAAAGGAAAAAAGAAACAAAAAAAAAAATTGCTAGACACCTAAGTGTCCAGGTGTTGTCACCTGTGACACTAATAAAAAATTTGAGAATGGTAAAGACACTCAGCAGAATAAAAACGGTGCCGCCATTAAAGAATTTTATAAAAATCATTTTCATTAATTTATTTTATTACTTTTACCAAATCATGTTTGGTTTTCTTCAACTTCACATCAAATTACTCTATTTCTTTAAACACTTGGGGATCGAAAGAAAGGTTGAAAGGATAAAATTTTGAAGGAGTTTATAGGAGAATTTTATAGAGAGTCACGGAAAGCTCTTAGAAAAACAAAAGGTAATAATGTGAATTTTATTTTTGAAATTTAGCATACATGAAATTTCTTGGAATTCAATGTGGAATTTTCAAAAGGTGTGAATTATAGAGAAAGTGATGAATAAATTAGGAATTCTAATATAAATATTATGTCAGGTGTTGACGATCAGCAATCAGGGGAAATTGCTGAAAGGAGCAGAAAAGGCAAGGACATGATTATCAGGTTGCTCTAAGTGCTACATGGTGAGTTAGATTTACTTTAAGTAATCAAGATAAATATGAAATATATAATGATAGTATTTGAATATATTATTAACTTATGATTTGGTGATAGATGAAGGTTGGTTGATAAATATGATAGGAATAAGTGAAAATCTTGACAAACTATGGATGATGAGTTGATATGATATATGAGGAGAAGAAATTAGTGAAATTGATCAAATAATGATTTGAGAAGAAGCATGATAACTAATTTGAATGTATGAATACATGTGTGTTTTTATATTATTGTGCATATGCATATTTCATGTCATTATTCATATGCATATACATGAAATAAAAGAACTGGGAGAACAGTCGGTCTAAATGAAAACCGTGACAACCGATATATGCTGGAAATAAATGAAAATAGTGACAACTGGTATATGCTAGAAATAAAAAACCGGGAGGGCAACCAGTCTAAATAAAATAAAAGAATCGGAAAGGTAGTCGGTCTAAGATAAAAACATGTTGACATGTGGGAAGACGTTCTCTAATAATAATTCATGCATCACATTTGTTTTAAATATTGATTTTATTACTGAAATGCTGAAGTTTTGTTTTTTTATTATAAATTTATTTATAGATGAATGAGTCTCACAAAGAGACAGTTATGGTGGGAAAGAAACATAGAAGTATGATATGATATGAGCTATCTAAATAGTAGACTATATGCTGTGAACCTCATAATGAGGTAATTATGAGATAGAAATAATAGTCTCAAAATGATGATTAATTATATGAAAAGAAGAGATTTATAAAGGATGGGGATATGATATGAGTAGTGATAATAGAATGAATATTGGAAGACTACTTATACAAATTGAATACTTCTAGTAAGTTTAATTCATTAAGCTTATGAAGCTCACTCCTCATTGTACAATGATTTCAGGTAATAGGCAGGATATATAGTTTGGTGAGTTGAGATTTAAATGAAATCATTATCTGTAAGCCACGTGATTCACATCCTCGGACTAATGAGAACATAAAATAAAAATTTATTTGTAGATATTCATGCATATTATGTTGTATAAAATGTTTAAGTTGAGATATGAATAATATATCTCCCCTATTAAGGGTTGATGATCGATGTAAACAATTACAGTTGTATTATTTTTATTATTGCATATATGTGTCGTTTTGGGATTTCAAAAAGTGACAACACCGTCTCGGGGGTGGCCAACCCGGGATGGGTCGTTACAGTATGCCACCAAGGGGAAGTGGTAATCCGATGTATGATCGAGAGTCAAGAGTTTGTTTTAGATGTAATCAGACGAGGTATCTATCTCGGAATTGTCCTATGCAGATATGCTTTTTATGTGGTCAGAGAGGACATGTTGTTACACATTGTCCAGTGGAGAAATCTACTAATGTAGGTGTTGGAAGTGTTGGGAGAAGATCGGTAGAGAGAGGTGGTGGATCAAGGAGTGTGCAGGGCAGAGGTCGAGGATCAATAGCTGAGAAATGATGTGGTAGCCAATTACAGTCCAGAGATAGCAGAGTCTAGGCATTGACCTAACAGGATGCACAAGCCACTCCTGATGTTGTTATAGGTATGATATCTATCCTTAGTAGACCTGCTAAATTATTGATTGATTATGGTGCAACCCATTCTTTCGCATCCAATGTTTATATGAAATCTATTGATGCTAGTGCTAGTCCTTTGTTACATATTATTGTTATTAAGGTTCCTACTGGGGATAGGGTTATTATTAAGACAATTTATCGAGGTTGTGTGATTAATATGACTGATAGAGAATTTAGAATTGATTTATTACCTTTAGATATGACAGATTTTGATTTAATTTTTGGGATGAATTGATTATCTGTATATCATGCTTAGGTAGATTGTTTTAGGAAGAATGTGGTGTTCAAAATACCTGGACAGGAGGAGTTTAATTTCCAGGGAGAACATAAGATACTTGTTAACTGTTTTATTTCTGCTTTAACTGCTAATAAATGGTTGAAGAAGGGTAGTGAGGGGTATTAGGCATATGTGGTAGATTCTAGCAAGGAGAGTAGGAAGTTAGAAGAAATCTTGGTAGTAAAATATTTTTTTGATGTATTCCTTGAAGAGTTGTCTGGTTTGCCTCCCAATAGGGAGATTGAGTTTTCTATTGAGGTAATTCCAGGATTAGCACCCATATCTATAGCACCTTATAGAATGGAACCAGCTGAATTGAGAGAGTTGAAAGTTTAGCTTCAGGAGTTGCTAGATAAATAGTTTATTCGACCTAGTACGTCACCTTGGGGATCCCCTGTATTGTTTGTCAAGAATAAGGATAGGACAATGAGGTTAAATAAGATCACCATCAAGAATAGATATCCTTTACCAATGATAAATTATTTATTCAAGTAGTTACAGGGAGTTAGGGTGTTTTCTAAGATAGAAATGAGATCGGGTTCTCATCAGTTGAGGATAAAGGAGGGGGACGTGACTAAGACTGCTTTTAGGACACATTATTGCCATCATGAGTTCCTGGTCATGCCATTTGGGTTGACTAATGCTCTTGTAGCATTTATGGATTTAATAAATCGGGTGTTTAAACTATTCTTAGATAGATTTGTGATTGTGTTTATTGATGATATTCTAGTATATTCCAAGAATGAAGATGAGCATATGCAACATTTAGAGATAGTATTGGAAATTCTGAGAAGAGAAATTATTTGCAAAGTTCTCTAAGTATGAGTTTTGGTTGAATGAAATATCTTTCTTAGGGTATGTTGTGTCGGAAGAGGGAATAACAGTTAACCCATAGAAAGTAGAAGCAGTATTGAATTGGGAAAGACCCACTAGTGTCATTGAAATTAGAGGCTTTTTGGAGTTGGCTGGTTATTATAGAAGGTCTATTCAAAAATTTTCTATGATTGTTGGACTATTGACTAGATTGACCAGGAAGGAAGTGAAGTTTTGGTGATCAGAGGAATGTGAGAGAAGTTTCTAGTCGTTGAAAGAAAAATTGACTACTACCAAGGTATTAGTGCTTCATTCTGGTGATGAAGGATTTGTGGTATATAGTGATGCGTCATATTAGGGGTTGGGATTTGTTTTGATGCAACATCAAAAAGTTATAGCTTATGAATCTAGGCAATTGAAGAACCATAAGAGGAATTACCCGACCCATGATTTTGAATTGGCTGCCATAGTTTTTGCTTTGAAGATTTGGAGACATCATCTGTATGGAGCCAATTGTGAAATTTTTACTGATCATAAAAGTTTGACGCATTTACCTACCCAGAATGAGTTGAATTTGAGGCAGAGGAGGTGGATGAAATTGATTAGTGATTATGACTATACAATTCATTATCATTCAGGAAAGGCTAATGTAGTAGCTGATGGTTTGAGTAGAAAGACTACAGGGAGATTAGCTGTTATTGGGAGTCATAATACTAGTTTGATGATAGAATTAAGAAGAATGAGGATGCAGTTGAGTGTCAATGATAGAGTAGTATTGATGGCAAATATAGTGGTGCAATATTCTATTATTGATCGTTTATTACAGATGCAGGGTAGTGATAGAGGGATAAAGAAGATTAGACGGGAAGTATTGAGTTAGAAGCTAACTTAGTTTAGAATTAGACAAGATGGTATGGTGGTATTGAGGCATAGAGTTTATGTTCCTAATGACGTGGAGATGAGAAAGAAGATACTAAGGGAGGCTCATAATTCTGTATATTCCATACACCCAGGTAATAATAAGATGTATAGGGGATTGAGACAGAATTATTGATGGTCAGGGATGAAGAAAGATGTAGCAGAACATATTTCTAGATGTTTGACTTGTCAACAGGGGAAGTATGAGAATAGACATCCAACAAGTTTATTACAACCTCTTCCAATACCTGACTGGCCATGGGAGAACATGAGCATGGGTTTTGTCTCTGGTTTTCTCCGTTCCTAGAGGGGTCGTGACGCTATATGGGTTATAGTGGATAGACTTTCTAAGTCTTCACATTTCTTTCTTATTAAAACTATCTGGAGTCCTGAAAAGTTGGTTGAATTGTACGTAGCGGAGATTGTAAGATTACATGGAGTACCGTTAAGCATTGTATCAGATAGAGATTCTATATTTATCTCTAGATTTTGGAGAGGTTTTCAAGAAGCTATGGGTACGCAATTGCAGTTTAGTACAGCTTTTCATCAACATACTGATGGGTAGATGAAGAGAATCATCAGAATACTAGAAGATATGCTGAGAGTAAGTGTATTGAGTTTCTCAGTGAGCTGTGATGCTTATTTTCCTTTGATTGAATTTTCATACAATAACCAGTATCAAACTAGTATTGGGATGACACCATTTGAGGCTTATATGGTAGGAGGTGTAAAACTCCAGTATGCTAGGAAGAAGTTGGAGAGAAAAAGATGTTTGGTATAGAAATGATAGATTTGACTACTGAGAGAATCAAACTGGTTAGAGAGAACCTTAAAGCAGCACATAACAGACAAAAGATGATTTGATCCACGCCAAGAATGAAGAACTTGATGGATCAAGAAGGCTTACAAGATCGTTTAGAAGCAGATTTATGTGAGACCACGACCCGTTGCTTATATTGAAGCAAGAACCTTGGTATAATGAAGACACCACAATTCAATTATGGAAGGACTGATTGATAAGTCGAAGATGAACGCCACAAAAACTCTAATAAGTTCATAAGTTCATAAGTTCAAAAAGACCCAAAGAGAATTTTCTCTCACAAAGTATGAATCAAATCTGAATTGTGTTATTCCAAAAAGGCAATAGCTTTTTAAATACATGAGAATTCGTAACCAATTAGGAAAAGGAAACTAAGGAATTCGTAAACAATTAGAAAAAGGAAACTAAGGAATAGGAAACAAACCTAAATTCAATTCTGGTAACCTAAAATCCAAAAAAAGAAAGTACTTAAATTGGCATGAAAGCCTTACAATTCAGAAATTAAATTAATAAGGAAACAATTAAAAAAAAAGGTAATAAGAAAAATTGTAGTCAGCCATTTTCCTTAATGATCCAACCAAAATGAGTAAGTCTCCAATTTTAGGAAACTAAGATTTTAATTCACAATCTTGAGTTGCTGGATTATTCAAAAGCTTGAATTATGGAAACTCATCATTGTGGATCACGTATAGCATCATCATTGGGCCTCCAAAGATGGTTCTTAGCCCAAATGTGTTGAATCAGCCCATTGAGAGTTTCTTTCAACATTTTAGCTCGAGCCCTTGTAAATTGACCAATTGGAACTTGAATAGGATCCACCTCCCATTTGTTAGCCGTGTCCTCATCATTCTTCTCTTCTTAGAAAAGATTTGTCCTCAAATCATCACCTACATCAAAAGGGCTTAAATCAGAAACATTGAAAGTGGCACTAATATTGTACTCACATGGTAAATCCAATTTGTATGCATTATCATTGATGCGCTCAAGGACTTGAAAAGGCACATCTCCTTTAGGAAGTAACTTTGAACGCCTTTATGTAGGAAATCTTTCTTTCCTCATATGTAACCAAACCCAATCTCCGGGTTGAAAAATCAGCTGTCAGCAACCTTTGTTAGCTTGTTTTGCATATTGTTTCGTTTTCATCTCAACGTTTAGTCTTGCCTTCTCATGTATTTGCTTAACAAATTCAGTCTTTTTCTTTCCATCAAAGTTAGCACGTTCAGACATAGGTAATGGCATTAAATCCAATGGACTTAAAGGATTAAAACCATAGACAATTTCAAATGGTGAAAACTTAGTAGCAGAATGAACAATACGATTATAAGCAAACTCAACATGTGGTAAACATTCTTCCCAAGTTTTGATGTTCTGTTTAATGATAGCCCTCAACAAAGTAGACAAAGTCTGATTCATTACTTCAGTTTGACCATCAGTTTGTGGGTGACAAGTAGTAGAAAATAATAGCTTAGTCCCTAACTTACACCACAAAGTCTTTCAAAAGTAACTTAAGAACTTAGCATCTCTATCCAAACCTATTGTTCTAGGCATACCATGTAATCTTACAATTTCTTTAAAGAACAAATTAGCAACATTGGAAGCATCATCAGTTTTGTGACATGGAATAAAATGTGCTATCTTAGAAAATTTATCCACAACCACAAAAATTGAATCTCTACCACATTCAGACCTAGGTAAACCTAACACAAAAGTCCATCGAAATATCTATCCAAGGCTCACCAAGAATATGCAGTGGCGTGTATAAACCATGGGGTTGCACTCGAGATTTTGCCTACCTACATGTGACACATCTACCACAAATTCTCTCAACATCTTTTTTCATATGTGGACAATAGAAGTGTTCTTGTAAAACAACTAAGGTCTTAGCAACTCCAAAGTGACCCATTAAATCTCCTGAAATAAGAAACTCTTATGCCTAAAGAACTTACCCACTGTGTTTTTCTCACAAGCCCGAAACTCCTTACAAAAATCATTGTCTGAAGGATATAATTCTTTAATGTACTCAAAACCAAGTAATTTTGCATCAAAAGTAGAAATTAATACTTACTTTCGAGAAAGTGCATCTGCAACGATGTTTTTCTTACCTTGCTTGTATCGAATGACATATAGAAATGTCTCGATGAATTCTACCCATCGTGCATGTCTCCTACTCAACTTGTGTTGACTTTTTAAATGCTTCAAAGACTCATGATCGGTGTGAATCACGAACTCCTTAGGCCAAAGATAATGTTGCCATGTTTCCAATGCTCGAACCAACGCATAACATTCTTTATCATAAGTAGGGTAGTTTAAAGCTGCTCCACTTAATTTCTCACGAAAATATGCGATTGATCTTCCTCCTTGCATAAGAACTGCGTTGATACCCAAACCTGAAGCATCACATTCAATTTCAAACGTTTTAGTAAAATCAGGCAAAGCAAGTAAAAGAGCACGAGTTAATTTTTCTTTGATCAATTGGAACGCCTTCTCTTGCTTGTCTCTCCATTTGAATCCAACATTCTTCTTGATGACTTCGGTAAACGATGCAGCAATACTACTAAAGTCTTTCACGAACCTTCTGTAAAAACTAGTAAGTCCATGAAAACTACAAACTTGACCTACACTCGTGGGACTTGGCCATTCTTTAATCACACGGATCTTCTCTTCATCAACCTGTATTCCTTGTGCGCTCATAACAAAACCATGAAACACAACTTATCGGTGCAAAAGGTGCACTTCTTCAAGTTAGCAAACAACTTCTCTTTTCTAAGTACATCCAAAATTGATTTTAAATGCACAACATGATCATCTAAGTTTGTGCTATAAATGAGAATATCATCAAAATAAACAACAATGAATCTGCCTATAAAAGCTCGTGAAACATGGTTCATTAATCTCATGAAGGTACTTGGTGCATTTGTTAATCCAAATGGTATAACTAACCACTCATATAAACTATATTTCATTTTAAAAGTAGTTTTTCATTCATCACCCTCTTTCATTCTTATTTGATGATATCCACTTTTTAAATCAATCTTAGCAAATACACAAGCACCATACAGTTCATCTAGCATATCATCTAAGTGAGGAATAGGATGTCGATACTTTACCGTTATATTGTTGACTGCTCAGCAATTAATGTACATTCTCCATGTCCTATCCTTTTTAGGATCCAAAATCATTGGAACAGTGCACAGACTCATGCTTTCTCTTACGTACCCCGTTTCCATCAATTCACTAATTTACCTTTGTAGCTCCTTTGTCTCCTCAGGATTGCTTCGATAGGCCGATCGATTTGGAATTGTAGCACTAGGCACGAAATCAATTGATGCTCAATGCCTCGAATAGGAGGTAAGCCATGTGGAATCTCCTCGGGAAATATATCATCAAACTCCTGCAAAAGAGAAACAATAGAACTAGACAAAGATGAGTCAAATTGTTTAGTGTTTAACACCTCTTTGTACAAAAGTACAATCATTGGATGATTTAAAAAACATCACTCTTTTTATTTCACTCGCTCTTGCATAGTGTTGACCCTGAATGATTTTGATAGTGACAAAAATCTTAATTAAGCACTAATGAATATTACTTAAGTAATATAGATTGTTAATAGTGCTTACACATTAAAGGAGATCAAGATTGTAGAAATTGGTGAATCAAAGTTGATGATCTCGAAAGTCAATAAGCTCTCCAAAAGGTCAAATTCAAGGAGAATAATTTAAATGCAACTTCAAAGACAATAGAGAAATATTATAGGTTTGAATCCTAAGATACTCTTTGTAAGTATTTCAATTTTTAGGAGCTAATTATATTTGCATTGCATTTTATTATATAGTCTTAATTAATTGAAGATATAAAATCTCCATGTGATTTTATTAAATGCAAATAAATTCTTTGGGCTCAATACTTAACATTCTCTAATTGAACTTAAGAAGAATTTATGTTGACATAGAAAATTACATGAGCATTTGTAATATATCATTCTTCATATATCTTGCACACACATTATACTTAAATTTGTAATATGTTTTGTCATCATAAAAAATGCCTCAATCAAGAAATTGATTAGATTAATTTTGATGATAATAAAACACTTTTGAAGTGTTTAACTCGTGTGTTTAATGTACAAGAAAGTTTGATTCAATTAGGAGATTTTTTGGAACTCAAAAATCCAAAAAGAATAAAGAGATATGAAGAAAATTGATGCTGAAAACACTGTTCATCCTGAAAACACTGTTCATCCTGAAAACACTATATCAGTGCACAAATACTGACCCAATCGACTGAGTGCTCAAAAAGTCAGTTTTCACATCAGTTATAAAAGACAGTTGACTGGGTGAATCATACTAGTCGACTGGTAAAATGGACAGACAGTCCCCAGTCGACTGGTACCACCATAGCCTTAAAAATGTGATTTCTAAAGTGGACCCAGTCGACTAGTATCAAGACCCAGTCGACTAGTAGTTCAAAAATATGACCGTTGGGACTCAAAATCTGAGCTTTTAAAGCAACATACATATTAAATTAAAGTCTAACGGCCATATTAATATATGGTTATATAAACCCACTCTATTAAGCATTCAAGAGACAGGAGAAGACATTCAAAAAGTGAAGAACACATTCAAAAAGAGGAGAACACATTCAATCAAGTCTTTTACTCCTTGAAACTCAAAAAGCTTTGAAATATTCATGTTGAGCCATTCTTCAAGCTTTACTTTGAAAGAGAGATATTATTCAGTTGTATAAGCTTCCATGTTTATCTCTCTACCATTTACTTTACAACATTTATTGTAAAGGGATTACTTCTGAGAGGAAGGGGATTGTACGGTTTGAGCAACACCCATAAGTTGCTTGTGTTACGGTTTGAGCAACACTCGTAAGTTGCTTGTATTCAGTTTGAGCAACACCCGTGAAGTTTCTTGTTTTAGTGAAAGACTTCAAGGAGGATCCTTGAAGAGAGTGGACGAAGGGTCGGAAGGATTCTGATATTGCTGAACTACTATAAATCGAGTTTGCATCTCTATAACTCAATCTCCTTAATTACTTTCATAATTACTTGCTTATAATTATTTATTATTCAAGTAAATGAGATAGATTGCTTAATTATTTTATAATTCAATTATCATTTCTATATTAAGCAATAAACTCTCTCATCTTTGTGCTAGTAATTTAGAAAGATTTATTTGATTTAATTCTGCATATATTTTGATATTTAAGATTGCAAAAAGTATTTAATTTTTTAATACCCAATTCACCCCTCTCTTGGGTATTGCCATAATATATTTTGGACCAACAATTGGTATCAGAGCAAGATGCTCTTTATTTTAGGCTTAACATCCTAGAGTTGATCCTATGGCAACCATATTTTTAGAAGGAAGAGATCCTTCTAGTCCCCCTCTTCTCCATGGAACAAATTTCACCAATTGGAAAGCTCAAATGAAGATTTTTATTCAAGCTCATGATTATTATGCTTGGTATTTCATTCTCGAAAATGAAAATGATTTTGATGTAAATGATTTTAAATTCATTCAACTAAATGCTAAAGTTATGAACATGTTTTATAGTTCTTTTGATCAAAACGAAGTTGACCAAATTTCCTCATGTAAGACTGCAAAAGAAATTTGAGATTTATTGCAGGTCATACATGGAGAAAATGAGCAAGAAAAGAATTTCAAATTGAAAAACTTTGTTCATGACTTAGAGCATTTTAAAATGAATGAAAATGAATCAATTTTTGATTCACAAACTCGTTTTACTATACTTGTTAAAACTTTATCTTTCATGGGTAAAATTTATTCTAACCTTGAACTTGTAAGAATATTTCTTAGGTCTTTGTCAAATCAATGGAAAATTATTTTGACAAAGCATTCTACAAGTGAAAGTTTAGAAGAGCTTGTGGAATCCCTCATGAAGCATAAAAGCTACTTGGATTACAAAATTGATGGTTCCACCACATCCTTACCTCTTATGGAAATTGAAGATGTTAATCATGATGGTGATGAAGAAGAAGAAGACTCGTCCAATAAAGAGATCGGATATGAGGAAATTGCCAACCTATGTCTTATGGAAATCGACGAAGAAAATGAGGCATCAACTTCTTCCTCTTCAAAAAATATCATTGTTAGTAGTAGTTAAGAATTGATAGAAGTCATAAATGAAATGTATGAAGAATTGAAAAAATTTGATTCTAGGAACATTATTCTTAAAAGGGATGTGTCATCTTTTTCTAAAGAGATGGTTGGTCTAAAAGAAGAAAAAGATAAACTATCTTTTTTGCTTTATGATTCTTCTCAAGATCTTCTTAAAGATGAAAATGAAAACTTAAAGAAGAAGATAATAGAATTAAATGGCACAATATCTAGACTTATGCTTGGAAAAGAAAAGCTAGATGAAGTACTATCTTGCCAAAGATTAAATGGAGGAAAATATGGGTTAGGTTATTCTCCATTAGGCAAGCAAAAATCAAAAGAGAGCTTATTCATGAAAGCATCATGTGTGAATGAAGCCTCTACTTCAAAGACCACTAGCAAGGTCAAAAGCATTCCCTCAATGAATGCTAGTAGGTCTAGAAATACTAATTCTAATGTATATACTAGAATGCAGCATACTAGAAATACTCATGCTTATATGTATGCTCATTCAAGAAATACTTATGTGCATTCTAGGAATAATATGTATAATCAAAACTTGCAAACTGCACGTGCACATCCTAGAAATTACCATCATGGTTATCCTAGAAATAATATGCATATTCATAATAATGTAAGCATGTATCCTAGAAATCATCCTCATACATTTTCTAGAAATGGCATGCATATTCATATTCCTCACAATAGAAACATGAATCCTAGGAACTCCTATCTTAAGAATTATAGACATGCACAACTAAGAAATCCTAAAAATTTCAATAACTATTATCCTAGGATTGTGCATCATCAACATGTCTATAGAACTCCATATATTGTTAAGAAAGTATAGGTCCTAAAAGGAACCGTATTTTCAAAGACTAACCCCAAAGGACCTAAGAAATTTTGGGTACCTAAAAGTGCAATCACGTATCCTTGTGTGATGTAGATATGTCTTCACACCAAAGAGAAAGGTAATTGTTGCTACCTTGATAGTGGATGCTCAAAGCACATGACCGATGAGGAGATATTCTTAGTATATTCAACCTCTAGCAAGGCTTATAGAGTCTCCAACAAGAGAACTCTAGTGGTAGAAGAATCCATACATGTAACTCTTGATGATTCTAACCCAATTAGTAGTAGAGAAGTTTCTTTCAATGATGATGCAGATTTCATTCCAAGAATAGAAACACCTACTTCCATTGTTGACCCAAAGGAGATTCCACCTCAAACAAATGAAGAGATGAAAACTCTCAAATTGGACTAACCATCTACAAGCCAACAAGAGCGTCTTCCCAAAGATTGGAGGTATGTAAATTATCACCCGATTGATCAAGTGATTGGTGATCCTTCACTAAGGGTAAAAACTCGTTCCTCTATTAAAAATATTTGCAATTATGTAGCTTATTTATCTCAAGTAGAACCTAAGAAATTTATAGAAGCTGAAAAGGATAATGATTGGATAATTGCAATGCAAGAAGAAATAAATCAATTTGAGAGAAACAATTTTTGGAATATAGTTCCAAGACCTAAGAATCATTCAATAATTAGAACTAAATGGGTATGTAGAAAGAAGATGGATAAAAATGAAATAGTATCTAGAAACAAGGCTAGACTAGTTGCTAAGAGATATAATAAAGAAGAAGGAATAGACTTTGATGAGATCTATGCTCCCATAGCTAGATTAGAAGCTATTCGAATGTTATTAGCCTTTGCATGCTTTAATAAGTTCAAGTGATGTAAAAAAATGCATTTTTAAATGGCTTTATAGAAGAAGAGGTTTATGTTGAGCAACCTTTTGGATTTGAAAATCCTAATCTTTCAAATCATGTCTACAAGCTTTCTAAGGCTCTATATGGGTTGAAGCAAGCTCCAAGGGCATGGTATGAAAGACTAAGCAAAATTTTGATTAACAATGACTTTGTAAAAGGTAGAATATACACAACTCTCTTCATAAAAACTCACAAAAATGACACTTTGATAGTCCAAATATATGTTGATGATATTATATTTGGTGCTACTAATGAATCTATGTGTCAAGAGTTTGCAAAGTGCATGCAAGGTAAATTTCAAATGAGCATGATGAGAGAGCTTACCTACTTCCTTGGAATTCAAACCAAACAACTAAAAGGAGACATCTTCATCAATCAATCAAATGAGGCATCTTGGGCCCCCAAAGATGGTTCTTAGCCTAAATGTGTTGAATCAGCCCATTGAGAGTTTCCTTGAACATTTTAGCTCGAGCTCTTGTAACTGGACCAATTGGAACTTGAATAGGATCCGCCTCCCAATTGTTAGCCATGTCCTGATCAAAAGGGATATGCTGTTGGTATTTTTGAAGATATCTCTGTGGAAAAGTGTGTTGACGTTTAAAAAGAAAGGAAAGTTGAGCCCGAGATTTGTGGGCCCATATGGGGTGATTGAGAGAGTTAGACTAGTAGCATATATATTGGATTTGCCTCCAGAGTTAAAGCAATTACATAGTATGTTTTATGTGTCACTTTTGAGAAAGTACTTACACGATGAATCCCATAATATCTTGAATCAGGCGATAGAACTTCAGAAAGATTTGACTTTTATGCAAGTATCGATAAGAATTCTAGACAGAAAGGAACAAGTCTTGCGTAATAAAGTCATTCCTTTTATTCAACTATTATTGTGGAACAAAGATGTTGAAGAAATGACTTGGGAGCATGAAGCAAGAATGAGGAAAGAATGCCCCCAACTCTTTCATGAATTAGGTAAGGAAATTTGTAAGGTGGATAGAATTGTAATAGCCGTATTCGTAAAGTAAGGGTATGAAAGTAATTTGATAAATATGATATGAAATTAAAATAATATATATGTGAAAGATTTATTATTGAATAAAATAATTTTAAAAAAACGGATGTGTTGTGGTGTAAAGAAAAAAAAAGGAAAAAAATTGAAGCATACAGACAAAGTAAAAAAAAGAAAAGGAAAAAGAAAAAAAAACATGGCAATAGGTGTTGCCAAGAGAAACATAACGGCTGCATGTAAGACAACAGCTAAATTCGTGGCAACAAGTTTAGGGGGGGTGTTGACTACTGTTATATATATAACTTTAGTTTATTTTATTAATTACTTACCAAATCTTGTTTGGTTTCCTTCAACTGCGATTCAAATTACTCTATTTCTTTAAACACTTGGGGACTGAAAAAAAAGTTGAAAGAGTAAAATTTTGAAGGGGTTTACGGGAGAATTTTATAGAGAATCACGAGAAGCTTTAAGAAAAACAGAAGGTAATAACGTGAAGTTTAATTTTGAAATTTAGCATACATGAAATTCCCAGAATTTAATGTGGGAATTTTCAAAGGGTATGAATTATGGAGATATTGAAGAATAAATTTGAAATTTAATATAAATATTATGTCATGTGTTGATGATTAGCAACCAGGAGAAATTGTTGAAAGGAGCATAAAAGTTAAGGAGGTGATCCACGAGTAGCTCTAAGTGCTACGTGGTGAGTTATATTTACTTTAAGTAATCTAAATAAATATGAAATATATAATGATAGTATTTGAATGTATTATTAACTTATGATTTGGTGATAGATGAAAGTTGGTTGATAAGTATGATAGGAATAAGTGATGTGTAGAGAATTATTATATGAGAAATAATATTATTGGAATAATGAGTCGATTTAATAAGAAAGGTGATAAGTGAAATTCTTGACGAACTATGGATGATGAGTTGATATGATATATGAGGAGAAGAAATTAGCGAAATTGATCAAATAATGATTTGAGAAGAACCATGATAACTAATTTGAATGTATGCATACATGTGTGTTTTTATATTATTGTGCATGTGCATACTTCATGCCATTATTCATATGCATATATACATGAAATAAAAGAACCGAGAGGCCAGCCTATCTAAATGAAAATCGTGACATCTGGTATATGCTGGAAATATATGAAAAACTGTGATAGCCAGTATATGCTGGAAATAAATGAAAACTATGATAGCCAGTATATACTAGAAATAAAAGAACCAAGAGGACAACCGGTCTAAATAAAATAAAATAAAACGGGAAGACAACCGATTTAAGATAAAAACATGTTGATAAGTGGGAAGAAGTTTCCGAATAATAATTCATGCATTGCATCTATTTTAAATATTGATTTTTATTACTAAAACGCTGAAGTATTATTTGTTATTGTAAATTTATTTATAGATGAATGAGTCTCATAGAGAGACGGTTATGGTGAGAAAGAAACATGGAAGTATGATATGATAAAAACTATCTAAATGGTAGACTATATGCTGTTAACCTCATAACGAGGTAATTATGAGATACAATTGATGGTCTTAAGGTGAATAAATATATAAGAAGAAGAGATTGATACATAATGGGGCTTATGATATGCATAGTGATAGTAGAATGGTATTATCCAGTTATATGAGATATAAATGATTGAATATTAAAAGACTATTTATACAAATTGAATACTTCTAGTAAATTTAATTCATTGAGCTTGTGAAGCTCATCCCTCAATGTTAAATGATTTCAGGCAGCAGGCGGGACAGATAGTTGTTAAGTTGAGATTCAAATGGATTTATTATTTGTAAGCCACGTGGTCCATATCCTCAGACTAATAAGAAAAAAAAACATTTGTATATTCATACATATTATGTCGTATACAATGTTTAAGTTGAGATCTGAATGATGTATCTTCCCTGTTAAGGGTTGATGATTGATGTAAATAATTGCAGTTGGTAAATTTTTATTGTTGCATATCTGTGTCATGCTGACATTTTCAAAATGTGATGACATTGTCTCGGGGGTGGCCAACCCGGGATGGGTCGTTACAAATATGTAGAGAGATTGTTTGGTGTTTTACCAGTGACTGATAGGCAGAAGGTCGCTTTTGCTTTGTTTGAGTTAGAAGGAGAAGCTTTAGAATGGTAGGAGGACACTCTTCCCAGGGTAAGTGCATATATTGATAGAACCTTAACTTGGAGTAGATTTGAGGAGGCTTATAAATAATGCTTATATACTTTCATAGCCCAACAGAAGAGAGTTTTCATTTATTTAAGGTAAAATATGTTGACTGTGGCTTAGTATGATAGCAGATTTGTGACTTTAATAAGATTTGTATAAAAAATTTGTAGACATAAAGGAGAAGAAGTGTAAGAGGTTCCTATATGGATTATATTTTGAGAATTGATCGAAACTATGTTACATGAGGCATATGAATTACCTCAGGTTGGTGGATATAACACTTTAGATTGAGAAATATGTGACAGAGTTTAAGGAAGAGACAAAGAATGGTCGAAGAGGCTTAGATATGAAGGTTCTATAGGTAGTAGTAATATGAGTATATAAGGTGAGAGACTACCCCAGAGGGGGCATCCCTTGTTACAGGGAATTGTAATACAGAGTCAGAAGTATACAGAATTTGTTGCTTCTGTAGCTCAAAGTAATGTAGGTGGGACCCCTGATTTGGGAAACAATCTATAGGAACTGAAAGTTATGGTAGAGGTGGGAGTGTACTACCTAGAGGATGAGGTAATGTGATAGAAAGATTAGAACGTGTTATAGATGTAATCAGATGAGATATTCATCCCAGAATTATCATAATTTGAGGTGCTTTGTATGTTAAAAATTGGACATATTAATATTGGTTGATCCTGGAGCAACTCATTCTTTTGCATCCAATGTGTTTATGAAGTCTATTTATGTTTATATTAGTCCTTTGATGCATAATTTTATTGCTGAAATTCCTACTGAAGATAGAATTGTGATTAAAACTATTTATTGGGGTTGTATAATCCATATGGATGATAGAGAATTTGAAGTTGATTTATTTTCTTTTAATATGGTTGATTTTGATTTGATTTTGGAGATGAATTGGTTGTTGGCGTATCATGTCTAGGTTGATTGTTTTAAGAAAAATGTGATGTTTAAGATACTAGGACAAAAGGAGTTTAACTTTCAGGGAGAACATAAGATACTTACAAATTGTCTTATTTCTGCCCTGACTACTAGTAGATATTGTGAAGAGTATTTGGCATACATAATTGATTCTAAAAAAGAAAATAAGAAGTTAGAAGAAATCTTAGTAGTGAAAGATTTTCCTGATGTGTTTCATGAAGAGTTGTCTAGATTACTTCCTAGTAAGGAGATTTAGTTTTCTATAAATGTGATTTTGGGTTCAACGCATATATCTATAGAACCTTAGAGAATGACACCAGCTGAGTTGAGAGAGTTGAAAGTACCGGTTTAAGAATTGTTAGATAAACAATTTATTAGACCTAATGTGTTTGGGGAGCCCCTGTGTTGTTTGTGAAGAAGAAAGATGAAATGATGAGATTGTGTATAGACTACAAATAGTTGAATAAGATAACCATTAAGAAAAAATATCCTTTACCTAGGATAGTTGATTTGTTTGAACTGTTATAGAGAGCAAGGGTGTTTTCGAAGATAAACCTGAGATCAGGTTATCACCTGTTAAGGGTAAATGAGGGAGATGTGCCTAAGACTGCTTTTAGGACATGTTATGATCATAAGTTTCTTGTGATTCCATCTGGGTTGACTAATGCTCCAGCAACATTCATGTACTTGATGAATAAAACATTTAAACCATTTCTTGGTAATTTTGTGATTATGTTCATTGGTGACATTTTGGTATATTCTAAGAATGAAGAACAACATGTGAGGAATTTAGAAATGGTGTTGGAGATTCTGAGGAGTGAGAGATTGAATGATAAATTTTCTAATTATGAATTTTGGCCAAATGAAATAATTTTCTTAGGGAAAGTAATACCTGGAGATGATATAACAATTGATCCACAAAATGTAGAAGTAATGTTGAGTTGGGAAAGACCAACTAATGTGACTGAGATTAGAATCTTGTTGGGGTTAGTTGGCTATTATAGAAGATTCATTCATAATTTTTATATTATTGCAGTACTGTTGACTAGATTGACTTTGAAAAAGGTGGGATTTGTATGGTCTGGGGAATGTGAGAAAAGTTTTCAATTACTAAAAGAGAAATTAACTACAGCTCCAATAGTGGTGCTTCCTTATGGTGATGAAAGATTTGTGGTGTATAGTGATGCATCCTATCAAGAGTTGGAATATGTGTTGATGCAACATGGAAAGGTAGTGGCATATGCTTCTAAGCAATAGAAGAATCATGATAGAAATTATCCGACCCATAGCTTAGAGTTGGCTGCCATAGAGTTTGCTTTAAAGATTTGGAGACATCATCTGTATGGAGCCACTTGTGAGATATTTACTTATCACAAGAGTTTGATATACTTAAATACCTAGATAGAGTTGAAATTAAGACAGAGGTGGTGGATGGAGTTGATAAGTGACTATGATTGTATAATTCACTAGCATCTAGAAAAAGAGAAGGTGGTAGCTGATGCATTGAGTAGAAACTCTATAGGAAGATTAACTGTTATTAAGAGTCATGATGTGAAATTGAGGATAGAGAGATAAGCATGAAATTGAATATCAGTGATAGAAGATCGTTGTTAACAAACATGGTTATACAGTCATGCATAATAAAATACTTGTTAGAGATACAAGGTAAAGATAAGAAATAGAAAAGATCAAGCAGGAAATGCTTAGTAGAAAAAATATGGGTTCAAAATTAGAAATGATGGTATTTTGGTATTGAAACATAGGATTTGTGTTCCCAATGATGTTAATTGAAAAAGGCACATGATGATGTATATTCGATGCACCCGAGTAACAATAAGATGTATAGAGGATTGAGACAGAATTACTGGTGGTCAGAATTGAAGAAGGATGTAGCTTAATATATTTCGAAATGTTTGGTTTGCCAGCAAGTGAAGCCAGAGAACAAACATCCGGGAAGCTTACTACAACCTTTTCTTGTGCTTGAATGACCATAGAAAAATGTGAGTATGGATTTTATTTATGGATTTTCCAATACCCAGAGAGGTCACGATACAGTGTAAGTGATAGTAGATAGACTTTCTAAGTCATTTCAATTTCTTCCAATTAAAACTAATTGGAATCCTAAAAAGTTGGCTGAACTATATGTAGTTGAGATTGTGAGGTTGCATGGAGTACTATTGAGCATAGTGTCAAATAAAGATGCTAGATTTACATCTTGGTTTTGGAGAGGCTTTCAAAAAGCCATGTGTACACAGTTGCAGTTTATTACAACTTTTCATCCTCAAACAGATAAGCAGACAAAAAAGATTATTAGTACTAAAAGATATGTTAAGGGCAAATGTGATGAGTTTCTCAGTAAGTTGAGATGCTTACTTGTCATTGATTGAATTTGCTTATAATAATCAACATCAATTTAGTATTCGAATGGAACCGATTGAGACATTGTATGATAGGAGGTGTGTAACTCCTATATGTTGGGAAGAAATGGGAGAGAGGAATATATTTGGTCCATAAATGATTGAGTTAACAACTGAGATGATCAAACCGGTTAGAGAAAACCTTAAAGCAATACAAAGTAAACCGAATAGCTATGCTGATAATAGAAGAAGATCTCTTGAGTTTCAAGTAGGTGATTGGGTATATTTGAAAATATCTCCATAAAAAGGTGTATTGAGGGCCAAAAAGAAAGGAAAGTTGAGTTCGAGGTATGTGGGACCCTACGAGGTTATTAAGGAAGTTGGGTTAGTTGTGAATAGCCTGGATTTGCCTCCAGAGTTGAAGCAGTGACATAACGTATTTCACGTTTCACTTTTGCAAAAGTGCTTACATGATGAATCTCATAATATCTCGAGCCAAACTATAGAAATTCAGAAAGATTTAACCTTTATACAAGTATCAGTGAGAATTTTAGACAAAAAAGAACAAGTCTTGTGTAATAAAGTAATTCTATTAGTTCAAGTTCTATGGCGGAATAAAGATGTTGTATACGAGGTTATTGAGAAAGTTGGGTTAGTTGTGAATAGCCTGGATTTGCCTCTAGAGTTGAAGCAGTGACATGACGTATTTCACATTTCACTTTTGCAAAAGCGCTTATATGATGAATCTCATAATATCTTGAGCCAAACTATAGAAATTCAGAAAGATTTAAACTTTATACAAGTACCAGTGAGAATTTTAGACAAAAAAGAACAAGTCTTGTGTAATAAAGTAATTCTATTAGTTCAAGTTCTGTGGCGGAATAAAGGTGTTGAAGAGATTACGTGAGAGCATAAGGCAACTATGAAGAAATATTATTCATAATTGTTTCTTGAGTTAGGTAAGGAAATTTCGGCAACGAAATTTTTATAAGGTGGGTAGAATTGTAATACCCGTATTCTTAAAGTAAGGGCAAAGAAGTAATTTGATAGATATTACATGGAAATAAAATAATATATGCATGAAAGATTTATTATTGAATAAAATAATTCTTTTGAAAAAAAAAATGGATACGTGGCGGTGTAAAGAAAAAGAAATAAAATAAAATAAAATCAGGTGTTGTCACAAAACGAGAAAGAAGGAAAAAGAAAATAAAAGAAAAAGACAAAGTAAAAAAAAAAAAACAAATAATGACAACACCTGGACATCCACGTGTTGTCACAAACTCATGCAAATAATGCATGTGTGCCGACACAGTGCAAGAAACGGTGGAGTTGTTTTGAAGTTACAATAAAAACAATTTTTTTATTGTTTTGTTTTATTAATTTTTATCAAATCTCGTTTGGTTTTCTTCAAACTACTCTAATTCTTTAAAAACTTTGGGACTAAAAGAAAAGTTGAAAGAGTAAAATTTTGAAGAGGTTTACGAGAGAATTTTACAGAGAGTCACGGAAAGCTCTCAGAAAAACAAAAGGTGTTGACGATCAGTAATCGGGAGAAATTGCTGAAAAGAGCAGAAAATACAAGGAAGTGATCCACGAGTAGCTCTAAGTGCTACGTGGTGAGTTAGATTTACTTTAAGTAATCAAGATAAATATGAAATATATAGTGATAATATTTGAATAAATTATTAACATATGATTTGATGATAGATGAAAGATGGTTGATGGTTATGATAGGAATAATTGATATGTAGAAAATTATTATATGAGAAATAATATTATTGGAATAATGAATCGATTTAATAATGAAGGTGATAAATGAAATTATTGACAATCTATGATTGATAAATTGATATGATATATGAGGAGAAGAAATTAGTGAAATTGATCAAATAATAGTTTGAGAAGAAGCATGATAGCTAATTTGAATGTCTGAATACATGTTTGTTTTTATATTATTGTTCATATGCATATTTCATATCATTATTTATATGCATATACATGAAATAAAATAACCAAGAAGGCAGACGGTCTAAGATAAAAACATATCGACATGTGGGAAGACATTCCCTAATAATAATTCATGCATTACATCTGTTTTAAATATTGATTTTATTACTGAGATGCTAAAGTGTTGTTCTTGATTATAAAATTATTGATAAATGAATGAGTCTCACAGAAAAATTGAACCAATAACATGGATAATTCTAAGATATGTAATTAACCAGTTTTTTTCTATACAAACATAATATAGTGAAAATATAAGAACGAGGAAAAGCTTAAGAAGGGCAAGCTTCCAATTGTAGCAACAGTCCCCTTTGTTTTAAAATTAAAAAAAAAACCCTACAAATATCCAATACAACACGGATTTATATATTTTGTATACATGATTGAAATTAAGAGCCTTTAAAAAAATAAAAGAAATGATAATCAAATGTGTTTAACAGAGAAGATCATGAGGTTACACTTTTTATTGATTTAAGTTTTTTTAATTAATTTTTTAATTTTGATTTTTTTAAAAGGAGTGCGTTAGAAAAAAAAGATGGCATCAAAAGGGTTGTAAAAATGAATATTTAGAGATTAATTTAAACTTCATATTAAAATATAAAATTTTTGTTGTAATTTATTTATATTTTGTTTGATGGAGTACTAAAAATATCTTACTTCAAAACAACTTCATTTAAATGACTAAAATTTCAAGAACCTTACTTTGGAAGAAAAAAAATCCAATTTTTTGGTGTTATTTAAAAATCAAAATGTGGAGTTTATCCAACATGCGTTATCACCGTTGGCTACACTCCCAATAGAATCCACGGTGGCCCCTTTCCCTATCCGTATCCACAGCGTTGCACTAAATTCCTTGGGACCCACTTGGCTAGCCGGCGTATCCACCACTTCACACGCAGTGGTCGCCGGGTCGACACGTCCCATCAACCCATCTGGCGACACGTATGCATATACACTCCGCATGCCTTTTGTTCACTGTTATTTATTCATAAAAGTAGAAATTGCTTTGTGTCTTAAGAAATTGTTTCACGTTTATTTTTGCAGAGACAAAAAGTAAGTTTTGTTCTCTTTATCCCATTTTATTTTGTTATTATTACGTCCACTCATTTTTTTTTCAGTTATTTTCAACCATTATAATTGTTTTTTTTATTGTATATATATCATCAAATCAAACTTGGTTTTATCAATGAAAAGTTATTTAATTTTATAAAAAAACATATTAACAAAATTTTTATTTAAAATATTTAATTTTTTTACAATGGTTTTTTATTTTAATTTATTTTAGGATGTAATATGCAATAAAATCATAATATTTTTAAAATATAAAATATATAAAGTAAAATTTGATTTATACTATATAATGAATATAAATTTATTTTAAATATAATTTTAATAATTTTTGAAAAAGAACAATGATAATTTTATTTTTAAAAAAACCCTAAAAAATGCTTGTTAAATATATTTCATCGCTAATATTTCTATTTTTTTTAAAAAAATAACATTTATTATACCTAAGGTACTTTGGTCATCATGAAAAGTAATATCCAATTAAAATTTTGATTCCTCAAATAAATTCATTTTGGAGTTGTTTGATGGTGGAAAATGATATTTTGGGATGAATCGTGGGCTTTAAAAATGTTTGGTATATTAGTATTATTTCAACAAATCTGAAGGTAGTGCAGTTTAATTTGCTTTTTAAAATAATATTCATAATGGTTTCTATTTTTCTTCTTTGAATTTAAATATCTGTTTACATTCTGGCAAAATGGATTTGTCCTTTAAGAATGAAGAATACAAAATTATCATGCATTTGTTTTAATTGTGACATTTTCTGTGAGGGTTTCAACAATGCTAGTTTTGTAACAAAAATGCTAATATAGGCAACTATAAGTCAATAGAGATAAACTAAGGGTAACATTTTTACACTAATTATTATATGAGAGCAATATCACCGCTCATTCTCAATTGCTTATGAACCAAAGTGTTTGTTTTAATCTATGTGATATGTTAAAGCAAAAATAGTTTATATATTGTAATATCCGTATTCGTAAAGTAAAGGTAAAGAAGTAATTTAATAATCATAACATGAAATTAAAATAATATATATATACACACACGCGCACGAAGGATTTAGTATTGAATAAAATAATTCTTTTGAAAAAAAAATGGACGTGTACGACCATAGTTACAAAGAAAATGAAAAAAAAAAAAAAAGGTGGCAGCCAAGCGAAAATTGGAGGTTTGCATGTAGGACACATGCATTTTTCGTGGCAGCATGAGAAGTTGGGGGGGGGGGTTATATAAATAGTTTAGTTTTTATTTTATTTATTTCTTACCAAATCCTGTTTGGTTTCTTCCTTTTATAATTCAAACTAATTATTTTCTCAAAATACTTGGAGACCGAAATAAATGTTGAAAGAACAAAATTTTGAAGGGGTTTACGGAAGAATTTTATAGAGAACTACGGGGAGCTCTAAGAAAAATAGAAGGTAATAATGTGAAGTTTATTTTTGAAAGTTAGCATACATGAAATTTCTCGGAATTCAAAGTGGGAATTTTCAAAGGGTATGGATTATGGAAGAATTGAAGAAAAAAATTAGAAATTTTAATATAAATATTATGTCAGGTGTTGACAATCAGCAACCGGGAGAAATTACTGAGAAGAGTAGGAAATGCAAAGAGGTGATCCATAGGTAGCCCTAAGTGCTACGTGGTGAGTTAGATTTACTTTAAGTAATCAAGATAAATATAAAATATCTAGTGATAATATTAGAATAAATTATTAACTTATGCTTTAGTGACAAATGAAAATTGGTTGATAGGTGTGATGAGAATAGTGGATGCGTAGAGAATTATTTTATGAATAATTAGTTGATTTAATAATAAAAGCGATAAGTGAAATTCTTGATGACCTTTGGTTGATGTTTTGATACGATTTATGAGGAAATGAAATTTAGTGGATCTTGACAAGCTATGTTGATGATTTGATGTGATTTATGAGGAGAAGAATTTAGTAGAATTTTTCAAATATTAATTTGAGAATAATCAAGATAGCTAATTTAAATATTTGAATTCATGTTATTGTTCATATGCATATTTTATATCATTATTCATATGCATATGCATAAAATAAAAGAATTGGGAGGGGGCCGGTCTAATTGAAAAACCGTGACAGTCAGTATATGCTGGAAATAAAGAAAAACCGTGGCAGCCAGTATATGCTGGAAATAAAGGAAAATCGTGGCAGCCAGTATATGCTGGAAATAAAAGAACCGAGAGGAGGCCGGTCTAAGATAAAAATATGTCGACGTGTGGGAAAACGTTCCCTAATTATAATTTATGCATTGCATCTATTTTAAATATTGATTGTATTACTGAAATATTGAAGTGTTGTTTGTTATTGTACATTTATTTATAGATGAATAAGTCTCACAGAGAGACAGTTATGGTGAGAAAGAAACATAGAAGTATGATATGAAAAGACCCATCTAAACGATAGACTTTATGCTGTGAACCTCATTACGAGGTAATTATGAGATAATTGATGGTCTTAAGGTGAACCAATAAATAAGAAGAAGAGATTGATAGAGAATGAGACTTATGATATGTGTAGTGATAGTAGAATTCTATTATCAAGCTGTATGAGATATAAATGATTAAATATTGAAAGATCATTTATAAAAATTGAATACTTCTAGTAAATTTAATTCACTGAGCTTGCGAAGCTCTCCCCTCATTATAAAATGATTTTAGGTAGCAGGCAAGACAAATAGTTTGGTGAGTTGAGGTTCAGATGAAATCATTATTTGTAAGTCATGTACATGTCCACATCCTCAGACTAATGAGAAAAAAAAAATAAAAAAATTTATTTGTAAATTTTCATGCATATTACGTTATATAAAATGTTTAAGTCAATATCATAATGATGTATCTCCTCTGTTGAGGGTTGAGGATTGATGTAAAAATTTCTGTTAGTATTATTTTTATTGTTGCATATATGTGTTGTGCTGAGATTTCCAAAATGTGACAACACCATCTCGGGGGTGGCCAACCCAGGATGGGTCGTTACAATTTTCGTATCAGAGCATTAAGTTTTATGATTCTGTAGACTGCATAAAAAGTAAGAAAGTGGATGATTAAAATAAATTATATTTTTATAGTCTGAGGATGACATGTGGACGTACTAGAGTTAGAGGTAGAGTTGTTGATTTGAGAGCGTGGTAGGCCCCCAATATTTTGACAAGTCGAGGTTGAGTCTGAATCTAAGGCTCTTAGAAGGGAACGTGTTGATGGTATGATTGATATTAGTAAAGGTGTGAGAGAATCTGAAGTTAAAAGAGAGAGGAGCTAAGATAAGCTCTTACACATGCTCTTGAGAAAATGAATGTAACAGATGATAGAGTTGGTAGCCTATAGCATAGACTTGATGAACAGGCTAGAGCAGTGCCTGAGGTTGTTGTAAATCCAATAATGGTAAATGTTCAAAAAAATAAAAGTGAGTTTATGCACAAGATCCAAAGAGATTGTTTTGTTGGATATATTAAGTCAAATACCTTGTTGTTTAAAGGATCTATGAATCATTTTAAGTCTGAGTTTTGGGAGAAACATGTAGAGATATTATTTGGTATTTTACCAGTAATTGACAGGCTGATGGTTGCCTTTGATTCATTTGAGTTAGAATGAGAAGTTTTGAAATGGTGGGAGGATATTCTTCCTAGGGTAAGTACAGATATTGATAGATCCCTTAACTTGGAATAGGTTTAAGGAGGTTTTTCTTGATAAATACTTTCCTTAGACCTTTAGAGCCCAACAAGATAAATATTTTATTTATTTGAGGCAAATGTGTTGAATGTGGCTCAGTATGATAGCAAATTTACGGTCTTGTCAATGATTGTACCGAAAATGGTATATTTAGAGGAGAAGAAGTGTAAGATGTTCAAATATGAACTATGTTTTAAGATTTGATCGAAACTATCTTACACAAGGCATATGAATTATGTTACGTTGGCAAATATAACACTCCAGATTGAGAAGGATGTGATAAAAATTAGATATATGAGGAATCGACGAAAGAGGTCTAGATTTAAGGAACCCAGAGGAGGTACCAGTATGAGTGTGCAGGGTGGGAGACCACCCAGATGAGGCATTCCTTGTCACAGGGAATTGTAGTACAAAGTCAGAGGCAAGCAGGATCTGTTGCTTTTGTAACTCAGATTAATATCGATGGGACCCTTAGATTTGAGGGACATGTTATGGGAACTAGGAGTCATGGCAAAGGAAGTAAGTATGCCACCAAGGGAAAGTGGTAATCTGATGTATGATCGAGAGACATAAGTTTATTATAGATGTATTCAAATAAGATATTTATCTTGGAATTGTCATAATTTGAAGTGCTTTGTATGTAGAAAATGTGGACATATCAATGTTGGTTGATCTTGGTGCAATCCATTTTTTTGCATCCAGTATTCATATGAAGCCTATTGAAGTACGTATTAGTACTTTGATACACAATATTTTTGTTGAAGTTCCCATTAGAGATAGGGTGATAATCACAAATGTTTATAAGGGTTGTGTGATTCGCGTCAGTGATAGAGAATCTGAAGTTGATTTATTATCTATGAATATGGTTGATTGTTTTAGAAAGAAGGTAGTGTTCAAGATATGAACACGAGGAGTTTAATTTCAGGGAGAACATAAGATACTCTTGAACTATCTTATTTTGCTCTGATCACTAGGAGATGGTTGAAGAAGGGTTGTGAGGAGTATTTGGCATACATATGGATTCTAAAAAGGAAAATAGGAAGCTAGAAGAAAACTTAGTGGTGGAAGATTATTCTAATATAATTCTTGATAAGTTATCTAATTTACCTCATAGTAGAGATGATTGAGTTTTTCACGGATGTGATTCTGGTTTCTGAACCTATTTCAATAGCACTCTACAAAATAAGACCTATTGAATTGAGAGAACTGAAGGTTCAACCTTAAGAATTGTTAGACAAATAATTTATTCAACTAAATGTGTCACCATGGGGAGCCTTTGTATTGTTTGTGAAGAAGAAAGATAAAATGATAAGGTTATATATAGATTACAGATATTTGAATAAAATAACCATTAAGAACAAATATCCTTTTCCCAGGATAGATGATTTATTTGAAGAAGTTGTATGGAGCAAGGGTGTTTTCAAAAATAGACCTGAGATCAGGTTATCATCAATTGAGAATAGAGAAGGGAGATGTGTCTAAGACTGCTTTTAGGACACGTTATGGTCATAAGTTTCTTATGGTGTCATTTGGATTGACGAATGCTCTAGTAACATTCATGGATTTTCTGAATAGGGTGCTTAAACTATTTCTTGACAAAATGTGGTTATAATTATTGATAACATTTTGGTATATTCTAACAATAAAGAAGAACAGGTGAAACATGAGAGTGTGTTGGAGATTCTGAAGAGAGAGAGATTGTATGCTATAATTTCCTAAATGTGAATTTTGGTTGAATAAAATAAGATTCTTGGGGCATGTAATATCTGGAGATGTCATAAGAGTTGATCCACAAGCGGTAAAGGCAATGTTGAGTTGGGAGAGACCAACTAATGTAACTGAGATTAGAATTTTCCTGGGGTTAGCTGGTTATTATAGATGATTCTTTCATAAATTTTCTATTATTGTAGTACTATTGACTAGATTGACCAGGAAAGAGATGAGATTTGTATAGTCTGAGAAGTGTGAGAAAAATTTTCAATTACTAAAAGAGAAATTGACTACAGCTCCAATATTGATATTTTCTTCTGGTGATGAAGGATTTGTGGTGTATAGTGATGCGTCACATCAATGGTTGGGATATGTGTAACATAGAAAAGTTGTAGCCTATACTTCTAGGCAGTTGAATATTCGTGATAGAAATTACCCTACTAATGACTTAGAGTTAGCTGCTATAGTGTTTACTTTAAAGATTGGAGACATCATCTGTATGGAGCCACTTGTAAGATATTCATGGGTTATAAGAGTTTGACATACTTACCTACCCAGAGAGAGTTGAATTTGAGGCAAAGATGGTGGATGGAGTTAATTAGTAACTATGATTGTACAATTCACTATTATCTAGAAAATGCGAAGGTGATAGTTGATGTATTGATTAGAAAGTCTACAAGAAGGTTAATTGCTATTGGAAGTCCTGATGTGAAATTAATGATAGATTTAAAAGAGATAAGAATGAAGTTGAATATAAGTGATAGAGGATCATGGTTAACGGATATGGTTGTACAGTCATCTATAGTAAAATGCTTTAGAGATGCAAGGTAGAGATGAAGAGATAGAAAAGATTAAGCATTGAGTGCTTACTAGAAAGCAATATGAGTTCAAAAATTTGAAATGAAGGTATTTTGGTATTGAAACATGGATTTGTGTTCCAATGATGCGGAGTTGAGAAAGAAAATATTAAGAAAGGTACATGATAATGTATATTCAATGCACTCGAGTAACAATAAGATGTATAGAAATTGAGACAAAATTTATGGTAGTCAGGATTGAAGAGGGATGTAGCTGAGATTATGAGGTTGTATGGAGCACCATTAAGCATAGTGTCAAATAGAGATGCTAGATTTACATCTTGGTTTTAGAGAGGCTTTCAAAAAGCCACAGGTACACAGTTGTAATTTAATATAATTTTTCATACTCAAACAGAAAGGATTATTAGAGTACTAGAAGATATGTTAAGGGCAAATGTGATGAGCTTCTCAGTAAGTTGGGATGCTTACATGCCATTGATTGAAATTACTTATAATAATCAGTATCAAACTAGTATTGGGATGACACCGATTGAGACAATGTATGGTAGGAGGTGTAGAACTCCTATATTTTGGGAAGAAATGAGAGAGAGAAATATATTTGGTCTATCAATTATTGAGTTAACGATTGAGATGATCAAATTGGTTAGAGAGAACTGTAAAGCAGCACAGAGTAGACCGAATAACTATGCTGATAATAAAAGAAGATCTCTTGAATTTCAAGTAGGAGATTGGGTGCAATTAAAAATATCTCAATAAAAAGGAGTGTTGAGGATAAAAAAAGAAACGAAAGTTGAGTCTGAGGTAAGTGAGACCCTATGAGGTTATTGAGAAAGTTGGGCTAGTTGTGAATAGCTTGGATTTGCCTCCAGAGTTGAAGCAGTGACATAACATATTCCATGTTTCACTTTGGCGATAACACTTACTTGATAAATCTCATAATATTTCGAGCTAAGCTGTAGAAATTCAGAAAGACTGGGTTTATATACAAGTACCAGTGAGAATTTTAGACAGAAAAAAACAAGTCTTATATAATAAAATAATTGTATTAGTTCAAGTTCTGTGACGGAATGAGGATGTTGAAGAGATTACGTGAAAGTGTGAGACAATTATGAAGAAATATTATTCACATTTGTTTCTGGAGTTAGGTAAGGAAATTTCAAGGACAGAATTTTTATAAGGTTTGTAGATTTGTAATACCCGTATTCGTAAAGTAAGGGTAAAAAAGTAATTAAATAATTATGACTGAAATTAAAATAATATATATATATATATATATATATATATATATGCGCGAAGGTTTTAGTATTGAATAAATTAATTCTTTTGAAAAAAAAAACTGGACGCATGAGGCCATAGTTACAAAGAAAATGAAAAACAAAACACAAAAATAAAAAGAAAGATAGAGAAAAACGTGGTAGCAGGTGTTGCCACCTACTGCTAATTGAAAATTGGAGGTTTGCATGTAGGGCACATGCATTTTTCGTGGCAGCATGAGAAGTTGGCGAGGGCTACTGAATTTGTTTTTTGTTTTTTTTTATCAATAGTTTAGTTTTTCTTTTATTTATTTCTTACCAAATCCTGTTTGGTTTTCTTCTTTTACAATGCAAATTACTCATTTTTTCTAAACACTTGGGGACCGAAAGAAATGTTGAAAGAACAAAATTTTGAAGGGGTTTACGGGAGAATTTTATAGAGAACTACGGGAGCTCTAAGAAAAACTGAAGGTAATAATGTGAAGTTTATTTTTGAAAGTTAGTATACATGAAATTTCTCGGAATTCAAAGTGAGAATTTTTAAAGGGTATGAATTATGGAAGAATTGAAGAAAAAAATTTAGAAATTTTAATATAAATATTATGTCAGGTGTTGATAATCAGCAACCAGAGGAAATTGCTGAAAAGAGTAAGAAAGGCAAGGAGGTGATCAACAGGTAGCCCTAAGTGTTACGTGGTGTGTTAGATTTACTTTAAGTAATCAAGATAAATATGAAATATCTAGTAATAATATTAGAATAAATTATTAACTTATGCTTTGGCGATAGATGAAAATTGTTTGATAGGTGTGATAGGAATAGTGGATGTGTAGAGAATTATTTTATGATAAATAATATTTTTGGAATAATGAGTTAATTTAATAATAAAAGTGATAAGTGAAATTCTTGATGAGTTATGGTTGATGTTTTGATACGATTTATGAGGAGAAGAAATTTAGTGGATTTTGACAAGCTATAATTGATGATTTGATGTGATTTATAAGGAGAGGAATTTAGTGAAAATTTTCAAATAATAATTTGAGAATAATCAGGATAGCTAATTTAAATATTTGAATTCATATTTGTTTTTATATTATTGTTCATATGCATATTTCATATTATTTTTTTTATGCATATACATGAAATAAAAGAACCGGGGGGGGGGGGGGCGGTCTAATTGAAAAATTGTGACAGTCGGTATATGCTGGAAATAAAGAAAAACCGTGACAGCCAGTATATGCTGGAAATAAATGAAAACTGTGACAACCAGTATATGCTGAAAATAAATATCATGACAGCTGGTATATGCTGAAAATAAAATAACCGGGAGGGGGCCAGTCTAAGATAAAAGCATGTCGACATGTGAGAAGACGTTCCCTAATAAAAATTCATGCATTGTATCTGTTTTAAATATTGATTGTATTACTGAAATATTGAAGTGTTGTTTGTTATTGTACATTTATTTATAGATGAATGAGTCTCACAGAGAGACAGTTATGATAAGAAAGAAACATAGAAGTATGATATGATAAGAACCATTTAAACAATAGACTTTATGCTGTGAACCTCATTACGAGGTAATTATGAGATAATTGATGGTCTTAAGGTGAACCAATAAATAAGAAGAAGAGATTGATAGAGAATGAGACTTATGATATGTGTAGTGATAGTAGAATGCTATTATCAAGTTGTATGAGATATAATTGATTAAATATTGAAAGACCATTTATACAAATTGAATACTTCTAGTAAATTTAATTCACTGAGCTTGTGAAGCTCACCCCTCATTGTAAAATGATTTCAGGTAGCTGGCAGAACAAATAGTTTGGTGAGTTAAGGTTCAGATGAAATCATTATCTGTAAGTTACGTACGTGTCCACATCCTCAAACTAATGAGAAAATAAAATAAAAAAATTTATTTGTAAATTTTCATGCATATTACGTTAAAATTTATGTTAATATTATTTTTATTGTTGCATATATGTGTCGTACTAGAATTTTCAAAATGTGACAACATCATCTCGAGGGTGCCCAACCCGGGATGGGTCGTTACATGTATGTCCAAGAATGTTGATGTGGAAGAGCAAATTGCTCTATCTTTTATATGTCCTTAGACATAATGTTAGATTTTGAGTTGTTGCGTTCACATTTATATACATTTTAAAAGACATAGTTAAATTATACAAGGATATTTTGAAGCCTCTAGGACTTAACCCCTCACCTAAAATTAGTAACAACTTCAGGACTTGGCATAGTACCTTAAATTATGTGTAATGTTTAGTATTTTTTAATTTTAAACTTAGTTATAAATTTATTTATCTAGCTAGCTTTATATAGCAACACAGTCGTGTAGGATTGTGTTGGAGCCATAGATGGGTCATTCATCTATACCATAGTAAAACTCGAAGGCCAACCAAGATATCGTACTAGGAAATGACATATTGCACAAAATATAATGGTTGTTGTTGGATTTGATATGAAGTTTACATATGTTCTTGCTAAGTGGGAAGGTTTAACTAGAGACTTAAAAGTATTATAATCCTTATTGAGGAACAGGCGAGACAAATTGGTTATACCAACAAGTATTATTCAAATAATAAATATTTCAATATATTTAAAAGGAAAAAAACCATTATGATTTTTTCTCCTGCATAGGAAAATACTACCTTGTGGATGCAAGTTATCCAAATGCCTCTGGCTTTCTTGCTCCATATCGTGGTGTTTGCTATCGACACTCTTCACTAAGAAATATTATTAAATAAGCTTTTGGTTTAATCCAAAAGAGTTTGGCTATTTTAAGGACATAATCATGTTTTGATATCAAAGTACAAGTCAAAATTGTGTTACCTTGTTGTAGCCCTTACAATTTTATCTTAAATATTTATCCAGATGATTTATTAGAGGACAATGTTGAAGAATTAAATGAGTTAGAAACAAATGGAACTATATTCGAAGATGATGTAGCGAATCTCGCAACCACACCTGAAGGATCAAGATAAAGAGATGCATTAATTGCTTTAATGTAAAATGAATATACTAGTCAACGATACATGTTTAATTCTATCTACTTCGAAATGTATCAGTCTTATGCTATTTGTTTATGTTATGTTAATTTAATAAATGAATTTTAGATTTTGCCTAAAGTGTGCTACTGATTCGAATTTGGAAGTTAAATGCACAAGTTTTGCTAAGGTTATAAATGAAATGCTAACAAAAATGAATTCGAAATCAAGTCAAAAAGTGGATGTTGAGCAGAAAGAAAAAGACAAATGAAGTCGATAAGAGCTATGGATGAAATACTAATCAAGGTGCTTGTTAATGGGTATCATAAAAGACAAAAAAAGTGGATAATGATCGGAAGCCAAGGCACTACAAGTTGTTGTTAATGCAATCAACGACAAACTTGTTAGGAATTTAAATGAGGAAAATATACGAAATCAACTCAAAACATAGAGAGAACTTTACACACAAGTGAAACAACTCCTTGAAATGAGTCGTTTTGGTTGGAATGATACCAAAAAAAGTGGATAATAAAGATTCAGTATGGGATGATTATATGAAGGTACGCTTGACATCTTTTATTTATTTTGCATATTTTTTTATGTTGTATTTTTTCTTTTATCTCCACCCTTTTGTGTATTTTTAAAAAAATCATATGATAGGGTGTTGCTCAATTTTGATATAAATCGATTTTCAATCTTGATAAGTTGACTGTTATCATTGGAAATGATTAAGCAATGTGCAGGAATTGGTAATTAAGCTGATAACGTGGAATATGATCCAATAATTAAAGGAAATTTCGATGAGGTTGGCTTGAAGGCATAACTTTTGAGGTTGAAGAAAATTTTAGAGACACCTCAACATGTAGCATATCAATCTTCAAGATAATGAGCTTCTTAATTGCAAATTTTCCTATCAGTTTAAGGTCAAGGAGTACATTTCTTCTTCAGTTTTCAAGAGGAGAGATTTAAGCAATAACTTTAACAAATTGATGCAATCTCTTCCCTTTGTCTGATTTCGTTTGATTTTCGTCAAAATCTCCATTACTTGCAACTAGTGTGAGCTCTTTGGTGCCAAAATTTTCGTCTTATCAACATTGGTCAACCTTGCACATGAGAAATTAAAAAAACAAAAAAAAAGAAAGAGAACAATTAAACCTGGTTGTTAAGGAACAAAATGCAGTAAAACTCTAGCCCTAAATCTCTATATCTCTATATTCTTTATTTTTGTTAGGCTGGCGTCGAAATTTGGGGTTTTAGGGCTTGGTTCTACTACATTTTTAGTTTTTAACAGTAAGGTTTAATTGCTTATTATATTTTTTATTTATTATTTTTTTGAATTTCTCATATACAGGGTTGACCAGTGCTGATACGACGAGAATTTTGATGTCAAAGAGCTTTCGTTAGCTACATGTGAGAGATTTTGACGAAAATCAAATGGAATCAAATGGAGGGTAAAAATTGCACAAATTTATTAAAGTCAATGGTTAAAGTGTTCATCTTGGAAACTAAGAGAAAAATTTGACACTTGATCCTAAAATGAGGAAATTTTTTGCATTTAAGTCATCTATCTAATAGGAAGAAAAAAAATTCATAATGATGAGATTTCTAATTAATTGAGATTTCTGGATGAGAACATAAAAAACATAACTGATGCAATTAATAATTTAGATAAAGTTGACATGACTCTTCTGATGTAAGAAATTGAAAAGATTTTAGATTTTGATGATAAATATGTTATTAAAATGTTAAAATATCTTTTAAGTGATAAAAGAAAAATGATATGTTCCTCATTGTGAAAGACAATTATAAGAATACGTGGTTACTGAGATTTAATATAAGCACTTTTTTGTTGTCATTAATGGTCATGTATTTACTTTTTCATTTACTGTGGTCACATTTCAAGTGATAATAGTTTTATTTTAAGTTTGATGAGTAGACATATTATTCATCTTTATTTTGTTAGTTTGAATAAATAAGATGTTTTAAGTTATTATCATTTGTTGGAGATGCTTTGATTATAATTTTTCTTTTGGAAATGCATATTTTTTTGGAATTACAATCTAAAATATTGTGAACTCCCAAGATTTGAAAATCACGCTAGACGTTCAGACCTAATTAGTGTACCAAAATAGGGTCAAAGAGAAATGCCACGAAACACAAGGGGTCATTGAGGAAATACATAAAATAGCAAGGAGCATAAGAAATTAGAAATCCATACGCGGTAAGATAAAGAGAGTACAAAGCAAATTTGAGAGAGAGAGACAGACAGAGAAAGAGCAAATAGTAAATGATTAAATAAAAAAGCAGTAGCCGTCGCCGTTTCAGCTGTGACTGAATCACAAAACCAAAACCAACCAACAAACCAAATCAAACCACTCCCCTCTCTTCCTCCTCCTCTGATTCTTTTCCTTGTTCTCTTTCTCTCTCTCATATTTATATAAAGAATTTAAAATAATAGTAAAAAAAAAAGAAGCAGAGCTCTCCATATAAGTATAGTTTCTGTGTTTACTCTTTTTGGTCTTGAGCTGCCAGAAAAAAAGAGAAAAAAATGGCGGAGTCGGTGGAACTACCGAGTCGGTTAGCAATTCTTCCATTCAGGAACAAGGTCCTCTTACCTGGCGCCATTATTCGAATTCGGTGCACTTCTCCTAGCAGGTATCTCTTTTGAATTTTCCTCTCTTCTCTTGTTTGTTTCCCGGGAGAATTATATTTTCCAACTGATTTTCTTCTCTTTTATTTTTTGAACTCTTTTTTGGTTTTAGGTTCTATGTACATAATTTGTGATCAAGATCAATTTCGTTTTTGTTTCTGACGCTGATAGAATTCTTGAAACGATTAAGAATTTCAACGTTTTTGTGGTCCAGTTTTATTACGAACATAGGATTAAAAAATTGTACTATGATTTTTTTTTTGGGAACCAAAGACTATCGTCTATACTGTTTTCTGTTATTTGTTTTACTATTGAGTTTGGGGCATTTTCGTGGAGTGTTAGGACGTTGCACTGTTCAAATTATTGATAATGATTCCGATTTGGTTTCCTTCGTTAATCGTTCTCTAGGCAATCAGATGGGGCATAATGTTATAATTCTTGTTATGCATCGAGTCAGTGGTCAGTTTTAGCTTCAATACTAACATAGAAATATAAAAAAAGAAGCATCGGTTCTATTTAAACCTGTCTGTTTTAATTATTCTGATTCATTGTAGATGGAATGTGGTGATGTGTTGTCTAATTGTTTTAGCTTTTTAGCCACTAATTAGCTTATTGGTTTTATAGTTTTGTGCCTAATTTTGAATTTGAAGAAAATGATGCTTTGACTAATGCAGTGTGACATTGGTGGAGCAAGAGCTATGGCAGAGAGAAGAGAAGGGAATAATTGGCATTCTACCTGTTCGAGATGCTGCCGAGACAACATCAGTTGGTCCGATGTTATCCCCAGGTATCATAAGTTAGTTTGAGTTGTCTCTGGTTGATTACATGCCTGAATCAAGATGGTGGCTTTATTCTTAGATTCTTTTATCTTAATTATTGTTCAGGTGTAGGAAGTGATTCTGGAGAGCGAAGCACAAAAGTTCAAGTTGGTGTATCAGATACTCAGAAGCCTGATGGGAAAAGTCAACAGGAAGTTATTCATTGGCATAACAGGTACACTTCAACTTAGCATCTATCATATTGCTATGTACCGTTTCAGAAAATGTTTGGCAAGCATTGAGAATAAATTCACTTAGTAATTAGGCGTCTTGGCATGGGGTAGTAGTGTACTCATTGTAATGAATTAATTGTTTCTCAAATTCTCAGGGGAGTGGCTGCTCGTGCTTTACATCTGTCAAGAGGGGTGGAGAAACCAAGTGGAAGGGTTACCTATATTGTTGTTCTTGAAGGTTTGTGCAGATTTAGTGTCCAGGAACTTAGCACAAAAGGAACATATTCCGTTGCAAGGATATCTCCACTTGAGATGACAAAGGCGGGTACGTTGTCCATCAACATTCTTTCCTTTGAAAATATGTGGATGTAAATTTTATACAGCAAATAATATCATCTGCTAGGTGATCTGCAATTATTAGGATTGAAAAGTGGGAATCTTGGTTCATTGATGTCCTTTCGTCAGGTTAAGTGACAAGTGTATTGGGACCTTATAAGATTGACTTAATCTTAATCTTTTACTTATGAGTAAGACGTTATATGTAGTTGTAGTTAATCATTGACTAGCAATCTACTTAACTTAGCTCAATTCGATCTAACTCAACTAAGTGTATCTGCTATGTGATTTACAATTATTAGGATTGAAAAATGGGAATCTTGGTTCATTGATGTCCTTTCATCAGGTTAAGTGACAAGTTATAGTATTGAGACCTAATAAGATTGACTTAATCTTGTCTTTAACTTATGAGTAAGACGTTATATCTAGTTGTAGTTTCATTGATTAGCAATCTACTCAACTCAGCTCAATTCGATCTAACTCAACTAAGTCTTAATTCGAAACCAGTTGGGGCCAATTACATGAATCCTTTTCCTTCATTGATTGCCTAGCATTCTGATCTCCACAATAGGGTTTTCTCTGTAGCAACTCTCTGATCTTAAACCTCTCTCTCTCTTTCTTCGATCACTTGCCCACTTGCTCTCTCTCTCTTTCTCTCTGTCTGATGTTGTTCCAAACTTGTGTATGGATCCTGTAATTGTATGTCATGGCATACAACATAGCTAAAAGATATGCGTCCTCAACATAAGAGAGTGTAGATGAAAGTCTTAATAACAAAACATCTAAATAAAGATGAAGGGCATGATTCTATAGAAAGACTGGCTTCTGGTAATTAAATAAAGAACATGGCTTAAAAAATATTTGATATCAATGCTTGGCCTCTGTTTCATGCAAAAACTTGGGGTTTAACTACTTAATTTGGTTTCTGACAAAAAGATAAAAAAAGAAATACTTGTTTTGTAAAATTCCTTCGACTTAGAGCCATATATCATGAATTGTTTCTTTCTGCATCTAATTGATTTTTTTGCGATTGTATTCTATTGCTTATAATAAGTGATTGTCATTTTCAAAAGCTTCTAAATGGTGTTCATGAGTTACCATGACATTAACACTGATAGGCTTCATTCTCATCTATCTACACGCTAAGCACTATTTTGTCTGATTTTGATTAGAGATGGAGCAAGTGGAACATGATCCAGATTTCATTGCATTGTCTCGCCAGTTCAAAGCAACTGCCATGGAGCTGGTTTCTGTTCTTGAGCAGGTAATACTAGCGAAATCAAAAACTGATCTTTGAACTTAGGAGTCTCTCTTTAAGTATTTTTCGATTGTATTTTTTATTTGCATCATTGTAAAGTTTGTTGAAGGATAATTTTATGAGTGGACTTTTGAAGCAGTGTTGTACATGTCTGGTGCATTTCTTTTTGTGGAGCATGTCCAATGTCAGTTATTTTTTTTGGCCAAAGCCACCTGTTATGGTGAGGGTCAGAATTTACCAATTACTGTTGCAGCCTGTATGCATGCACGTGTGCACATGTTTCTAGTGGTGTTTTTAGCTTCTTCTGGAGTAATGATGCTGACTGCTCTTGGTTGATTTAGTTTGAAAGGCATTTGTTAGTACATCATTTTTTAGTTTCTGGAGAAAGTAGCACGACTGGCTCCTAAAGTTAGATATTTTTTTTTCTTTCTAAAGTTAGATATTGATGTTAGTATACATCTTTTTCGTTGATTGAGGAGCTGGGTGTATATTATTCAAGGTTTTTGATTCTTTGCATTAATATACGTTTGCTTATTGATAAGTTGTATGATCTACTTATTTTCATTGTACCGATGCAATCAATCTATTTGTAGAAACAAAAAACTGGTGGAAGGACAAAAGTTCTTTTGGAGACAGTTCCTATTCACAAATTGGCAGATATATTTGTCGCTAGCTTTGAGATGAGTTTTGAAGAGCAGCTGTCTATGTTGGATTCAGTTGATCTTAAAGTACGACTTTCAAAAGCTACTGAATTAGTTGACAGGCATTTACAGGTAGTCTATTCATTTGCTGATGTAACACATCTGATCATTTTGTTGCTTCCTCTGGCCTTAATGGAGTCATGCTGATCTTTACTTGTGACAGTCAATACGTGTGGCAGAGAAGATTACTCAAAAGGTTGAGGGACAGTTGTCAAAATCACAGAAGGAGTTTCTTTTGCGCCAGCAGGTTAGCTTTCTAGCATCAAGTAAAGACTTTTCTGACCAAGGGCCCAGCCGGTCGGTTGGGTCCCGCCTTCTCGATTTTTCTTTCATTTTTTTGTGGCCCGTTTCGATCCAATTTGGGTGCAATTAAGTCCAGTTGACCTATGTTTTGACTTTGAAAGCAAAAACATGAAAAGAGAAAGCTCAATTTTAAGTTTGTGCTCAGTGCCTTAGAGTCTTGCCATGCTCTTTTCTCATCCATAGTATTACTTTGGCCTTTCCCTCATAATATTTTCTTCGGGCCAGACCCAATCTTGTCCTTAGGATTAGCGGGAAGCAGCCAACTTGTGATTTCTTTAGATCATGGGCCCAAATGTCAAAGGGCAAAGAAATGGGTCCAATGTTAAATGAAAAGGGGGCATCCCCAAGACTATATTGATGGTCCATGGTTGTTTTCCAAAATTTCCCTTGGTTCAGTTAGGATTGTGCTCTAATTTTATGAACAAGGACAACTGCTCGGTATCATCAAGTTATGATAGAACAACTGGTCTTATTTCCCAAGTTGACTAAATAAGGCTAACGTCGTTAAATCTGTGCCAGCAAACTTGATATATCAGCTCTAAAAATGAAAATTAAATATAAACTTTTGAGGTATTTGTAATTGCTAACACACAACAGGCTTTGGTGCATCAATACCAACCCAACAAAAGGTTTTTGACTTTTGAGTTGCCTGAAGCCGGGGTTGGAGGCGTAAATAGCCTGCTTGAGAATGCTGATCAATTCTTATAGGAGACATCTTTTTAATATTTTATTTTATCGGTGCTAATCTCTCTTGTTGCAGGGTTAACCTTAATGCCCAAAAGATGAATGTATATTTCTGAATTTAATTCTTGACTGGTTGATGTATGTTTATAATGTCTAAATGCATGTGGCATGTAGGGATTTGTCCTTGGAAAAAAAGTTCTTGACTGGTTGATGTATGTTTCTAATCTCTAAATACATGTGGCATGTAGGGATTTGTCCTCGGAAAAAGTTACTGGAAATTATATGATACAGTCTTGTTTCTGAAGTATCAATTGGTCTCTGGACAGAAACAGAAAGTAGAAGAATATGACAGAAAAAGGAGAGAATTAAAAGAAGAAGGAGATAGAATTAGAAGAGAAGAAGAAAAGTGATGGGGAACCTGAGGAAGATTAGAATTAGGGATTTTAATCTTAAGAATTGGAGGATATGAGGATAATTATGTAATTGAAAATATTAAGAATTATTATCTTAATTAGTCTCCTTAATTAGGATTAGGCTTATCTCTCATTATTATCTGATTTTTTGGATTAGGATTAGGCTTAATTCTTATGGTTATCTAATTTGTTGTTCTTATCTTCTTAGGATTTAGTCTTTATCTTTATGTTAGGATTTTTCTTATATATATATATATATATGGGATTCTCATTTGTTATTCGGCAGTTTATGAATGAATTCAGATTCAATTATCAATTTTCATACTCTGTGATTGAGTGTTGAATTGTCCATGTGATTTGGATTACTGTTCCATGTGATTTGGTTCAGTGTTCTCATGTGATTTGGGAAGATCTATGTGGTTGGATTAGAATTAGGCTTATCTCTCATGGTTATCTAATTTGTTGTTCTTATCTTCTTAAGATTTAGTCTTTATCTTTAGGTTAGGATTTTCCTTATATATATATATATATATATATATATATGCGATTCTCATTTGTTATTCTGCAGTTTGTGAATGAATTCAGATTAAATTATCAATTTTCATACTCTGTGATTGAGTGTTAAATTGTCCATGTGATTTGGATTACTGTTCCATGTGATTTGATTCAGTGTTCCCATGTGATTTGGATTATCTATCTTTAATTTTCCTATGTCTTTTCAATTCTTCCTTACTGTACGGCATTAAAAAGTTTAGGAGGGAATTGGAGTAACTTCATTCATGTCTCTTATTGAAGGCAGTAGATGTATTTATACAGCTCTAAGATCAGAAGGTTTGTTAACTGCTATAACAGATTGATTACACAACTAACTAATCTTGCTAGCTGTCTAATTAACTAACTGGTTTACTTCAAGCTTTTCCTTGAGCATATTACAGCCTTTGTGGAGCCTTCCTTATTCTCTGGCTTCTCCTTAGCTTTGGTTGCTGCCCTTGCTGTTCTAGCTCAACTTCTCTTTCTTCTTGTATCTAGAGCTTCTCTGTAAGTTCTACTACTCTTGTCCCTTTACTTCTGTAGCCATCATTAGCTACTGCTTCAAAATTGACCTTGTCCTCAAGGTCCTGAGCCTACAGCAGAGTTTGGACAACAGTAAGATTTTCCCATGATGTCTCTTCAGGTGCTAAGCCTTGCCATTGAACAAGTACCTGAGGAACCAGTTTGTTATGGACCCAAATGGTTCTGTGATCCAATATGGCCAGAGGAGTAAGGTCTGATTTATTCTCAATGTTCAAGTCAGGTAGGGGTGGTGGTGTATCAGGTGGGGTGCCTTGGAGTGAGGAAATGTGGAAAACATTGTGAATTTTGGAAGTAGGTGGTAAGGCAAACTTTTAAGCTACAAGACCAATTCTTTCTATCATCTGAAAGGGTCCATTACCTCTTACTGAGTTTCTGAATAAGCCTTAAAGCAAGAGACTGCTGTTTGTAAGGTTGTAATTTGATCATCACCTAACTGCCCAATTCCAGCTCTTTGTCCTGTCTTTTGGTATATGCTAATGACTTCATTCTTGATTGAGCTTGCAAGATATGAGTTTTAAGAAGTTGTAGCGGCTCATCTTTGCTTAATAGTTCACTATCAACAACTTCAATATTAGAGGAACCAACTACATATCTCTGAATGACAGGAGGTTCTCTACCATACAAGGCCTGAAATGGGGTCATCCTGATTGCAGAATGATAGGAAGTGTTGTAAGAATATTCAGCCCTAGGGAGTAGCTAAAACAAGAGCTGTGGCTTATCCTTTGTAAAAGCTCTCAAATACTGCTTCACACACCTGTTGAGTACTTCTGTTTGACCATCTGATTGGGGATGGTAAGCATAACTGAAATTGAGAAAACTGCCACTAAACTTGAACAACTGCCTCCAAAAGGAACTCATGAACACCTTATATCTATCAAAGACAATTGATTTAGGTACTCCATGTAACTTTACCACTATTTCACAAAAGAGTTTAGCCACTTTTGGAGCAGAAAAAGTACTAGTTAACGTTCCAAAGTGTGCATATTTATTCAATCTGTCAATGACTACCATGATGACTGAATAGCCATGTGTTGATGAAATCCATTGAAATATCCTTCCAAACCTTCTCAGGAACAGGTAAGGGTTGTAGTAAACCATATGGAAAGGTTGGAGAATACTTTGTTTGTTGACAAATCAAACATTGTTTCACAAACTCCTTGGTATCCTGTCATAGTATACCAGAAGAAATTTGCAGATACTCTCATGAATGTTCTAAGAACACCATTGTGTCCTCCCAAGAGGGAAGTGTGGAACTCTTCCAAGACTTTAAATGTGAGAGAGGAAGTAGAGCTTAGGACCAACTTCTTGTTGTAAAACAACCACCTTTGCTTGACTGAATACCTTACAGGGCCTTCACCTTTATTGATCTGCTTATGTACATTAACCAAGTCCTGAGCTACTGTATTTTCAAGTCTCAAGTCACGTACATGAAAGCTGTTCGGTCTTCCAAAGAATCATCCTTGGTAGGTAACCTTGACAGGGCATCTGCAGCAACATTCTCTCTCCCTGGATTATAAAAAATATCATGGAAAAAGCCCAACAGTTTGCTAAGATAGTGCTGTTGTTCAAGAGTCTGTATAACCTGAGACATTAAACATCTTAATGCCTTGCGATCTGTATGAATTTCAAATTTTCTCCTTAGCAAGTACTGTCTCCATTTCTTTACATCCTGTGTAATAGCATATAGTTCTTTGACATATGCTGAAGAGACATCCATCTTATTACTTATCTTTTTGCTATAAAAAGCTATAGGATGAAGCTGATGCATTAACACTGCTCCAATCCCTACATTAGAAGCATCAGTTTCTATAATAAAGACCTTGTTGAAGTCAGTTAAGGCCAGAACATGAGCTTTAGTCATTGCTATTTTCAAATCATCAAAAGCGTGCTGAGTACCCTGGTTCCAAGTGAATGCATCCTCCTTCAATAGGTCTGTCAATGGAGATGCTATTGTGGCAAAACCTTCTCTAATAGAATCTGCATAGGTCAGGTTCTGCATTTGTATAACACTTGATAATTTGTGAAACATATAAGCCATTACTGGAAATTGAGTTGATACTTAGGTACAGATCCTTTGTTTACTAATTATAATGTTATTTGAAGTTCTAAACACGAAGTCCATCTCACTTTACATATAGCATGATCTGGTTATGATTTGGTTGTAAAGAGCTGTGCTGGTGACTTTTCATGTCTGATGTTATACATACATATATTTATGGACATAGTGTTATTTTCTTCTTTTAGTTTCTGTAGTTATTCCTCATTTAATTTACCCTGTTTGAGATGTGTACCAGATGAGGGCTATAAAAGAGGAGCTTGGTGACAATGATGATGATGAGGATGATGTTGCTGCTCTGGAAAGAAAGATGCAAAGTGCAGGAATGCCTTCAAACATCTGGAAGCATGCACAGAGGGAGTTGAGGTATGATTTTGAGCAGACATTAATGAAGGGTGACAGTCTTATGCTAGCTGGATAATAATACTCCTCTTTTAACCGGGGAAATATAATTGGATAATTCTCTTTATGCAAAGGATATTAGTAAATTAAATATCCATGTTGTAGTTATTCTTGTTAGTAAGGAGATAACCTCCTACCTTTTCTTGCTTTCCTCTTGCTTTCTTGAAAAAGTTTTCAAGCAAAACTTTTTTCTTAGTTCATTAGGAGCATCGTTTACTGTGGAGGCATTACAGTTGACATATTTACTTGGATATGGTAGTTGAGAACCTCTAGTTACATTGAGCCACCTAAAGTGGGTGTTTGAACAAATTGTGGCTGATGGTTGTCACTGGTTATGCCCATTGTTGATCAACAGTTTCTCTATGTTTTTTTTCTCTCTGATTGAGATGCTTCATTTTGGATCAAGCTTTGAAATATCAGTAAAAAAGAAGAAAAAAAATTTAATAGACTCTTGTATACTACCTGTGTCCATTGGTCTCCCTTTGGCATATTTTTTAATGAATTTTTGTTGCTTATCAAAAAGGGATAAAAGCAACTTAATTGACAAGAATCTGGTGCCTTCATGGCAATGGAACTCTTCCAGGAGATGTTGCTGATGTCTTAATCTTTGTCTCTTTGATCTTCGTTGGTTCCATCCATGCCTTAATCAGGCGGTGAACTCTCATATTTTATATTCTTAGAAATTGATTTTATTGATTTGTGATGTGTTAATATTTATTCTTTTTTTCTCCAAATACAGGAGGCTTAAAAAAATGCAACCTCAGCAACCTGGATATAGCAGTTCACATGTTTACCTGGAGCTTCTGGCTGATCTGCCATGGCAGAAAGCAAGTGAAGAACATGAATTATATCTCAAAGGTGCAAAAGAACGTCTTGACAGTGACCACTACGGTTTAGCAAAGGTCAAGCAACGGATTATTGAATATCTGGCTGTTCGCAAGGTTGACCAGTTTCCTATTTCTTGATATCTTGAATGTCTTTAATTTCTAAGTTTTTCAGTTTGATGTATATCTAAATTGATATTAATTGCAGCTTAAACCAGATGCAAGAGGCCCAGTTTTGTGCTTTGTTGGCCCACCAGGTGTTGGGAAGACATCTTTAGCATCATCAATTGCTGCTGCTTTGGGCAGAAAATTTGTGCGCATATCTCTTGGTGGTGTTAAGGATGAGGCTGATATTAGAGGGCATAGGAGGACTTACATTGGGAGCATGCCAGGGCGTCTAATTGATGGATTAAAGGTAGGAAATGCTCCAAGATTAGAGTTTATCCTAGAATGTTTTCTAATTCAGGTTATATCCTTGTGGTTAGGTGTTTTCTGTTAGATGTGAATAGGAAATGTTTCACTGTAAATTGGTACATTGGAGATCCAACAGAAAAATAAACCATTCAAAGGAAATTTGGAAAATAAAGAACTGTTTTCTTGGTAACAGTATTTGGCAACTGGGATCGTACTCATTAGCTTTTATGCCAATGTCTAACGTAGATGACCTTGATTTAAATTGTATTGACGAAGAGGGCTCAGTTTGTTTTCATTCTTGTTTAGTTATTTATGAAATCTTTATCCTCAGCCGTCTCTTTTAATGAGTTCTTATTTTATGGAATATTATGTTCACTGTTGCAACTTCATGCACTTTGTCTACACACTTTGTCTACACAATTTCTATAATGAGTAATTGAACCGCAATTATTAATTTTCACACCCGTTCCTTTCTTTTTGATAATTTTTTTCCTATACCATTGTTTTTTTCCTTTTTTTTAGAAACAGAGTATACTAAAGAGGCATCAAGGGGACGCCAACCTAAGTACAAAAAACCTAGTTACAATTCAAAATATTTTTCCTGTTATCATTATTAGTTTTGATTTGTCTTATTTATTGATTCTTTTCCCCCTCACATTTGGAGCTGCACGTTCATTACTAAGCAGTATATTAGTGTGTTCACATGATCATCTTCATTACTGTACAAATTTACGTGGTATCATTTATGGAAGTTGTGATTCCTGTCATTTTACATCATCTTGGGCTTTGAGGCCCTCATGGAGTGTCTTGCAACTTAATTTAATCAATAGTGTATGAGAAATTTCTTACTAGGTTGGATGATGTTTAGTTTCCTACCAGAGCTCTGATTGTTCTGAAGTTATGAGGATTGCCTTAATCCTTGATCCATAAAACTAAGATCATCTGATTGAGTAATATATTCTTTTGAGAGATTGTGGATGTGGATCATATGCTTAATATTTCTTGGTGGAGGTGCCTTTAGACAATAAATAGGTCTAGCTACAGGATTCTGCATATGATGGTTATTTGTATTTTGTAATGATGATTTCTGATTTCGGTGTTACTCAATGTTTTGTGTTTTGGATTTTAGAGGGTAGGTGTTTGCAATCCGGTCATGCTGCTGGATGAGATTGATAAAACAGGTTCTGATGTGCGGGGGGATCCAGCTTCTGCTCTACTGGAGGTTCTTGACCCTGAGCAAAATAAAACTTTCAATGATCAGTATCCTACTTTTTCCAGATTTCTTTGGGTGAATTTTGGTTTTGAATAAACTGGCCATATCTTTGTTTAGATCTTATATTTAGAAAGTCATGCATATTATCTTGTTTTACAATACCTTAAATTTGACTTATGAGTAACTTATGTTTTGATTGTAGTTACAATTATGGTACAAATCTAGAAGCCATTTTTACTATAAACTATTTACCTAATGGTTGGCATATATGTTCTTCTGTGGCATCAATGTAGAATATACATGTTTATTTGATTCAACAACTATTATCACTATAACTTATTAACTATCTCATGAATATACATTTATCCAGATTGATTCCTTAATTGAGGGTCTATAGCTATTTGAATGTTCCATTTGACCTTTCAAAGGTGGTTTTTGTGGCAACGGCAAATAGGGTGCAGCCTATTCCTCCTGCACTCTTAGACAGGATGGAAGTCATTGAGCTGCCTGGGTATACATCTGAAGAAAAGCTTAGGATAGCCATGCAACATTTAATTCCACGAGTTCTGGATCAGCATGGATTGAGTTCTGAGTTCCTTCAAATTCCAGAGGTAGTAAGTTGATCACATTGAACAGATTAATCACATTTTTATTTTAACTAAAGAAACAAAAGATGATCTTTGACCCATCCCAAAGTTTAGAAGATAACTTGGTTAATTGATATACTTGGATGCTAATTAGTGCAGCATGAGTTGAAGCTGCAAACATATCTTCTTAATTCTTGTTGAAAGCCTTGAGTCAATATTTACATAATTTGCTGGGATTTTCTTGGTGATTTTCCAAATACTATGGTCTTTTCTTGTCTGTCAAATGAACACCTCTATTTTCTGCTCAATACCTGGCTGTTGTGACTTGGGTATCCAAGTTTGACTTGGATGCTACTTAGTGCAGCATGAGTTGAAGCTGCAAACATATCTCTTAATTCTTATTGAAAGCCGTGAGTCAATATTTACCAATTTTCTGGGATTTTATTGGCGATTTTCCAAATACTAAGGTCTTTTCTTGTCTGTCAAATGAACTCCTCCATTTTCTGTTCAATACCTGGCTGTTGTGACTTGGGTATCCAAGTTGAGATGTAATAACTTGTGTTAGAGCTGTAAATGAGTCGAGTCGAGCGATACCATGCTCAAGCTCGGTTCGAAATATTTAAATATGATCTCGAGCCGAAGTAGAGCTATAAATATGTTGCTCGAGCTTGGCTCACGAGTTTTTCAAGCGAGTGAGCCTAAACTCGAGCTCAAGTTTAATAGTTCTCAAGTTAATGCTTGAATTAAATCTAATGAACAAACAAAAAGTTCTTAAATAAAAAAAAAATTCAGAATAAAAAATAACAAGAGGAAGAAATAATCGTCCTATTGTTTTGATTTTTGTTCTCCATAGCTACTATTGTTGAGAACGATGTTTCAGTGACAATAAGAAGAGCTGAACATAAAAACCCTAGTAACTATGTAAGATTATATATATATAGTTTTTCGCTTGAGGTATTTTTTTTCTAAGTCTTTCTTGAAGTAAGGTTGACTTTTATTTCCAATATTGTAGAACTTGTTGGAAGTTTATATATGTTATTGGTAAAACTCATACTCACCACTCAAACCTGGGACCTTTAAGACCTAGGGCCATAACCTTAACTGTTGAACCAAGGCCTCCTTGGCATGAAGATGTTAATATATTGATTTAAGTTGAGCTGAATCCTATTGAGTACCTGGCTTGAAAAGTAACGAGCTTAAAATGTTCGAGCTTTATTGAGTCGAGTCACACTATGCTCAAGATCGGCTCAAGAATTTTACGAGCCATAAATTTTGCTCGAGATTGGCCCATGAAGCGATATGAGTGAGTATCTCGAGCTGATTTACAGCCCTAACTTGTGTTCCTTATATCCGATCAATTACCTGCCTATTATATTAAGTTCTTCAAGTTCCTTGAGAGCCAAGAGCGTCAACAAAATGGTGTCGAGGACTTTGTTAGCCAATCCTTGTATTTCTTTCCTCCCCATGTCTAGTGAATTATTACATGCATTGATGTCCAGCCTCTTCCCTCTTATTCGGGAGGCTAAATGTGTATGGCTAACTTGGGAAAATATTTCTAATTAAAATATTTTTGACAGAAGATCTTGAATGACTGATTAACGTATGACAAAGTGGGTACACACTTCTCCCAAACTGAAGTGCATTTGTGTCTTTATCCGAAAGAAAAAAAAATGTTTTGTTTTTAACCTCTTTCTCTTTACAATAAGCCTTTAAAATGAAAAGCCTTAATGAGAGAGAAAAGAAATAGAACTTGGTGACAACCCCACTGTTCATTTATACTTTACTATTTCTCACAGGTGATTTATTCTGTTACAATCTAACTTACCAGAATATATGTTCTTAATTCCTTTCTGTTTTCATAGGCTATGGTGAAGCTTGTTATCCAAAGGTACACTAGGGAGGCTGGCGTTAGGAATCTGGAGAGGAACTTGGCTGCATTGGCTCGTGCAGCAGCAGTAAGAGTTGCAGAGCAAGAACAAGCTGTCCCATTGAGCAAAGATGTGCAGAGGCTTGCTTCACCACTGCTAGACAGCAGACTTGCTGAGGGAGCTGAAGTGGAAATGGAAGTCATTCCAATGGGTGTAACAAATCATGAGATAGCAAACACATTCAGGACTGCCTCGACTTTGGTTGTGGATGAGGCCATGCTGGAAAAAATATTGGGGGTAGTAATTCTTTTTATAATTTCTCTTTTATTACTTATCAAAGAAGGTTCCCTTTTTATAGGGTGTTTCATGTTTGAATTTTCTAAACCTACTGTCCCTTGTTCAAGTGCAATTCAATTGTGTTTGTGCTATGGTTTGCAAATTTTCATTTGGTCTTCTGTCCTTGAACCTGATACTAACTGGGATAATTTGTTGTTGGACAATACCATTTGCCTATATCGGTGGACAAGTCTGTTTTTGCTGCATCTTCATTGCAAGAGGGTGCTTCTGCTATATAAATCATAATGAAGCACTTTCATGCAGGGCTGTGAGGGAGGATCATCAGTTGTAGATGGCTGCTAGTTACCTTTTCAAGATGAAAACTTTTAATTAGGGCTTGTGCTTAAACAATAGCTTGATAGGGTTTTTTCCTAATTAACTCCAAATTAATATTAATCCGGGTACTTGAAAAAGATTTATCCAATATCCACATTTTCCCATTCACCTTTAATCAAATGGGTTTGAGCTGAAAGAGTATTTAATGCACTGGTGACATGTTATCGAAAGTTTGTTTTTGTTGAGAGTCCTAATTAGGTTTCTTATTATGTGTCATTGTAGGTTTCCTAAATCTTATCTATTTTATCTAGTTATGTCTCTTAATCCTATTAGGTTTGATATTCATAAGTCTATGTATATGATTGTTGAATTGTATTCAGAAAATCAATAGTACATAATTCTTTTCAATTCTTTTTGTTAGAATGGTATCAGAGCTTTAGGGTTTTTTTTTTGGAAATTCCAAAGCCTTCATCGCTTCGTCTGTTTTGGCCTTCATAGCCGACCATACCTCTGGCCTTTATTGGCAATTTTTTCTTCCCTCTAATCTTCCTTTCTTCTCCATCATTAACCCACCATGGCTGAAAACACCACCCTGTTCGCAAAAGTTCTCAATCATCCGACTTCAGGTGATCTGCAGAATATTCAAGCAGGCTGAATGGGAAGAATTATTTGAAGTGGTCCCAATTTATCCGCACGTATTTGAAAGGCAAGTGAAAAACAAGTCATCTTCTGGGCACAGGACCGAAAGAGGGAGATCCCAAATTTGCAGTGTGGGATGAAGTAGATTCCATGATTATGTCTTGGTTATGGAATTCCATGACTCTTGAAATCAGCGACACCTGCATGTTCCTATCCATGACCAAGGAAATTTGGAATGCTGTTCGACAAACGTATTCGAAAGCTCGTGATGCGGCTCAGGTGTATGAGATCAAAGTCAAGACCGTTGAAACGAAATAAGGTAGCAAAACTGTCTAAAAAGCTATGGCAGGAGCTGGACCATTATCACTGTTTCGAGACCAAATGTCCAGAAGATGCAGCAACCTTGAAGAATTTCATCGAAAAAGATCGAGTTTATGACTTTCTTGCAGGACTTAATGTTGAATTTGATCAAGTAAGGGTGCAGAGAATCGACAAAGAAGAGATACCCTTTTTGAACGAAACCATCTCTCTGATTCGAGCAGAGGAGAGTCGAAGAGGAGTGATGCTCGAACCCCAAACTCCTGAAGGTTCTGCTACGGCGACAAAAACATACCTGAAGACGGTTGGAAAGGCAGATCTGTCTCGATCTTCGAACTCGGATAGCCGGGATACTCTCTGGTGCACTTATTGCAAGAAACCGAGACACACTAGAGAGAGGTGCTGGAAACTGAATGGAAAACCACCGAGCATGGAGTGGGGATACCTAGGAGGACAACAACGTAATCTGGGACAGCAGGGGAACCAGTCCTATTTCACCATGAATCAACCAAGTTCAGATCAGGGTATGCTTTATAGAGGAGGTAGAGAAGCTAAGGGGACTTCTGGGATCGCTGAAAAAACCTAATGGTTCATGCTCTTGCATTCTCAGGTAAGTTCTCATTTTCTCAAGGACTAAATGTCTCTGTTGAAACTATTAGGAATTTATGGGTCATTGACTCAGGAGCCACATACCATATGACTCATTCTTCACTAAATTTTAGCACCTACTCTCTATGTCCTAGCAATCGAAAAATAGCAGTTGCTGATGGTTCTTTAACTACTATAGCTGGTCTAGGAGATATTCATTTCAGTCATTCTCTTACTTTAAAAATGTTCTCCAAGTCCCAAAGTTGTCCACCAACTTAATATCCATTCAAAAACTCACATGATATGAATTGTAATGTACTTTTCAATCTTTCTCAGTGTATTTTTCAGGACCAGGTTTCGGGGAAAAAGATTGGACTTGCTGAGGAGAGAAACGGGCTCTACTATCTTGACGAACCAAGCAAATCACATATGGTCAAGAATAATTTATCTCTGTCATTTCTATCATCATCCAATAAAGACACCATATGGAGCAAGTTTCGGGGAAGAAGATTGGACTTGCTAAGGAGAGAAACAGGCTCTACTATCTTGACGAACCAAGCAAGTCACATATGGTCAAGAATAATTTATCTCTGTCATTTCTATCATCATCCAATAAAGACACCATTTGGCTCCACTATTTTAGACTAGGGCATCCATCTTTTGGAATCTTGAAAACTATGTTTCCTACTTTGTTTAGAGGTCTAGGTGCTGAACAATTTCATTGTGATGTATGTGAGTTTGCGAAGCACAAACGTGTACCTTTTCCAATCAGCAATAATAAAAGCCCAGTTCCGTTTTATTTGATTCACAGTGATATATGGGGACCCTCTACGGTTTCAAATGTGTCTCATTCTTGTTGGTTTGTTTCTTTTATTGACAATTGTACTAGGGTTTCTTGGATCTTTCTTCTTAAACATAAATCAGATGTAAGCAGTGTACTCCCAAACTTTCACAACATGATTCAAAAACAATTTAGGGTAAAAATCAAAATATTTCGATCAGATAATGCAAGGGATTATTTTAATCAAGTTCTATCTCCATATTTTCAAAAAGAGGGAATCATCCATGAATCTTCTAGCATTGATACTCCACAACAAAACGGAGTGGCAGAGAGGAAAAATGGTCACTTGCTAGCCACGACTCGAGCCCCTCTATTTCACCATAATGTTCTAAAACACTATTGGGGGGAAGCTGTACTCACAGCTGCATATATGATTAATCGTCTACCTTCTCGGGTGCTAGGGTTTAAGTCACCCGGGTGCTAGGGTTTAAGTCACCAATGGAAACAATGTCCCAATTCTATCCCGACCTTCGTACAACAAATAACATCACTCCAAGAATCTTCGGCTGCACTGCCTTTGTCCATATTCATAATTGAAACAGAGGAAAATTAGATCCAAGGGCTCTTAAGTGTGTGTTTGTAGGTTATTCGTCCGCCCAGAAAGGATACAAATGCTACCATCCACCTACACATAAATTTTTTGTCTCCATAGATGTCACATTTGAGGAAACAAAACCATACTTTAACCAGCCTTATCTTCAGGGGGAGACTTCATTTAGTGAAGATAAGGATAGAGATCTGTTTATGCTCGATCTACCTACTCGTGAGCCAGTTGTGTCCATTGGATCAGCCCCATCTGATCTAATTCCAGCCGAACCAACTTCAGCTGACCCACCTGTATCGGCCGAACCATTCCAACTGGTGTCAACACCCACACCCGCCCACATTGGACCCATGACAGAGCATAATGAACGTCATGACTCTATGCGATTTGTGCAGGCTTATTCAAGGAGAAGAGACTCATATCCTAATCCTATGCAAGTCTAAGCTTCAACTCCTAATCCTGAGAATGAGGTAAATACAATTTCTGACTAATCTCAATTAACACTAGACCATGATCTCCCAATTGCTATTAGGAAAGGCACAAGAGAATGCGCAAAACACCCATTGTATCCTTTGGCAAAATTCGTCTCTTTTGAGAAATTCTCACCCTCACATAGGACCTTTCTAGTTAGTCTAAACTCTATTCATATTCCTGATACTTTATCTGAGGCATTATCTAATGAGAATTGGAGAAATGCCATGAGTGAAGAAATGCAGGCACTAAAGAAGAACCGAACGTGGGAAATAGTCGACTTACCACCTAGAAAGAAGGCTGTGGGCTGCAAGTGGGTGTTTACCGTAAAATACAAGTCAGATGGCTCTCTTGAAAGATACAAAGCCAGACTTGTGGCAAAAGGATACACGCAGACCTATGGTGTGGACTATCAAGAGACATTTGCTCCGGTAGCTAAGATGAACACGATGAGAGTTTTGTTGTCACTGGCTGCTAATTTCAGCTGGTATTTGGAGTGGTTTGATTTATAAAATGCCTTTCTTCACGGAGAATTATACATGGACATTCCTCTAGGATATGAGCAGCAACTGAGAGGCAACAAAGTCTGCAAGCTAAGGAAGGCGCTCTACAGCCTAAAACAATCTCCACGAGCTTGGTTCGGAAGATTCACCAAAGTGATGCTAACCACCGGATACAAGCAAAGTCAGGGAGATCATACACTCTTCATAAATCACTCGGATGCAGGGGGAGTAACGACTCTTTTGATGTACGTCGATGACATAATAATCATAGGAAACGACGAGAAGGAGAAGGAAGCTCTACGAAGATGTCTTGTAAGTGAATTTGAGATAAAAGAACTTGGGAGGTTAATACTTTCTAGGAATTGAAGTAGCTCATTCTAGAGAAGGAATCTTTATCTCACAATAGAAATATGTGATTGATCTCTTTAAGGAAACAGGAAAGTCAGCATATAAACTAATTTCCACACCGATTGAACAAAAACATAGACTTGGAGAAGCAAAAGATGATCCAGCCATGGACAAGGAGAGGTACCAGAGACTGGTTGGGAAGCTCATATACCTTGCCCACACACGGCCAGACATTGCTTATGCCGTGAGTGTTGTCAGCCAATTTATGCACAGCCCAAGAGAAGTTCATCTACAAGCTGTCCATCGCATACTACATTACCTAAAGGCTAATCCAGGACAAGGGATTCTATTTAGAAGAAACACGGGGTTAGTCCTTGAGGCGTATACAAATATTGACTATGCAGGTTCACTGGTTGATAGAAGGTCCATGACAGGCTATTGCACTTTCCTAGGAGGTAATCTTATAACATAGAGGAGTAAGAAGCAAAATGTAGTGGCAAGATCAAGTGCTGAAGCAGAGTTTAGGGCGATGGCGCAAGGAGTTTGTGAATTACTATGGCTCAAAATAATTCTGGAAGACTTAAAGATTAAGTGGGATGGACTTATGAGGCTATTTTGTGACAACAAGTCGGCTATCAACATCGCTCATAATCCCGTTCAGCATGACCGGACAAAGCATATTGAGGTAGATAGACATTTCATAAAAGAGAAGTTGGACAGCAGATTAATCTGCACACCGTACGTCCCAACAAACAATCAACTTGCTGATGTACTTACAAAAGGACTGAACAGTGAAGCATTCCAACGACTTATATGCAAGCTGGGAATGAAGGATGCATATTCACCAGCTTGAGGGGGAGTGTTGAGAGTCCTAATTAGGTTTTCTCTTATGTGTCATAGTAGGTTTTCTAAATCTTATCTAGTTATGTCTCTTAGTCTTATTAGGTTTGATATTCATAAGTCTATATATATGACTGTTGAATTGTATTCAGAAAATCAATAATACATAATTCTTTTCAATTCTTTTCGTTAGCAGTTTTGTCATGGGTATGAAGGATATTAGGAAATTAAAGGTGCGTTACCTAAACTTGCTAGACCTTAACCGGGCCTGGTAGTTCCTTGATGTGGGCACAATCTCCTAGGCTAACATATATTTTGTTTTGGAACTGGGGCTATCTTTTTATAGTCTAAGTACATTGGTTTTATAATTTAATTTGGTTTTAGTAGGCTGAGTTTGTCACAGTTTGTAACGGATCTGAGGATGTTTGTTTATGCTGTAATGCAGCCTCCTAGGTTTGATGACAGAGAAGCTGCAGATCGAGTGGCAACTCCTGGAGTATCTGTGGGGCTTGTTTGGACCACCTTTGGTGGAGAGGTCCAGTTTGTGGAGGCTACAGCAATGGTAGGAAAGGGTGGATTACATCTGACTGGTCAACTTGGTGATGTTATTAAGGAATCAGCACAAATAGCACTGACATGGGTAACTATTTGTCTGCATTCCTTTCTTATGTATGAGTTTTCAGTTCCCACCTCTTTGGCATGAAATTGTCAGTCGTATGGTTGTTTGTGTACCTACTGAATTATGTTAATCTTTTTAAGAGGTTAAATTTCTTAACAGTTTGTCAAAAATGTATATCTGAAATGCATTGGAATTAAATTCATCTATTGTAACTGTCTCTGGTTCCATTAGTTTTTATATGAGCAATTGTTTTTTTTCCTCTTTGTGAGAGAACTATGACCTTGTCTAGCTGTATCACTGTCATTTGTAGAAGGAAACCAGCCTCAATTTTACCAGTGCAGAAAGAAGGGATATTCCTTTGATATGGGAGCTTAACTTTTCCAGACACAAAGAGAATGGATATTCCTTTAATATATCATTGATTATTTCCTTCCCTATGAGTGGTAATTTATCCAAGGTTTAGGGGTTCAGCTCCTGTCGCTAGTGTAGACTAAACTCTGCATGATATATAATTTTTTTTCTTTCTTTCCTGGCATGGTGCATTTTCTATGCTTATATCATCATGCTTATTCAGAGATCAGTTATTACATTTAATTAAGGAGAGAAGCTGTCATCCTTCTAAATTTTGGTTGAAGGAAAACAAAAGAATCCCTTACCATCTGAAGTTAATTGTTTTGGCTTTCAACATGTTATCACAAATCATCATCTAAATTTCACCACCTCCAGAATAGGAAAAACATCCGCATGTCTCTCTATGCAGAGAGTGCACTAGAAAATATACCCGCATTTCATTTTGGGTTCTCTTGCATAGTAAGGTGTATCAAGTGCTCATGCTTGACTGCTATTTTGTAAGTTCTCCACAATTTCGTTTGTGTTTTTGTTAGGTTAACTCTGGATTTGGAGATTAGATAGTAAACAAATATATTGTCATCTACATCATTTATATTCTCCTCTTGACTACCTGTCATCTTCTGTCTGTCTCACGATGCAAGATGTTCCGCAGGGTATCTTGTTTTTCATTTTTGGTAAACTCAATATGAAAGAATTAATGTTAAACGAGTTCTGTAAATATAGGTAAGAGCTCGTGCAGCGGATTTCAAGTTGGCCGCTGCTGGGGAAAAGAATCTCCTGGAGGGCCGGGATGTTCATATTCATTTTCCTGCTGGGGCTGTTCCTAAGGATGGCCCGTCAGCTGGTGTGACTTTGGTAACAGCTCTAGTTTCATTATTCAGCCAGAAAAGAGTGAGAGCAGATACAGCAATGACTGGAGAGATGACTTTGAGGGGTCTCGTGCTACCTGTTGGTGGTATCAAGGATAAGGTACCTTTTACCCGCTCTCATGATCTTGTCATGTATTTGCAATTATTAGAGAAGAATATTGATAGTATTTAGTTTCAGTCCTGCTGATTCTCTACTTGAATTATATTGACTCTTGGGATGGATACATTTTTATTGGTGTGTATTTGAAGAAACTAAATTATTTTACTGAGCTGCCATCCCGTCTGTGTGTACAGTAAGGTTCATGGATCAAATGTATTCAATTTTAGACTGTAAACTGTTTTTCAATTTTTCCTCATCGATTATCTTGACTTCCTTTCGTGTGGGATCTATTAACATGACCGTGGTTAATGGTATGTATTGTTACATGCAACAGAGGTAGTTTCTAAGATTACATTCTCTAATATGCAATGTGTAGATATTGGCGGCACACCGTTGTGGTATCAAGAGGGTTATTCTGCCAGAGCGGAACTTGAAGGACTTGGTTGAAGTACCAGCGGCTGTGCTTTCCTGTTTGGAGGTAAAGTTGTTTCTATATGGAAAACTGTTGTTCAAGTTTGTCAGTACATTTGTAAACTGAAGTTTGCTTCATAGTGGGACAGCAATATCTTTGTATTTCTTCTTTAACTGCTCGGTACCCAACACTCACTTAATAATGGATCTGGATGCATGCGGCTTTTCGCATTGATTTGCCCCTCTTCTGTATAAGTTTGGTTTTGGAAGTCCTTACAGCATGCTTTTGAAACCAAAGAGCTCCATTTGTTCAGAACCTTTCCTCTTTCTGCAAATTATGTTTAGAGGAAACATGCAGAGATATATTTGGTCGAAATGCTGGCTTTTATGTGAAAGTTTGCCGCGTTGAGTCAGTGGCTACTTGGCCAACTAAGCCAAACCATATTATGGAGTGTTGCATCTTCAAACCTAGTAGAATATTTATCATAATATTGGCTGAAAGATGCATGTATTCGTAGTTTCTTTAATGTACAGTTCAGTATAATCATTATATGAGATATACACCAGTTAAGTGCAACTAATTTCTTGTTGTCTTCTGTTTTGCCAGATTCTACTAGCCAAGCGAATGGAAGATGTGTTGGAGCAGGCATTTGAAGGTGGCTGCCCTTGGAGACAGCACGCAAAATTATGACAAAGCCCTCAAGGCATGTTTGTGTAACAAGTCTCCGAGATCAGATTTTATACAGCTAATCACCACATCGTTGGGCGAACAGCTTCGACATATGTTTGGGTGCCGCCTTCGGCCTTCTGATATCCACGAAACTGTTAGTGGGCTCAACCGATCATGGTTCGGTAGAGAGAGAAAGAGTTCAATTTGAAGTCTCTGATGGTATTATTTCTTGTTTTCGTCAAGCTGTATTTACTGCAGGAAAGCATCTCCCAACGTAATTCCCTGTTCTTGTTCCTTTCTTCTTCTTCAGTTTACTGTGTATAATCATATACTGATTTCTCTAAATGTGTACAAATTATTATTTGATTGAGAAAGGGAAAACATACCATTCAATTGATGAGATTTCCAATGAAAGTTATTTCCCCTCGAACCGGCTTAGTCTCATTAGTTTTCCTATGAACTTGAACAATGATAGGTTGTTTTTTCTCTGCCTCTGCTGCTTGACAAGTATAATTGATTTAGATCAAGACGTAGAGGAATTAAATTTTGTTTCCACATGCTGAATTTCAGCTGCTTGGGATTATGAAATAAAAGTCTATTTTTTTTAAAAATAAACCATCATTTTTTAGATTTTGTTGAGCTTTGCGTTATAAATGGTATTTGGTTTTTTAGTGCAATCTCATGATGTTTCATAATAAATTTTTATTTATCAAAAAATAATTCATGAATAATTATATGATATGATACAATTATAATCATAGATTTAACTTTTTAATGAAGTGGTATATTATCTGCATGTGTTAATCTTTAACCTCCAGTCGCAAACCACTCAAGACTAACTGTAACACTCTTATTTTAACCTACCTTGATCCAATTAGACCTCAGACTTTAGTTAATTCGGCTTTTCGATAAAGTGGTTTATTCTGATACCAAACAGAAGTGAGAAAAAATTAGAATTAATAACCGGTATCAATACAGTTTAAAAGTATGACCACTATCAGGATTAGCTCTGATCAATACTCCTACACAGTGATACAGCATAGAAATAATGAAAATTATCTAATTTTATCTGCGCATCATTTTTAAAACTATGCAACATTCAAAAATAGGAATCCAACCATCCATACCGTCTCAAATTAAAATCTCATAATATTATCATCTTAAACTGAGTTCCAGAGAACATAACATGATAGCAAATTGCTCAGAAAAGTAAAAAGGAGCATTTCCCATTCTCTGTGGTATGACAACCTCTAGTGTCATAAACTCCTCAACATTGAAACAAAAAAGCAAACAAGAGGTTCTTGTGTCTGAAAATTTATTTCAGCCTTGTAATCACAGGGAAAATATCTTCACAGATCTAAGCGGTTTACTGATTACAGAGGGAATTCACCTTATCAATGAAACACAAAATGGGAAGCCAAGAGTGAAAAAAAAGGGCAAAATGATGTAAGATCATTAGCCTGAGAGAGCTGAGTTAAGAGCACTGTGGACATCAACCCCAATCTGGGCCTCAGCTTTCTCTAAGTCGGTTGTTGCTGAACTGAGCTTCTGAGTGAACTCTGCAAGACCCTTCTGGACCAGGCTAGGGTCAATGTGGTCAATTGGCACAGCCTCAACAGCAATTATATCAGCAACAGAGTTTGCATGGATAAAAGCAAACCCGCTGCTAAGAAAATATTTCTTCACATCATTTCCTTCATGAACTGACAAGATTCCAGGCTTCAATTCTGCAATTGTAGGTACATGTCCAGGTAAAACACCCATTTGGCCAGTTGTAGCTGGAATTATGACCATGTCAACCTAAGACAAATCACACTAAATATAAATAAATATATTTAAAAATAAAAGGGTCCCAAGGGGCAGAAAATGCATAATTGTTAAGAAATGACCGAAAAGAAACACACAATATACTTAAGTAGCCATTTAAGTTTAACACAAGACAACTGGGTAGGCATGAGCTGCATGAGTCATTTTCTACCAGAGAAGTTTTTTATTACTGTCACTACATTTTGAACTCTTTATGCTAATTGAAACACAAGTTTGTACTTCCAAGTTCAAATACATATTATAGATCTCATCCTCCCTCTTTTCTTCCATGATGGAAACTATTAGGGATGCAATGATGCAAACCAGGCTGGTTTTACCTTCCCGTTCCCCCCCTGCATTATAAAACTCTTTTCCGTCCCTGGGCTGGATTCTCGGAAACAGATTTCCTTATGTCCCTTATACCTGCAGGGAATGTTCCCACTAGCTTTCATGACGCCCCCAAGAACAATAAATTTAAAACAGCAAATGGTACTTTGTTAACAAAGCTTGTGCCTTATTCACTAATACAAACCTCACGAGTATATAGCTGAATGCACTCTCTAACTTCGTAAAATTAAATCTTACTAAATAAAATTTTAGCCATATCATTTGACTACTACTAGCTTCCTGATTTTAACAGCTTTAAATTGTTTGGGGAATAATAACTCAGCATAACTATATGAGTAGAGAATCTTATTCAAGATTTTAGCATCTTGACATTTCCTCTTCTACATCTCCTCTACCATGGTGATAAAGTGCTACAATCTCCTTGCATGGAGCAGTGTTCTACAAAAATGAGTGTGACTTTAGTGATTCCAGTTACAAACAATATCCCAAATCTTTATTCTTCTTCTTCAATGTACTTTAATATTTTTATTTTTATCTTTTTCACTCGGGATCCAGTAGTTCCTTCAACCTATGCAAGAAACACTAGTAGAGATGGAATGACTATCATTAATTTAAATTATTGCATGTAGATGTAGAAAGGAGGAAAAAGGTCAATGGAACACTTAAGGACTTTCACAAAGACAATTCTTCAGGCCGAAAAGAGAACTCCCATTCCCATCAGAGAGAAACGGAGAGAGAACTCCTATGTTTATTTCTTCCTTAGTTCCATCTTTGGCTATTTAAAATATAGAAGTAGGCTAAAACACTGTAGAAAAACATTTATTTCCCTGAAATATGGGTTTATCAAATTCCCAACCAATACGAGGGATGCACGTTGTTCACTATAGATATTAGATAGAGTACACTGCAGCAAATTATTGAAGAAATATGTTTGGATGAATTTGACATGGAGAAACAGTGCAGCGAGCTCGAGAGCCGTGACCAATGATGTCCCATCAGGGAGAGAAGCGAGCTGGGAATTGACACGGAGAAGATAAAGAGACTGTAAACCAAGAGGATTATTTGCAGAGTTGACAGCGACCATGGTACCGTGACTGCTGTCCTTTGTTAGCGATGAGGTGAAGGAGAAAGGCTATAAGGGTTAAGAATATGATGCGAGTCGACAGCAGATAGGATAAGAGAAAGAGACTGAAAAAGGGTTAGAGAATAGTGTGTATATATATGTATATATAGGAGATCTATTAATACTAAGGGGAAATATGTAATTGCATATTTAAGGCAAGGCCAGAGCAGAGGATGTTATCCTTGTCCCTCCCTAAAACCAGCTTCAGGGAAAGAATTCCCCCAGTCCCGCACCCTTTCACAGATTGAGGTCGTAATTATTGTGCTGATCAGGGTGGGGCCCCAGTTTTCCAGTGAGTTTTCCATCCCCAAGTTTCTGGCAATAATTTACCTGACCATCTATTTTATTAAAACTTTTAAAACATAATAAGTGTAATGAAATATTTATAAAAAAGTATAATGAAGTATATATAATGTTTTATTATTGCCAAAGATGCTTCTGTACTTCTGCACTATTTTTGAATTTTGTCGAGTATCAGAACATGTGTCCACTTGTTCTCCCTCCTCCTATGGATGTCACAGAATATCAGAAGTTACTCCATCAATAATGTACTTTATTACATACGTAATTTAGTATGTTACTCCAAATGTGTAATTATGTATGTATCTATCTTCCATATGTCTAGTAAGTAACATATTGAAATATCGCCAAAGAAGTTTCAGTCACTTCCATAGCATTTTGAAATCAGATGTTACTGAAACATAACATTTCCTTTCCAAGCTAATTCCTAATTTCTTACTGCTCATCCACCCTATCTCTTCTTTGTTCTTGCTTTCACTGTCAAGGACCTATTTTACCATCTGCAAACACCACATGACAGCCCCGATTTCCAGTTCATCGCTGACCATTGCCTTATTAAATCATCTCTTTCCAAACCCACTATGACACATCTTAGTTGCAAATGTTCCAGAGATATGCGCATACCCTCCCTGAAAATCCAAACGACATATTGGCATCCCTTTGATTGCTTACTTCGGTAAGCAAGGATTAGAACCCAGACTCATAGCGTGAACATATCTTGCCTCTGTCCATCGCAAGATCATATTTGCTCATAAAATGCCCAACCTTACAGCTGTTCTCTACATCCTCCACTCCTTGGCAACATAGAAATGAGTTGTTCTCAACTTCTAATAGGAAGGCATCACTAATCAGTCAACCTATCAACTAGAAAGGGTTGTGTTTTTGTGACAGAAAAGATTGCAATACGATGGAAGCAGCATACGATTCTTTATAATAAAAATATTCATTCCATTTTATATATATTGGTAAGTATTCATACTATATGTGAATCATATTAGTACATTACAATACTAAATGATAAATACCATGAAAACTAGTGCACTAAATATTTTAAAAGAATCGAATTGATTTTTATACACAATCATTCACATTAAATCAAAAACTCTAAACAGAAGTGTAAAACTAACAAAGTCCCCAAAATTAATTACCATGACTAAGTACCCACGCACGTAGATTAATAAAACAACAGAAAACAAAAAATTAATGCTAAAATGGCCAATTCGATATACAAATATCACTAATCATTCAAAAATGAAGAATTGCTGGATTGAATTGGCCAAGTCGATCTCCATTATTCAGAAATTCTAAATAAACCTGGATTCGAAAACCCAAAATTGATCTCCATCATTAACGAAGTAGCCAAATCAGTCAACATTACCAACAAACCCAAATAAAACCCAGATGCTAAAATCTCTCACAAAAATTAAGAGAAAAAAAACAGAGCAAAATCAAATAATCAATGATCGAAAGCCAAAAATTTCAACCTAAAATAAGATTCTAGTCACATAAACAAAAACCCCAAATCAACCAACTCTACCAACAATCAAATCCAAACCCAGATGCCAAAACCAGCAAAAGAAAAGAAACAGCCCCAAATCAGAACCAGAATAAAACGCAAATCAATGAAGGAAAGAAAGAAAACAAATAGAAACGAACCTCCTTAGTGGAGAGCTCAGATGCATAAGGAAGGACAAAGTTGACACTGAGCTTGGAAGGGATCGAAGAAGGAGTGGAAGCACGAGGGACCATGAAGGCAGAAGGCGTCTTTGGAGGGTCAATGTTTGGTATAACCTTCTTCCATGTCTCGATGAAGGTCGAATCAACAGTGGGTGTGGCTGGCACCTCTGTGGAGAAGGCTCGGGCCACCTTGGGTTTGGTGGTGGTCAAGGGTCGAGCCAAAAGGCGTGTGGCTTGCCGGAACATGATGGTGGCGTAGGGTTTCGGTTTTGGGTCAGATTGTTTGTTTGGAAATGCGAAGAATTGCCCGACTTTTGAGAGAGAGCAAGAACAGTTAAAACTTTTTAAGTGAGTTTTCATATTTATCATTCACCTCTTTACTTCACTCTCATTCCCACCCCCTCTTTTCTTTTCTTTTTCACCCCAACCCCCATTCTTTTTATTTTTAAAAAAATCTGCTGTATATTTACATCAATTTTTGTCAAATTTTACGACCACTTGTAAAGAGTACTTAAAAAATGATCACCATTCGAAAATGACACAATGTTTCTCAATATGAGAATAAGATTGGTCGTGTCAACTAAGTTGAAAATCTGAAATGGCAATTTAAGCAAAAGTTAAGGCTAGATTGTTAAACTAAAAACCTGAAGGGGCGGTTTAGACAGCGGTTTAGACAACAAGGGTGTGTACGTTATTCTTAGAACTACGACTGGCTTGATTCCTTTCAAGGTACGTAGGCAACCACTTTTGTGCAACTATATTCTTTTACATTTGTTGACATTGATTTCTTTTTGCAAAGTTGTATAAATATGTTTCTATAACCATGAAGAAGTGAATGAAATGAATGTGAGGGGATTGATTTAGTAACTAAGTTAATGGGTGAAGGTCCTTAATAAGCCGTGCTACTTGTTAACAATGTAATTAGAAGAGTTTTCTCATTGTAAGAATGCGCATTGAGTCAAATGTTCTTTCTTTTTATGTTTTCTCGCCTTCTTTATTGCCACCATTGCGTTTGTTTCTTCCAAATTACTCATACACAATCATACCTACATTCCCCAAGAAAGTAACCTTTCAGACTTGAACCTTGGTGTCTTCACAATGGTGATTCGAGAAGAATTGGGCAAGAAGAAGATTACAGACATATTTAAAAGTGGATTGCTTCTATTGTAGCCTTTGCATTTGTGCTTTCCTAGTCAGACGATCATACCCATTCACTTAGAAAAGGAGAAAAAAGGAGACTTTTTTGGACTTAAACTTTTGTTGTGACTCAAGAAGTGTGGGAAAAGAAAAGAAGTCATGGCTAAATTCAAGAATGGTCAAACCATCACGTTGGGGTCATATCTCAAGATGCTTTTGACTACCATTTAACCACTTTAACTATATTAGACCGAAATCTCCCTTTCTCTCGCACAAATTATTTTGAAAATTTTCATGTGCCATTTTCATTTCATTGCACGCATGGAAACAAATTCACTTTAAAAGTTTGCATGCATCATCTTTACTTGCATTTCATCTATTCTTTGCATAAAATGACAAAAATACATGAAAATTTTGTTTTCAAAATCTGCATGTACCACCGCCACTTACATGAGGTATATGCATCCACGAAAATCAATAGAGCCTTCATTCTTCATTACATAAAAAAAAAAATTCATTGCATACATGCAACATGTGCATAATAAAGAGAAAAGGAAAAGAAAACTAAGGTTTTCATGCCCAGTCATGAGATCGCCCATTTTCTCCTTGTTCTTTACTTGTCTTGATTTTTTTTTCTTTTTTTGCAGGTAAAGCTTATAAATTCGGTAAGATTCAGATCCAAGCATGTAAAACAAGCCCGTCAACTAAGAAGATGCAAGCACAATCAAACAAATGCAAATACAATCACACAGATGTCCATTAGATGTAAGAAATTTAGTCAAACATGCAAGTACAAGCACAGTTCACATGGAAAGATCATTTTACAAGGTAGGGTTTGTGAGAAGATTAGCTTACGAAAAGAAAAGAATCTAAACAACCCTCAAGAGAAACTTGAGCTCATCATCTCAAAATTAGTATACAATGAATCAAAGCCCTCGAAGCAAGCAAGGAAAGCTAAGCTTAGCTCATAATGAACCAAAGTACTTGGAGCAAGCAAAGTGGGCGAATCTTATGAAATGAATGTAGAATCTATAAGCCTTCATTTCCCAAGGCATCATTGTAAAACCTTGTTCCATTAAGGCATTATTGTAAGCCCTCGTTTTCTAAGGCATCATTGTAAGCCTTTGTTCCCTTGAGGCTTTATTATAAGCCCTCATTTCCCAAGGCATCATTACAAACCCTTGTTCTTTTAGGCATTATTGTAAGCCCTCGATTTCAAGATGCTTTCTCACAAAATTCTTTTAAACAAGCATTTTCAAAAGTACTTTAAATAGGTGACAATCATCAAGTCCTTTAAACAAGCATTTTCCATTAAAGTTCTTTAAACAAGCTAATACCTTAAAGTCCTTTAAACAAGCGTCCACCGTTAAAGTTTTTTAAAATGCATTCCAGATATTCTAATGGTAGTGGTACTCAAGAATCATTAAAACCTCATGGCGAGTTTTTTCATAAAATCCCTGGCCAAGTCAACAAGGAAACAAAACAATACTTTTCCCTAGTGGAGTCAATCTCAACTCAATGAAGAAATAAGTCAACATATTCTCTAGTCAAGTGGATGATAGACCAATAGAGTCCCTAGTATAGATCAAAATCACAAAGATGGTTGAGCTCGAGAGCAGTCACTCCCTATTGACGTCCAATAACCATATCTTGAGTAAAGGGTGTCAACCATAAAGTCTTACACCGATAAAAGTCCTTAACCAAAAGGTATCCTTCTCTTCAAACCTCAAGAAAAATCAAGTATAGAATCCCGAGTGGAGGTTGGGCAAAGGAATAAATCAAGTATCAAGTCTTGAGTAGAAGATGACCCAAATTCATCCAAGTATCGAATCACGAGTGGAGGTTGAATGATAAAAATCAAGTTGGTTCAAGTATCGAATCCTGAGTGGAGATTGAAATGAATTTGTCCAAGTATCAAATCCCGAGTGGAGGTTGGAAAAATGAATAGGTCAAGTATTGAATCTTGAGTTGAGATTGACCCAAATTCATCCAATTATTGAATCCCAAGTGGAGGTTGGATTAGAAAAGTCAAGTTGTTTCAAGTATCGAATCCTGAGTGAAGGTTTAACCGAATTTGTCCAAGTATTAATCTCAAGTGGAAGTTAGGTAAAGGAATAGGCCAAGTATCGAATCCCAAATAGAGATTAACCTAAATTCATCCAAGTATCAAATCTCGAGTGGAGATTGGATGAGAAAAATAAAGTTGGTTCAAGTATCGATTCTCAAGTTAAGATTAAACCAAATTTGTCCAAGAATTAAATCCCCAATGGAGGTTGGGCAAAGGAATAGGTCAAGTACCGAATCTCGAGTGGAAGTTGAACTCAAAATCACTAGAAGTTTTCTTCATAAATTGTCCAACAGGATCAAGGAACAGTAAAGTGACAAAAATCGATTCCATGACCCCAGGTACACATCATTGTCATGGGGTTCTCATGACACATTTCTTTTGCCCATGACATGTTTCTCTTTTGCATTTTCATACACTACACTTTATCGTTCCAATATTTGGAATGAATTTTTGGTTCTTTACAACCTTTGACTTTTGCTTACGATGAAGCTCAGTCAAAGAGAGGCAAACTATAGACACCCAATTTTATTCCAAATATTAGAAAGAACCACATGTGTGGCCTGATGATGAAACTTTAGTCCTGAAACGCTTAAGATGGGTAAATGTATTATGGAAATTGAATTTTGGATGAGAATAGATCAATCAAACTCAAACCAAACCAAACCGAAACAAGAAAAGAAGACTAAGGTGCAGCTGATCGATGAGCCCCATGATAGTAATGTTCACTAAAACCCAATATAATTTGATGTTATGGGTATGCCGCTTGTAAATTGATATTATTTATTTATTGACAGTAAATAATAATTATGGTATTTTTCTTATTTATCATGTTCATTACAAATCAATACATGTGCATTACATTATAAAGCTCAAAGAATAAAAGCAATGAAAATGAACACCATGATGTGATCATGCTAATGAGATGTATTTTATTAAGATTTATTCTTAAATGTTCCTAATCATAGGATCACTAAGAAGGGCATTAGTGAATTTGGATAGATTAGTACATACTATGCTTTCTCAAGGAGTTGAGGGCGATTGATCTCATAGTCACTAGTGTGTGAGACACTAAAACAAGTTATGTAGGTGCTTGTTAGAGAACATGTACACCGAATTGACTCGGCTAAGTAATTCATAATGGACATTTTATTGGCTATCAATAGAAATTATTACGTTGCAGTTGTATAAGTGATATTTAGACTTGAGTCACCATAGATGCCTTGTGTATAGGTCATCATGCTTTGATGCTACTTAAATCTGATTCTAATCATGAGTCACAAAAGGGTAGTAATTGGGTATGACCACTTATGTATGGAGGTATACGAGTGTACAATAGATGATCCATCACTCTGAGTAAAAGAGAGAAAATGTCCTATGTGATCTGATTAAGTTATAGCTTGGAAATTCCTTATCCAAGGTGGGGTAAAAATTAGAAAGGATTTTCTAATTTCACAATTTAAGTTATGGACTTGAGATCAAGATACATATGATTAAATAATTAAGACTTGATAGTAAATCTATGCCTTAAATGTAATCAGGTACATTGCATAATGGAAGGATTGAATTGTACAGTAACTGACAACGAAAAGGTTCATATTAATTCATATTGCGGGTAGTCATGACATACTACTAGGTGTCAATCATGACTTGTAGAAGTCTTTAAGAATTAATTGTAATTAATTCTTAATCAAAGGGAAAATTAAAAGGAGTTTTAATTAATTGGATGAGGTGCAATTTCTAAGTAAAAGTTACGACCTACTACCAACGTGATATTGAATCTAAGGGGTCACATAAAATTAGGCAATTACAAGAATAAGAGAAAACTAATGGGCTAATAAAGAGATTTCTAAGAATTAATTAAACTAGGGGTTTAATTACAATTCTAGAAATCCTAGAGCTTTTGGGAGTAAAAGCTAATATATAAAGGTTCTATTTGATAGAAACCCTGATGCTGAAATTGTTTAGGTACTCTCTAACTCTCTAAAAGGCAAAAAAACCTAAAGCTAACACTTTGAATTTTCGGCTAACCCTAATCCTCCTCTTTGTGTGGTGTTCAGCATCCTAAAGAAAGAGATCCTCATTCTTGGTTATTCATGTGGATACACTTGGGCGCTCAAACGACTTGTGAACTCATCTCCAAAGGATCAACAAGAATCTCCATCAACGTAAGGTATAAATCTTTTACCTAGTATGGAGATTAGATTTATCATTCTAATAGACTCATAGTGAAATTCTAGGTTGGAGTTTATTGGAATAATTGATTTTTTTTTTTATAAATTTTGTTGCGTATTCTATGCTGATAGACTTACAGCCCAGACCTGGTCGGTCGGGTCCGAGACCTAGTCGGTTGCGTAGCCTCTCGATTTTCCTTTATTTTTTCCAATTTTTGCCAAGGTTGTGTGTCCTAGTCCAAAAAGCAATACAAGTTCATAGAGAATTAGTTTTCCTATTCCAATAGGAAGACTTTGCCTCTAAGGAACCTTAGTTTTCCCCTCCTATATATACCCTCTATAGACACTAAAAGGACAAACTGCAAGCATTGAAAAAGAATGAAACTAAGAGATCTCTAAAACCTTGATAGCACTAAAAGTTTTAGCTAATTTTCTCCTCTCATAAACCCTAAATCTCTCATGAAAAACCTAGTTCTTCACATAATCATTTATTTTTCCATAAACCCTAGCCTCAACCAAAACCTGAAAACATAAACTCTTATTCTTTTATATCAATTCTCAAATCAAATTCAAGTTCCTATGTGTGTTTGTCAATCAACACACTAATTCCATAATTTGAGGGCAATCCACACCACAAGTGAAAAATGAATTAATTTTACTCCATTAATCATTCCACAACATGTGGAGAGATTGAATCGCAAAAGGTAAACAATATACGTCTAGAAAATCTAATTACCAACATGATGATTGAATATTATGAACCTACTTAGATTAATAATTAATGCATGTTTTAGGGTTTTAATTTATCTTCATACGTCATATAGATTTATTTCGTAAAGCATGATCTAGGATTGCACCCAAATTCATATATCATGTAGATTAGAGTTTTACATCTTAAATATAATTGATTAAAAATAACATGTCATATAGACATAATATTTTTAAGATTACTTGAATATTTACATATCACCTAGATTAGGTTTCACATTTTTTGTGTTAGTTAAATATGCTTGGAATCATCAAAAACATAGTTTTAGCTGAAATTCAAGAAAATCCAAAAATTGGCACTAGGGTTGCTGACTGGCTCCTCACTGGGGCCGACCAACCCTGTAGAGTATAGGCTTGAGTCCTGTCTGGACCTGACTTGCTGACCTGGCCCCAATTTTCTGTTTCCTAGTTCGATTATTTACACTTATCTCCTTATGTTCTAATGTGTTTTCTTCCGTTGTTAAGTAAATTCTAACGTTTTATGCTATCCAATGGTGTATTTTTACCTTTTAAATTGCTCCCATACATTATAGATATCTTTTGTTTGATTGCTATCACTACAAGAAAATTAGTTATCAATTACAGTTTTTTCTGTTGCTGATAATCAATTTTCCATCGCTGATGATCCATCGCACAAATCCTAGTCGCTCATAAGTTTTTTTGCGAGGAAAAAATTATCTGTCGCAAATAAGTAGTACATGCGACGAAATTTAAGTCGCATATAGTTTGTTGTTTTTATCCAGTTAATCTTTAAAATAATAAAATAAATTATAAGGCTATTTTATGACCTTTTCTACGACGAAAATCCATTGCAGATAACAATTATTGTTCGTTGCAAATACTATTTGAGACTGATTTTTTTTTTTGCGTGAATATTATTCGCTACGGATTTTCGTTCCAGATGATGAGTTTATTTTTTAATTATTTTTTTTGAAAAACTCTGTTTTATAATGAAAAAACTCAGTTTTGTAATAAAAAACTACTAATAACATACATAATGCAATTATATAAAATCATCAACAATAATATAAAATCTACAAAATTAGATAGAGCAATTTTAAAATTATACTTTAATATTATCATCAATAATAATATTAAATCATCAACAATAATATAAAATCTATAAAATTCATACTGTACCAAAAATATTCAAAACATTACATGAAAATAAAAAAAGTTTCGGAAAACAAAGGGAGCCCATCACATCCCAGACAGGTCAGGGTAGTAGTCATCGTCATCTCTAGGATGCTATTCTCCTCCATTATCAACATCCTACAAAAGAAGTTAAAATAAAATTATAACATACAAAGAAAAGCGAGACATATGATTTTAACTAATTATAGAAAAATGAATAATCATAATTATAAAGTTTGAAGACCATTTTTCTCCCCCGGCTCGTCCACAAGACGACTATTTGGCATATTCGCCCCTGAAACCACTACGTGTTAATAGTTTGAACCTAAACCGCATACTTTCTCTCATAAAATCCAAACTGGTGATCCGAATCCAATTTGGTTTTTCTCACAACTCACTTTATACATTTTGGACATGCTGGTTCCCCTGGCTCGTCCACAAGAACTATTTGATATTTTCGCCCTTAAAACCAGAAGTGTTAACAGTTTGAACCTAAAATGCATACTTTTTCTTCTAAAATCCAAATTGTTGATCCAAATCCAATTTGATTTGTTCTCACAACTCACTTTCTATGTTTATGAAATGGTGGTAACATCGGCTCATCCACGAGACGACTATTTGACATTTTCGCCCCTAAAACCACTAAGTGTTAATGGTTTGAACCTCAAAACGCTTATTTTCTCTCCTAAAATCCAAGCCGGTGATCCGAATCCGATTTGGTTTGTTCTCATTACTTACTTTCTACATTTCAGACATGCTGCTACCCTTGGCTTATCCACATGACGATTATTTGACATTTTCCCCCTAAAACCACAGTCTTAACAGTTTGAATCTAAAACGTCTACTTTCTCTCCTAAAATCAAAATTGGTCATCCAAATTCGATTTAGTTTGTTTTCACAACTAACTTTCTACGTTTTGGACATGTCGATACCTTGGTTCATCCACGGATGACTATTTTACATTTTTGCCCTTAAAACCACTAAGTGTTAACAATTTGAACCTCGTATAAAGGAACATATACATTGCCCCTCACCCTAGCTTTGAAAAATTTCCACCAGTCTAGTCTTTGAAGGGTACTACTCAAACTTTGCGACAAAATGTTTATTAGTTGCGACGGAAATTCCGTTGCAAATGCTTGTTATCTGCGATAAAAATTTTGCTGTCACAAATAATTCATCGCAGATGTTAAATTTTCTTATAGTGTATAAATTTTGGGTCCAAATTATTTGATATAACTACAAATTGAGAATGTGTGCATGTTTAGTGTTTAGTAAAGATAGTTTAATATAATTGTTAAATATTTTTTCAAGAAGACAAAAGCTAGGTTTCAACCTTGGCGAGATGGGAGACCTTAAATCTTTATTCTCTCGTACTTCAATCTCTTGCCTCGAATATATCCTTGACCAATGATAAGTGATTTTGGCCCCCTTTAAGATCAAATGGCAACAAAAGTGAGATACAATGAGATGTCGAACATACGAAGAGAAGAAAAGGTAAGTGATCCACGAGTAGCTCTAAGTGCTACGTGGTGAGTTATATTTACTTTAAGTAATCAAGATAAATATGAAACATATAGTGATAGTATTTGAATAAATCATTAATTTATGATTTGATGATAGATGAAAGTTGGTTGATGGGTATGATAGAAATAAGTGACATGTAGAGAATTATTATATGAGAAGTAATATTATTAGAATAATGAGTCAAATTAATAATGAAGGCGATAAATGAAATTCTTGACGAGCTATGGTTGATGATTTGATTTGATATGATATATGAGGAGAAGAATTTAGTGAAATTGATCAAAAAAATAATTTGAGAAGAAGCAGGATAATTAATTTGAATGTCTAAATGTATGCTTATTTTTTGTATTATTGTTCATATGATTCATATCATTATTCATATGCATATGCACGGAATAAAAAAATCGAGAAGGTAGCCAGTCTAAGCTAAAATATGTCGACATGTGGGAAGACGTTCCCAAATAATAATAACATTTAAATTCACGCATTGCATTTGCTTTAAATATTGATTGTTATTGCTTGAGATGCTAAAGTGTGATTCTTGAGTGTAAATTTATTGATAGATAAATGAGTCTCACAGAGAGACAAATATGATGAGAAGGAAATATGGAAGTATGATATGATGAGAATTTTCTGAGTGATTGATTATATGTTGTGAACCTCATAACGAGGTAAATGATAATATTGAATTGAGAATTTAGAGATGATTAAATATATGATTGAAAGATTGATATGTATGATGAGTAACCTAAGAAGAGATTGTGTAATGGAGGAATTATGAAATTGAGTAGTGATTACAGACTATTGTTATTGAATTATTTGAGGAAAGAGATGAATGCATATCGGAAGATTATTAGAAGTAATCGAGTTATAAGATGTAACTGAGAGTATATAATCGAATACTTCTAGTAAATTTAATTCACTGAGCTTGTGAAGCTCACTCCTCACTGTACAATGATTTCAGGTTGCGGGCAGGACAGATAGAATTGTGAGCGGAGATTCACACTAAATCATTTTCTGTAAGCCACATGATCCACATCCTCAGACTATGAGAAAGAAAAAAAAATTGTAAATATTCATGCATAATATGTTATATATACTGTTCAGTTGAGATTTGAATGATGTAACTCCCCTGTTGAGGGTTGTAGATTTATGTATGTAAATAATTTAGCTGACGTTTTTATATTGTTGCATATATGTGTCATGTTGGGATTTCAAAAAGTGATGACACTGTCTCGAGGGTGGCCAACCCAGGATGGGTCGTTACAATTTTGGTATCAGACCATTAGGTTTTATGATTCTGTAGACTTCATAACAATTTAAAGAAGTAGAAGATTTAAATAAACTACAGTTTAATACAGAGTCTGGGGATGACATGTGGACGTGCTAGAGTTAGCGGTAGAGTTCTGACCAAAGAGGGCGTGGTAGGCCCCTAATTTTTTTTGACAAACTGAGGTTGAGATGGAAGTTGTGTCTGAGTTTGTGGTTCTTAAAATGGAATGTGTTGACAGTATAATTGATACTAGTAAGGGTGTGAGTGAATCTGGAGTTGAAAGATATGAGCTGAGAAAAGCTCTTATTCATGCTTTTGAGAAAATGAATGTAACAGATGATAGAGTTGATAGTCTATAGCATAGACTTGATGAACACGCTAGAGTAGTGCCTGAGGTTGTTGTAAATCCAATAATGATAGATGTTAAAAGGGGAAAGGTGAGGTTATGCATGATATTCAGGGAGATTGTTAGATATATTAAGTTGAATGATATGTTGCTTAAAGGATCTATGAATCCTTTTGAGCCTAAGCTATAGGTGGAATATGTAGAGAGATTATTTGGTATTTTACTAGTGATAGACAGACAGAGGGTTGCCTTTGCTTCATTTGAGTTAGAAGGAGAAGCTTTAGAATTATAGGAGGATACTCTTCCCGAGTAAGTGTACATGTTGATAGACCTTTAACCTAGAATAGTTTTAAGGAGGTTTTCCTTGATAAATAGTTTTCTTATACCTGTAGAGCCCAACAAGAGAGAGATTTTATTTATTTGAGGCAAATGTATTAACTATGACTCAGTATGATAGGAGATTTGTGGCTTTGTCGAGGTTTGTACCAGAAATGGTAGACTTAGAGGAGAATAAGTGTAAGAGATTCATAGATGAATTACATTTTGAGATTAAATTGAAACTATCTTACATGAGGCATATGAATTATGCTAGGTTGGTGGATATAACACTACAGTTTGAGAAGGATTTGATGGAGTTTAGAGGTAGGAGGGATTGACTGAAGAGTTATGGACTTAAGAGACCCAGATGTGGTAGTTGTATGAGTGTGCATGGTGGGAGACCACCCCAGAGGGGCTATTCCTTGTCAAAGGAAACTGTAATATAGAGCCAGAGGCAAGCAAGATCTGTTGCTTTTGTAGCTCAGAGTAATATCAGTAGGACCCTTAGATTTGGGAGACAGGTTATAGGAACTGAGAGTCATGGTAGAGGAAGAGTGATTAGAGATGTTAGGGGGTAAGCTGATGTTACAGTCTGAATAAAATTCTAAGTATGATTTGGGAGGCTATGCATGTAACTAATGGAAAGTTGAGATTTAGGTGGGACTATTCATTGCGAGAATTTGGTTTAAGGGATAAGAAATGTTAGAGCTTTAATAACTATAAGAAAGTATGTGGTAACATTTTTGATAATTTTGAAGGTTATGAGTTATTGACCTTATGGGTAACGGAATATGGATCTAACAGGAAGCATAGAGTAAAGATGAATTGGAGAAAGTGATGGGTGTAGTGACGTTAATAATGCTAAATGTCTTTTAGTTTTCCTCAAGGAAGGAATGAATGAGAGACCAGAGAAAGCGAGAGGTTGGAAAGTGATTCTGTGAAGAGATGGATTGGGAGAGAGAGACACAACTTTAAGGTAGTACTACGTTTGAGGTCCTTGAAGTATAAGGTTAAGGTAGAAATTTAAGAATCCAAGAGTAGAGTATGAAATGGTAAGAATCTTGTCTTTGAAGCAAAAGAGTAAAGAGGAAGATGTAAGAAGGAAATGATTATTAAGTAATACTTGTAGTTGAGGGACTAGTTAGACAAATCGATTGTCAAAAGTTAATGATTTTAAGGCCGAGGGAATTAATTGAAGGGTACACTGCTTAGCAAAGGAAAGAAGTCTATAGTAAGATCAAGTGATACGTTTAGATTATTATGATGATTGGTTGTTAGCGATACGGAGGAAACTCAAGATGATGGTAAAGTAGAATTTAGTTTTGTAATCGTAAATTTCATAAAGATTGAAGGGTTGAGGAGGACTTTTGAAAATATGAAATGGACTTAGGAAAGAGATGTTCTTGTTGTATTTGAACCATGATAAAGAAAATTTTGGGGATGAAATTTTTATAAGTGGGGGAGAATTGTAGAGCTTGGTACTTAATTTTAAATATTTTAATCACAAAAATCCTTGTTGATGTGTTTTAATGTGTTTGTTCAGTTTCTATTTTTATTTAATTCATGCTTGGATTTATGGAACTTAGGAATAAGTAAATAATCATTTTCTAATTACCATGTGTAATTTAATGAAACAGGAAATCAATCATCTGTCATCACGTGTCACAATATTTTAGACAATCATTTTCAACCATTTGTCCTTTTAAGACCCTACATGTCAGTGTACGTAGGATTGCTCGACACCCCTCTAGGGTTTCTCTTCACTCCCTCTCTATAAATAGAGGTGCTTAGAAAGTTTAAAGGATAAACTGATGAACTCAATTCAATTCGGAGAGCTGAATCTCTCACAACTCCCACGGCCTTTATAGCTAACAAATTCCCCCTCTCCCCAAATAGAGTCCTTCCATTAATACATTTCGAATTACTTGATCATAAAATCACAAGAAAATGAAGTCTTAAACCACTTCTATAATGACCTATAGAGAGCAGAGATCATAAAAAACAATACCTCTCAAGATCAAGCTATTCTATCCATTCGAAGATGTCAAAGAGATTGAATCAAAGGAATATTCATCTGTACAAAATATACACTTAGAGATATCTATTCTTATACTCCATAAAAATATTTAATTTATGGCAAACAATTTTAACCATTTGATTTTCAGGAACAGAATTTGAATGTACACAATCATCAAATTTTGGATTCAAAATTCATCAAGAGGTTATTTTAAAATAACATTTAATGAATATTTGCTTTTGTTCTTACATTTTGCTCCGGAAACAACTCAATTGAAAAAATATCCCCCAAAACATTTTGTATATTATAAAATAGGTAAAATTAAATTAATCTCTTAGAAGTTTGGGATTATTTTGATAGAAATTATCTTATTTAATTTATGGATTGAGAAAAACCTCTATTAGAAGCTTGTTAAACAAAAGTCCAATATATGATGTTAGAGGCCATATGAACCCAAAATCTTAATTCAATGTATTTTGGTTCCACCACCATATATATACCCTGCACTAATATAAGTACCTAATCGATTGGTAAGTGGCAGAAGCTTTTTGGACCTAATCAACTGGGATTTCAAATTTTCCAAAAAAATGACTATTTCTTCAGTTTTGAAGGCAAAACTTTCCAAAATGATTTTAATATTTATATGCATTGTAAGTATAATTTAAAGAACCTTTAAAAGTGTTAGTATTCATGAAAATTAAAAATGTTTTTGAAACCCAAAGAAGATGATTTTAAAAAGAAACGAAAAAAGGGCTTAACGACTCGATTTCTTGATTTTTGGTTTTGTGCGAAGTGCACACATAATATTTTAAAGTGTACAAACACCTTGGGTTGTTAGAAATTCTTTTAAATGAATTAAAGTAATGGGATTAAGTGTGATTCTTTCTTAGGTACTAGTGGAAAAATCTTGGGAGGCAAAGGAAGTAGTTGGATCGCGTGGCGAGGTGAGTTTCACTTTACTCATAGTAAGCTTGAGGAACTAATAAATGAAATTAAAAGATTAATATGAATACAAATGAGTATACACTAATAATAATAATTTGAGGGTTATATTTATAATGTACTTTGAAGAAACTTAGTAATATGTGATGTGGTTGATTGATAAATTCTTGTTGCATATTATTGCTTGGTGAATGCATTTTCATGCTATATATATGGTTAGCATATTATTGTGGGGGAGTGATGGGTGAGGTCGGTAGGTCCCTTTCCACATGGGGTGTAAGAGTACTGAATGTTATTGGGCGTGTAGGACCTCAGAAGGGGGATCCATTATGATATGATTGGATGTACCTGCACATGGGGAAATGTCCCCATTGGCATGTGATTAGCCCATTGAGGGGCATTGCGATGATATAATTATATACATGATTATATAATTCATTACATTAGCATTTGCATTGCATATCGTTGATAATGAATATGATGATGGAATTAGCCCTTGAGGGGTGTATGTTGTGATTGGCCCATGATGGACATATGTTGTGATTGACCCATAAGGGGTATGTGATGTGTTTGGCCCGGTGAAGGGCATGAAATTATTGATCCTTGTGATTTGAGAAGTATTATGGTTGATGTTGTTCATAAAGGGCTAAGGTTCTGTTACGTATAGAAAAGTTATGAATTAAGAGATTTAAATAAATTATTGTTATGATATTTAATTCTTTCGTGATAAGAAAATAAGGAAAATAACTTAAGGAAAAATCTGAAGTCGGCTAAGAACTATGCTTTGAAATAAAAAGGTGATTCATTATGACTACTTCTGGTAAGTTGATTTCTCACTAAGCTTTATAGCTCACCCCCTTATTTTACTAACATTTCAAGTTATTCTGGGAGACTTATGGCCCATTTTTTTTAGTTATGTTCATTATAATTTAGATTATTATTACTTGTAACAAATAAGATAAATTTTAAGTTTGAACGATGAAAAAGAAGTTCTAAAAGAATAATTGAATATGAAGGCTATTTTTTAATTTTCAAAATTTTTTGATGCATTGAAATACTTTTAACCAAAATACTATCTGTTCACTAACAATATTATGACATATGAGGTAAATATAAATAAAATCACAAACTATAAGATCTCTATTGATTTTTAAAAAACAAGAAGGTAAATGAAAATAACTCAAACCTCAGTGGAGTTATAATATTTAAATTTTTTTTTAACAATATTAGGGTGAAACTAGTTTTTGACATACAAGGAACTATCTACCTTTTGTTCTTCACTTAACTTTTAAAACAAATTTAGAGAGGAAAGTAGTCAGGATAGTTTCCAAATCTATAGCTACAGTAACCGTTGTCAAGATTTGGATTGAACATTTGGCCTAAGCTTGAAAAGATTTTGCTTTTTGATTTTTTTCTCTTCTGTTTACTTTTTATTTTTATTTTTAAATTTTCCTATTACTTGTTGTTCAATAAAATATAGTACATTTTCATGAAAATTGTTCAAGACACATATAAACCCGATACAAATCAGTTTGATATATTGTTACCTCTCATTTTACCTGGCTTCTAGAGAAATTTATGTTTCCAAATAGCAGAAGCTAGGCCAAGCATTTTTTTTAAAAAACTTATTAAAGATGAATCAAAAGTTGAAAAATAACTTAAAATAATAATAGTCTGAATTTAGACCAAAATCAGAAACTATGTTTTGTAGCTTCTTTCTAGAATTAGTTTTGTTAAAATGTATGATTACTTCATTGACCTTCGGTGGCAAGAGAATTTAAATCTTTCCACTATAAAAACTCAACTCACACTCATCCCAATTAGTCATAATATTATTTTTTGGATATTAGTATTATTATTGTAATCAATACTACTTTTTGATGCTTAAAATAATTTTTTAATCTACGAGTACACAAGTCAATTTGATGAGGAGAAAGTTATCTAGGCATCCAAAATGTCAGCTTATATTGACATAATTTTTATTTTTTGTAATTGACACGTTTGAAAAAGTTTTAGAACTTATCTATCAAACACACCAATTCTTACATTTTAGTTTGGTAGCACGCTCAACGTAACTTTTACCAAATGCCAAACATTTTTATAAGTCACACTACATGTGTCCCTGAAATTTTAACAACACTTATAAGTTCCCAAAGTAGAAGCAAAAACTTTCCCAAATGGATTGTATTCACATTAACCATGCATCAACATAGTAAGGTATCTGAATCAAGATTGAATGGTTATTTTAGCATAAGAAGTTCTCTTGTCATCGCAGAAGAGATCAAGGATCAAACCTCAAAACTTTAAATGCTTTTTATTATAGGAACTCTATTCCCAATGATTATTGCCTCAAGTTAAATGTAATTGGGTGCGTTAAGGTTTTGAGTTCGATTCCTCATGTCAATAGCTCCCTTATGGATAAGGAAGGTGGTTAGGTGGATGAGAGTAAGGGGTAGATTAGGTGATCAAAAGAAAGGTGTTTTTGGGGTGCCAAAATAGCTTCATTGGTAGAGTAACTTGTTATCACACAAGAGACCAACTTACATAAGGATTGGGTGAGATTTACCTCTATTATGTAACCCATAAGGTCAATAGAATGTAACAAAACAAAAGAAATGATGTGTTATTATTAAAATTTTAATTAAATCAATTTGAAATTTTTATTGTATAGTGGCCTTACAAGCGTTTGAACATCATTGACAAGTATCTAGTCCATCACTGGTCTTATTTACAAGCTTGTGATGTTTCTAGGTGGTGACCTTGATTTTGTTGCATAAAATTAGTCTTGTTTTTTTATTTATTATAATGATGAATCTAACTTATCTTATTTTTATTGAATACAAATCATAATAATTTTATTTTCATTAAAAATTTGGTGGCATGAGAGTACGACTCCAAGACTTCAAAGCTTCCAAAATACACTTAGACTTGAGAAAATCATCATATGTTAATTATATGATTTATGGTTTCAAATTCAAGTATTTGAACCATCATTATATTGAATTGAATGGAAAGAAAAAAATAAATTAGAGTTGTACAACAACTAAATAATAATATTGATATTTCTAAAAAATTGATAAATAATAACGTTGGTAATCTAAATTTTTTTGTAGGCTATTAAAATGATATCGATTCCTTCTAATTTTAACAACACGAACCAAAACAAGAACCCAATAAATTTCTTCATCATTCTCAAGTTCCAATGTCTCCTTCCTTTTGACAGTAACTGAATGGTAACAAAGATTTCCTTGATTCTTACTTAATCTTTTATCATCTAGTTTACCGAAATAAAATATCTCTGTCTCTCTCCTCTGCCTCTATCCTTCCAAAATCTTTACACACTCAAGTTATTTTCATAACTTAACAACACCTTCAAAATATACAACACAAAATCTTAATCAAATGTTAAATATCATTGCTTAACTAAATCATAAATGGTACCTTCCTTCACGTACTTAGTAAAGGCCTATTTTCAACCCTTTTAAGTTTTACACTGATTACTTGGTCAGTTTAAGATCTTTCTTTCACCTTTCATTAAGCTTCCTCATAGATTCACAATGTTTAATAACTTTTAACCTTTCAAACTATCTCATTGATAAACATTTCTTTTAACACTAACTCTTCCTAGGGTGTTCCGAACTTTAAAATCTCTTAAGATATTACTCGTCTCTAAGAATCCTCATTCTTTTTTTCTATTTTCCTTGTTCAATTATATCTTGGCCTTATGTACCATATTCATCCCTCTTCTATGTCACATTCCCAAGATACATTTAATTAAGTAACAATCTTTTTCCCTAAGAATACATAACATACATTTGGGATTCACAATTCCTTCTAACATTAATGACCATCCTTTCTAATACTCCAACCATATCTACAACAAATCATCCATCAGTCTTTTGATAAACCAAATCAATATTCCTCAAATTTTTGTTTTCAAGTAAAGTAAAACTTTGGAGTTCACAATAACTAGTGTCAACCATTTAATCGTTTCTTCTAAAAATAAAAAATCAAAGGTTTATAGGCTTGAGAATGAATTCACCATCTTCTTATATCAAACTTAATTTAAATTCAAGGTTTTACTACACTTTTTTTCCCTTTATAGTTTCTCGTATAATAGTTTCCACTTTCATATTTGCTTTAATAAGGTTCCCATTCACCTGTAAACTTGACTTATGACTTACGAAGCATCATCAATGCTTCACCCAACTGTTTTCTCTCATTCTATTTAAATAACTTCCTACCTTACTGGATTGCTTACACTAATTACTTATCCAACAATTTATTCTTACTTCTTTCTATACTCTTTGCTCCATCTATACCCTTACCAATACTTTAATTATCCTTTTTAAATCTCGCAGTCTAATGATATACTTGCAACTTATGTGAATTGTTACTACTTCCCGACTCTTGAACTTCTCATATTTTTCAATTGCTAATATAGTCCCGATTTTCAAAGTACTTCAAACCGACATTCAAACAAATACTTTTAGTCTATGCTCAACTCTCAAACACAAGCACATTCAAACCCACAAATCAAAACTCTCTTTGTTTCAAATTCACAATCTCTACAAATTTTCAATATAACTATTTATTAAGTCAGAGTTACACAATATCTGAAAAATCATTTCTCACAACCACCATAGTGCAAACAACATGAAATGGAAAACATAAAAAAAAAACATGTTTACATAAATCAAATTTAGTTTTGCTCATTTAGCACAACTCATTCCTTCAAGGAAACATTCTTAAGAAAATCTCCAAATCTTTTTAATTAGTAGCTCATTAACAATCAACGATGTTCACAACATAAAAGCAAAAATTTCCAAGCAAAATTGCTCCACTTATAGGGAAAACCTTCCCTTACTCTGTTCACTTTACTATACTTCCTCCAACAACCAAACCACATCATAACTACTTTACGAACACATGGGTGACATAATAATCAAAGTATTTGCATCAATTGAAAGCATTCACAATCTATGATTTCATCAGGGGCAATTATCCATAAGGTTTAGCAAAACACAACAAGTCATTTCAAAAAAGTTAAGTTCATATAATTATTGTAAGACTTCAAGTTAGCAATATGATTTAATGAGAGAAAAAAATTATTCTCAATTTTTCATCTTTCAACGTTTTCATCAAACATTCGGCCACATAAAATTTTCCACAGTTGTACTAGAAGAACATATGAATCAAACATTTCTTTACACCAAGGTATCTTATCAAATACTTTCATCAAAGTATTGTTAATGAGATTCCACAACACAAAAATTCAATCCCAACAACATCAAAGTATTGTTAGAATTTGTCTAAGGTTTAAACAGGAGAATGAAGTTCAGCATGTTAAATGAGTGCGCACCAGGTCAGGTCGTGGCCCAGCTCTTTCCAAGCCACGACTCCCAGCATGGAGGAGCTACTGGAACCAGTACGCCATGGCTCAGCCTCCCCCAGGCCGCGACGCCCAGAAAGTTGATAGTTCTATCACTTTCTTTCTTCTCTTCTTGGTTCTTCAAGAACTTGGGTTTCTTGGAGTAGAGTTGCTGTAACTTGTAAGAACTCATTGATTTAGTGCAGAGAGTTCAGAGGAACTCATGGGGACGTAGGTTATTGTCGAACATCGATAACAATTGCTGTGTTCTTTCTTTCTTGCTTTGGTTGCTGTATTTGTTTGTACAAGTCATTCTAGACTTGGGTGTTTGGAAGATCACCATCTGGGCATTCTTGAGAGGTGGTTTCCCAACAGTGGTATTAGAGCCGAAGGAGCTTTGAAGAGTGGGTATCAGAGCAAGAACAGAAGGTATCGAAGTCAAGACTCCAAGAATCAAAGATCAACTTCTTGGGTGATTCAAGAACGGAGTAAAGATCAAGATTAGATCGTGTTCTTGAGGGTGATTCAAGAACGGTATTGAGATCTATCTTCGATCGTTGAGATTTAGAAAAAGTTAGAAAGAAATTATGGGTGCTGCATAAATTTGAGATTTTCTTCGCAAGATGGCTTCAAATTTCTGTGATGAGAAGTTTGATGAAAATGGAGACTTTGCCCTTTGGAAGTGAAAGATCAAGGCTGTTCTTATGCAACAAAAAGTGGACTTGGGAATTGGAGAAGATGACGCTTTTCCAGCAAGTATCACGGAAGTCCAGCGGATTGAGATGGAGAAGATGGCATACAACACCATTTTTTTGAACATGTCGGATAGTGTCACAAGGGAGTACGGAGACTCGAAAGATCCTGCCGTCATATGGAAGAAACTAGATGAGTTGTTTCTTACCAAAACTCTCCCTAATAAGATTTATCTTCTTAAAAGAATCATGGATCCTAGAAAAGAGTTGCAAGATAATCTTAGCTAGTTCAAGATTTGAATAGCTGTAACATTATATTCCCGGATGAACAATTGGCTGTTATTTTGTTGAATTCTCTTTCTGATTGTTTTGATAATTTGATTAATGCTATTGAGTTTATGGAAAAGATACTTTAACCAAGGAAATTGTGATCAATGCCATAAGGGCTAATGATTTCAAAGCCAAGATGAGGGAAGCATCAAGTGGAAAAGGACTGTTCATTAGAGGAAGGCCAGCAACTCGGAATGGCAGTAGCATTCATGGTAACTACCGGGAGAAATCAAGAGGTAGAGGGCAGAGCCATGGGAGATCTCATTCCAAAACAAGATTTGGAGGAAAGAGATGCTTCTATTGCAACAAGGAGGGTCACTTCAGGAAAGATTGCAAGAAGAAGATGTGGGATGAGAGAGGAAGAAGCCATACCAACAATAGAGAGGCTTCAGTTGCCAAAAGAGAACAGCAAGATGATGTTCTTGTTATGTGCTCAAATGTAAGCAGGAGGAAAGGCAACGAGAAATAGATCCTGGATTCTGGGTGCACTTATCACATGTGCCCTCACAAGGAATGGTTCAAGAATTTCCAGGAAACTAATGATGGAAAAGTTTTCTTGGGGAATGACACTTCTTGCTAAGTGAGGGGGATATGAGACATCCAGTTGAGGATGTATGATGGAGTCACAAGGCTGCTGCGGAATGTGAGGTATCTTTCGGATTTGAAGAGGAATTTGATCTCACTGGGGCAGCTGGATTCCATGGGGTATTCATACAAAGCAGAGGGATGAAAGATCAAGGTGACCAAAGGATCTTTGGTAGTGATCAAAGCAACAAGAAAGGATGGAATCTATAAGATGATCAGAGAGATAGAAATCAAGGATCAAGCAGCAAGCTTGATGGTTGAGATGGATAAGGCAGCTATTTGGCACACTCGCTTGGGATATATGAGCGAAAAGGGCCTACAAGTCTAAGGGGATTCTTGACTACATTCATTCGGACCTTTGGGGACCAGTAAGAACACCAACACAGGGGAGTAACTTTTACTTTCTGTCTTTAAATTATGATTATTCAAGAAAGGTTTGGGTTCATTTGCTTAAAAATAAATCAAATGCTTTGAATAAATTTGTTGTGTAGAAAAAGTTGCTGGAGACTCAAACGGGTAGAGTAGTTAAGGCTTTACGAACTGATAATGGCTTAGAATTTTGTAATAAGGATTCTAATAAATTTTATGAATTAAATGGCATTTTAAGACATAGAACGGTTGTAAAAACACCTCAGCAAGATGGAGTTGCTGAGAGGATGAATAGAACACTTATGGAAAAGGTTAGGTGCATGTTAATTGGGTTCGGTTTACCAAAATATTTTTTGGGGGAAGCTGTGTCTACTACTCCATACTTGGTAAATAGATCACCCTCTAGAGCTTTAGAGCTCAAGACTCCCACGAAAATGTGGAGTGGGAAACCTCATGAGTTGAGCAACCTTAGGACTTTTGGGTATGCTGCATTTGCACATCAAAAGGATGATAAACTTAACCCAAGGTCTAGAAAATGTGTATTTCTAGGGTATGGTGATGGGGTTAAGGGGTATAGGTTGTGGTCCTTAGAACCAAAAGGAATGAAACTCATAATAAGTGGGGATGTTATTTTTAATGAATTGTTATTTCCCTATTTGGAGAAAACTAACCCTGCAGGGGCTAGTGAGCAAACCAGTCCGAAATTTGTGGAGCATCACATCAAGGAGAATTCAGTTCAGGTAGAGCAAGGAAGGAAAGAGGGTTCGAACCAAGTAGAGCCCATTAATGAAGACCATGCTTAGGCTATTCAAGATGAGGCTGAACTAGAAGGGGATGATGCTGCAAGTCAGAATGACTACCAGCTCACAAGGGACCGGGAAAGGAGGGTGGTTAGACCACCTTTGAGATATGGGTTTGCGGATACTAATGTAGCAGCTCCTTGGACAAAAGGAGGAATGGTTGAACTAGAAACTTACATGGAAGCCATGGAATGTAAGGATTCGTCAAAGAGGCAGCTAGCTATGGAGGAAGAAATGGATTCTTTGAGGAAAAACAACTCTTGGGAATTGGTGCCCAAACCAGAAAAACAGAGAGTTGTGGATTGTAGATGGATCTACAAGATCAAAGAAGGGGACACTCTAGGGGATTAAGTCTAATATAAAGCTAGGCTGGTGGCGAAGGGGTTCACACAAAGAGAAGGCATAGATTTCACCGAAATATTCTCACCGGTTGTGAAGTACAAGACGATACGAATAGTATTGGCAATGGTGGTCCAATTCAATTGGGAAATTGAGCAAATGGATGTGAAGACAGTGTTCTTACATGGAGGGCTTGATAAGACCATCTACATGAGGCAACCCGAAGGTTATGAGGAAGGAAGGTAGGGAGAGTTGGTGTGCAAATTGAAGAAATCTCTCTATGGCCTGAAGCAATCACCTCCGCAATGGAATAAGAGGTTTGATTCCTTTGTAACAAGCTTGGGTTTCATGAGGAGCTACTATGATTCATGCTTGTACTGCAAGGGGCACAAGGTGGAGGAAATGGTGATCATCCTCATCTATGTTGATGATATGTTGCTGGTTGGGAGCAGCATGGAGAGGATAAAAGAATTGAAATCTCAACTCAGTGAGGAGTTTGAGATAAAGGATCTTGGCCATGCACAGAAGATCCTTGAGATGAATATAATATGGGGAATGGAGAGAAACAGATTGAAGATCTTTTAAACTTCCTACATAGAGAAGATGATATCTAAGTTTTCTATGGAAGATAGCAAACCAGTGAAGGTTCCCCTTGCTGGTCATTTCAAGTTCTCCAGCGATCAATATCCGAGATCGGAGGCGGAGAAGAAGGAAATGGAAAAGGTCCCTTACTTTAGTACGGTTGGTTCAGTTATGTTCACCATGGTAAGCACTAGACCTGATATTGCTCATGCAATAAGTGTTCTCAACAGGTTTATGAGTAATCCCGGAAAGGAGCATTGGCTTGGGATGAAGTGGTTGCTGAGGTACTTGAAGGGAAGCCCAGAAGTAAGGTTGATTTGTGAGAAGAGGAGTAAGTCCATCTGTCTTGAGGGTTATGCGGATTCGGACTATGGATCAGACCGAGATAAAAGAAGATCGATTACCTCTTACTTCTTCAACTTAAACGAATGTTGTATAAGTTGGAAGGCTCAGTTGCAGCTTGTAGTAGTACTCTCAACAACCGAGGTTAAGTACATAGTGGCAACGGAAGCCATTAAGGAGGCTATGTGGTGCAAAGAGTTGTTGGAAGATTTGAAGGTCCTGAAAAAGCAGGTGGTGGTGTATTCAGATAGTCAAAGTGCTTTGCATTTGTGTAAGAATCCAGTGTTCCATGAGAGGACAAAGCACATGGATGTTCGGTATCATTTCATTCAGGAAAATGTTATGGAAGGATGCATTCATGTGGACAAGGTATTCACGGAGGAAAATCCTACAGATTTAGGCACCAAGGTTCTACCTCTAAGTAAGTTCAATCATTGCCTTGGACTACTTAGGATTGGAGTCGGTTGAATGGTGACTCAAGATGAGTTTGGATCCTGAGTTCTCTGCACAATGGGTTTGTGTTTAATCGCTTAGACAAAGGTAGAGATTGTTGGAGTTTGTTTAAGGTTTAAACGGGAGAATGAAGTTCAGCATGTTAAAGGAGTGCGCACCAGGTCAGGCCACGACCCAGCTTTTTCCAGGCCGCAGCTCCCAGCATGGAGGAGCTCTTGGAACTAGTGTGCGTCGCGGCTCAGACTCCCCCAGGCCACGACACCCAGAAAGGTGAAAAGAGGAAGTTGTTCAGCCCTATTCCCGGTCGCAGCACGCCCTGTTTCAGGCCGTAGCCTGAAGGCACACTGATGCACATTGGTTCAGCCTTTGTTAAGTGCGTGGATGCATGTTTAAAATGCATAGGATCACTAAGGATTGATGAAGGGCTATGGATGATTAGTCCTCAAGATCTAAGGGTGGATATTGACCTTCAAGAATGGTCAAGAAGTTGGTGCACTATATAAAGGGTCACCTAGCTTCAATCTCAACACATTGTGACATACAAGTGATCATCATACAAGAGAGTTAAAGTGCAAGTGTGAGAGTGCAAAGACACAAAACACAAGAAAGGCACTAGAATAGATCTTATAAGAAAGGCTGGTTGTAAAGAGAGAAGTAGTATAGATTGTGGGTAGAGTGCTTTTGTAATAGTTCTATCACTTTCTTTCTTCTCTTCTTGGTTCTTTAAGAAATTGAGTTTCTTGGAGTGGAGTTGCTGTAACTTGTAAGAACTCATTGATTTAGTGCAGAGAGTTCAGAGGAACTCACGGGGACGTAGGCTATTGCCGAACCTCAATAACAATTGCTATGTTCTTTCTTTCTTGCTTTAGTTGCTGTATTTGTTTGTACAAGTCATTCTAGACTTGGGTGTTTGGAAGATCACCACCTGGGCATTCTTAAGAGGTGGTTTCCCAACAAAATTGACCCAGCTTAAATCTTAAAACGTAATATTCCCACTTAAACCATTACAAGTTTCAAATCCTAAACGAGATCCTCTCTAACTCTACACAACTGACTTTCTATAACTACTCCATGCACCATGCAACTAAGTTTACAAAATCTTAATCCTAAAGTTCTGATACCAAAAATGTAATGACCCATCCCGAGTGGGCACTACTTGGACTAACTCCATTACCTTTCCACATTGAGCACCTTGACTCAAGATGTAAACAAATCAATCGAGCAATAATTCTTTCAATCATTTCAGTTTAATACAAACATAAAATCTTAAATACAATAAATCATTTAATAAAAAATTACCAACTCTAAGTTTTTACAAGAGACACAATGAAAATCAAAGTTCAATCTTTCGCCGACTTTCCTGAAATGTTAATAAAATGAGAGGGTTAGCTAAAAAGCTCAGTGGGTAAAACATCTTACTAAGAGTAATCGTTTTAGGAACATTCTTCTTAATTTCCAATTCTTATCATATATGTTATAAGTGGATATAGGTGTAAAACGACTTACATCTTTTAGATTTTTCAAAGGAGAGTCCAATCTTTAGAAAAGTAAATATTTATTATATAAATACATTCTTACTGTAAAATTTGTGCAACTATTTATTTATAACGTTCATCTCCTTACATATTCTTATCATATCACAAGTAATTATCAACAACATGTATTTCATTTAATAACTCACATTGTATGCCTTTCATAGGCCAAAATCAAATAACACAAAATATCTTCATGGATCAAACACAAAGTTTTCCTCTCATGGGATAAGTATAACTCATGCCACCCATGAGCCAAATAAAATTCATATCACTCATGAGTCAAATATAATTCATGCCTCTCATGGGCCAAATATAATTTTCATCAACCATCAATGGAATAATTCAATGCAATGCAATGCGAGTTCGCTTCTTTATTCATTTCTCTTCATTCCAATTTCAACTCATTTTTATTTGCCTCCCATGGGCTAATCATATAGTTATTGGTACGTCTCCCCATGTAAATAATTTGGATCCCTTCCCTACCCCTTACTAAGCGGTCCTAACATCAAAAAAATTTGGATCTCCGTCCTACCCCTTACTAGGCAGAGTCATACATTTAAAATAAAATTTGAATCTCCTCCCTACCCCTTACTAGGCAAAGTCCTTACATTTAAAAATTAAATTGGATCTTCTCCTTACCCCTTACTAGATGGAGTCCTTACATTTAAAATAAAATAAAATAATTGTAAATCATAGTCCGAACAAATCTTCAATCAAGCATTCATCAACTTCTCATATCATTAATTTCAAAACTTATATAAATCATATAAGTTCATATATGTATGTATAAACATTTCTCGTTTCTATATCATTTATACTTCACTATAGATTATCACTAAACCTCAAACTCTATGGAAGTATAAATCTAGACATACTAATATTTATGATTCATAACTAAGTTCTATTGTATACCTTTAAACCTTTACATATTATTGAACATGTTATAGTGCTTATTAAAGTAAGATGAACTTCACCTTTGCCATACCAAGCTCCAACCTTAAGTTACTTCTTAGCCTTTAGTGTTTTTCTTTGATCACACCTAATGTATATAATTATTTAGTATACTTATTCAAGAAATATATAATTTAAATATACTGAAGCATTTCACAAAACTCATACTAGCAATCAAAACTAGAGTTTAAGTCACAAATCTTCTTCCTTTTGTATAAAACTTTTATAAGCCTTGTTCTCGCATTGTTTAAAACAAGTGAAATCCTTTCAAGATCTTACCTTTCAAGACTTTAACATTTTTTTTTTAAACTCATAGCACCTTAGAAAAAGTCTATGGTTGAATACCTTAACAAGAGTGGCTCAATTTGGGAGAAACGAGGCTGGAAAGAGATCAATTGGTCGGAAAGTTGATTGTTCATATTGGGTAGTCGATTGTACGCTGTCTAGAGATTTGCACATGGATTGTCGGCTGTTTAAGGTCTAGAGAGTTTCACAGAAGATCGTGTTCATTGGATAATGACTGTTGGTAATGATTTCAGAAATTTTTTAGGGTGAAACTTCATTTTCTTCAAAATAATTTCTTGTCTCACATTGGACTTCAAATCCCAAACAAATTCAAGTTCTCATGGGTTTCAATTAAAAATTAAAAATTACCCAAAACATATTTTATATGAAAACACCTCAAACTTAGAAATCCATCACAAAATCAATTTATTTGAAAACAAATTTCTTCTCAAGCTTTTCTCAAGAAAACTTTTACATTCAAGCTTTTAAAACTTCAAATCTTAGAGTAATAAGCAAGATTAATGCTTTGAAAGTAAAGAAGAACAAGAAATTCTCATTGTTTTGTTTTTCTTCTCTTCCTTCTTTCCTTTTTTCTCTCTTATTCTGTTTCTTTCTTTTTCTCTTTAGATTTCTAGAGATTTTGAGCGCTTGCTAGATTTCTCCCCCCCTTTAACACCCTATTTATAGCCCAACTCTCCACAAATTGCATAGTAGCCCTTGTAGTTTTCACCCATTCTTATTTTCACCATATAACTTTTCAAATTTCTGTTTTTTAGTTCCATTTATTATTCCTCAAAAGTTCTACAAAATTTCAAATGAAAACTATTTTAAATACTCGGTCTTTAGTTATTTATTTATTCCTAAGTTCCACAAATTCAAACACAATAGAAATTTTTTTACCTCAAAACTGAACTAGTGATACCAATAACGCACCAAAGTGAGACACAATGACTTTTAATATTATAAATAAAACACCAAGCTCTACAATATCCATAACATATATAGGAAACTTAACAAAGAAAAAATCTTTCTAAAAATACTTTTTTCAAAATAAAAATGAGACTAAAAAGAAAAAAAAGAGAGCTAAAAACAGATAGTTTAATATTCCGAAAGAAATTGTGATTTTGGCATTCCTTATTAAAAAAAAGTTAATGGGGAAAATGTTATTGTTTTAAGGGAATAATTAGGAATGATTATGTTAGGATTCTACGTTGATTGGATTACTTTATATTGGTAGATTACAGTTAAAAACCGTGATGTTATTCCTCTATAAAGTGTCAGAGTAAACACTATATATAGTGATTCATAGTATACAGTTTTCATCAAAAAGAAAATATACAAATCGGAGATGAACTCTGGTCAGTAAGTGATCTACCAAAAAAATTGAAAGAATAATATTTTTTTCTGCGGGTTTTTGGTAGATTACTTATCTGATTAGAGTTCAGTGATCCATTTCAAGTTTGACATGCATTTTCAAGTTGTTTAAATATTACTAGAGATGAGTTTTGGCCAATTAATGATATACTAAAAAACAAATAGTCTATGTTATCATTTGTCCCGTCAGTCTCCTTTGGTTTTCTGGTATATCATTGATTTGATCAGAGCTCGGTTCTACAAGAAGATGCTAAAATTCTTCATGATGTCAACAAGTGAAAACGAAAGTTGTGTCATGCAACATTTTGTTCACTCTATTGAGTAGTTATGACGTAAAACGCAAGCAGAAGAAAGAACTAGAAAGAAGAACTGTGCTTTCAACACTCAATACAATAAGTTCTTACGAAAAGAAAAGAAACTCTAATTTTGTTCAAGAATAATTGATCCCTAATATTATATGGCCTCCTTATTTATAAGGTTAAAGTAAAAAAAAAAGAAAATCGAAATTAAGCAAGTACAAAATAGAAAATTTCCTAAAAACTGAAAACTGTTAAATTGAAGGCCTAAACGTTGTTTTTTTGGCTAAAATCCTGTTATGCTCATTAAAATGATTTTTTCCCGGAAGCCTGTTTCCAATCAGACTAGGGTCTCCAAAGCCCGATCCAGGTCGGCACGTAAAACGACGTAAACCGTATCTTTAGATTTGGAACGATCCAACCGTTCTAGGTAATCCAAAGTCATCTGTTTTACTCTGTCTACCCGTTCTGCATCAAGTTAACTTTGTTTCTTTTATGCATACTAATTTAGTAGACTTAAATAATTTTATTTTTCTCTTTCTTCAAAAGATTTCTTATGAACTCTAAAACAGCTTGAGCCATCAATTTTGGAGATGGGCTCGTGGTATTATAATATCAAAGCCAGATTTAATTACCACCAGTTAAGGATGATCATCTACTGATCCCAATGACCCAAAAGGAACCACGGAGGCCTTTAATCATGCTCCTGACAAACAGTCATGTTTCATCCACCAAACTTGGGAGCCTATCTCCTTAGACTACAAAAAACATAGAGGTAACATTTGATAAAATTGAAAAGAGTTGTGTTTTCATTTAAAAGTTACATATATGTTTTTATAACTTATGAGCCTGTTAGCTGAAGAGGAGGAGATATTTGTTGTTTGGGGTTTAGGTGTTTGTATTTATGGTAAAAAAACTAATCATGATGAAATTCTCTTTTTTTTTTTTTTTTTCTATCAGGCTATTTGAAGTTAATAATAAAGTGGTTTATTAAATTTCCATTTTTTAAAATTATTATTATTATTATTTCAATGGAAATTTCTCATTGAGACCTTTTTATTTGTTCATAATATAAATTTACCTTTTTTAAGAGATAATATAATAAAATTATAAATTATAGTATTTCCTGGCAAAGCAAAAAGATAATTGCACAAATCCATAAGTATACATATATTTGATGTATGTGAAATAGCTAAAATGCCCCTATATGAAAATGTGGTTTTACAATTTTTTTTCCAAGTATCGATTCTCTACCTTTTCTATTTTCTTAGGAAGTGACTTAAGATAAAATGTTACTAAACTGACCACCATTAGAGTGTGAAATTAAATCTTCAAAAAATTCTTACAAAGCGTAAAAATCAATTTGTCTAAGGGAAATAATTACACCAATCACAAATTGCCACATCATATTTAAATGGTCCCACAAACTTATTAAGATATTAATTAAAATTGATTTGGTGTCAATAAGTGGGTCCACTTAAAGACTTGAAAAGAGCCAATCACTAATTACCATGCGTAATTTAATGACACAAGAAATCAATCATCCATCGTCATGTGTCACAATATTTTAGACAATCATTTTCAACCATTTGTCCTTTTAAGACCCAACATGTCAGTGTATGTAGGGTTGCTCTTCACCCCTCTCTATAAATAGAGGTGCTTTGAAAGCTTCAAGGATAAACTGATGAACTCAATTCAATTCAGAGAGCTGAATCTCTCACAACTCCCATGGCCTCTATAGCTAACAAGTTCCCCCTCTCCCCAAACAGAGTCGGGCCATTAATACATTTCGAACTACCCAATCTTAAAATCACAAGAAAATGAAGTCTTAAACCACTTCAACAACGATGTATACAGCGCGAAGATCATCATAAAATATTGTCTCTCGAGATCAAGCTATTCTAGCCATCAAATCAAAGATTTCAAGGAGATTGAATCAAAGGAATATTCATCTATACAAAATATACACTTAGAGATATCTATTCTTATACTCCATTAAAAAATTTATTTTATGGCAAACAATTTTATCTGTTTGATTTTTAGGAACAAAATTTGGATGAACACAATCATCAACTTGTGGATTCAAAATACATCAAGAGGTTTTTTTTTCAAAATAACATTTAATGAATATTTGCTTTTGTTCTTACCTTTTGCTTTGGCAATAACACAAGAGAAAAAATATCACCGAAAACGTTTTGTGTTATATAAAAGTAGGGAAAATTAAATTGACCTCTTAGGATTTTGGGATCATCTTGAATCAAATTATCTTATTATATTTATGGATTGAGAAAAACCTATGGCAAGCAAAAGCCCAATATATGTACGAACCTAAAATCTTAATCCAATGGATTTTGGTTCCACCACCATATATATGCCCTCCACTAATAGAATTTATTTTCAATGTGGGATTGATCTTCCACATCTTTCTCACTCACACATGAATATTCCAAACAATTTCCCCCTCACATGTGAGTTTCCATCGCTGCCCCTCACCATCATGCCTATACCACCCCAAATTAATACCGTAGTCTAATAGGGATACGTGAAAAATCCCTTGTTCTCTTATCGAGGCCAAAGAACCACACACCAATTTTCAATGATGAGCTTTGTAGACTCCACTTTGCGAACCATGCGGCCTTAACCATGCGAGCATCACCCACTCCCAACACCACTCATCTTGTTTGCATCAAACAAAACCCTAAAGCCCCTCCTGTCGTTTGACTATACTATCGTGAGCATTCCGGAGTCAACCACATGATCTATCACGTCCAATCGGACTATCGGCCTTGGCATCACTTGTTTGGCATGATAACCCAAGTTTGGGAGTTGGGTTGGGTGAGCCTTCTAAGAAAAATCTCAATTTATGATGTTGTAGGCCATATCAACCCAAAATCTTAAGCCAATTGTGTTTGTTTTCAACACCATATTTATGTCCTTCACTAATCTAATTTCTTTTTCATGTTGGACTGATCTTCCATGTTTTTGTTACTCAGAAGAGAATATTCCCAACACTCGCATATTCTCGATAAGATCCGCATCCGAGGTAGAAGCCAAATCCTCGATCAAAATAGCCACTAAATCTTCTCATTGGTCACTGGTGCAATGATCGTGATGGTTGCAAGACCCGTGATCGTAATTGTTGCCATATTTTTTTGGACATGAGCCAAAGTTTTGGGCTAAACAAGCATCAAGACTCCATCACCCTAATTATGTAGTATTGATATGAATATATTTCAATATTTCTATAGATTTCGAAGATGTGTTAATATATAGCTTGTGTGAAGCAAGATTTGTAGCCGAGTATATATGCTAGAAACAAAAGTAAAATCCCTAACAGTAAAACGTAACAGCGACACCATAATACACTCTCATGTTTTTTACTGGTTCATCAACAATTTAAGTTCCATAGTTGCAAATAACAACGTCAATAGATTCATCATCGTTTTTGCTCCCATAAAGTTTCATAGATTCTTCAATGCTTAAAAGTCCTCTACACTAAGATTCATTCAGAGTGAAAGCAGTTCAAAAAAAGCAAGCATATCTACATTCTAATATAGTTAATGTCGAAGAGTGACTTTAAACAATGTTAATAAAACATGTTTTTCATACAAAACTCATCTTTTTCAATTAACTTTTTAATTCTTAATCCCTTCTAAACCATTCTAAAGTAACTATAGGATAGGAACTTGAACCAATTAGTCTTAAGAACACCTAGGTTATAAGGAGATAGAACTTTTCACCTTTTGTTCTTCCTTTACCTAGGTAAATAATGACTATTTATATATGTATGTATCTTGTTTTAATTGTTAAAATGATATTTCAATAGGTGTGGTTGAATATCGTGGTAAAGGGAAGGAAGTGATTCGAGATTAGGACTTGGCTCGCAACATGAGTATGTAATGACCTACCCGGGTTGGCCATCCTCGAGACAGTGTCATCACATTTTGAAATCCCAGTATGACACATATATGCAACAATATAAAACAATCAACTGAAATTATATATACAACATAAAATGCATGAATATTTACAAATATTTTTTTTGTTCTTTCCATTAATTTGAGGATGTGGACCATGTGGCTTACAGAAAATGATTTAGTCTGAATCTCTGCTCACAATTCTATCTGTCCTGCCCACTACCTGAAATCATTTAACAACGAGGAGTGAACTTCACAAGCTTAGTGAATTAAATTTACTAGAAGTATTCAATTTGTATAATTTCAGTCACATCTTATAATTCAATTGTTCAAATAGTCTTCTAATATTCATTTATCTATATCTCAAATAATTTGATAATAGCATTCTATTATCACTACTCATATCATAATTCTCATCATTTATCAGTCTCTTCTTATCATATATTTAATCATCTTGAGACTATCAATTCAACCTCATTATTTATCTCATTATGAGGTTCACAACTTATAATCAATCACTCAGATAATTCTTGTCATATCAGACTTTCATATTTCTTTTTTATCATATCTGTCTCTCTGTGAGACTAATTTATCTATAAATAATTTCACAATCAAGAATGACACTTTAGCATCTCAAGCAATAATAATCAATATTTAAAACAGATGCAAAGCATGAATTTAAATTTTATTATTATTTGGGAATGTCTTCCCACATATCAATATGTTTTAGCTTAGATTGGCTGCCCTCCCGGTTCTTTTATTTCCAGCATATATTGACTGTCACAGTTTTCATTTATTTCTAGCATATATTGGTTCTTACGGTTTTCATTTATTTCCAGTATATACCAGCTATCACGATTTTATTTTATTTCCAACATATACCGGCTGTCACGGTTTTCATTTAGACCGGTTGTTTTTTCGGTTTTTTTATTCCATGGATATGCATATGAACTATCATATAAAAACAAGCATACATTCAGACATTCAATTTAGCTATCCAGCTCTTTCTCAAAATTATTATTTTAATCATATTCATTAAATTATCTCCTCATATATCATATCAAATTATCAATCATCGCTTGCCAATAATTTCATTTATCCCTTCATTATATATTTAATCAACTCATTATTTCAATAATATTACTTCTTATATAATAAATCTTTAACATATCGATTATTCCTATCATATCCATCAACCAACTATCATATATCATCTAATCATAGTTTAATAATTAATTCAAATATCATCACTTTATATTTCATAATTATCTCGATTACTAAAAGTAAATCTAACTCACCACGTAGCACTTAGAACTACCCGTGGATCACCTCCTTGCCTTGTCTACTTTTTTTAGTAATTTCCTCCGATTGTTGATAGTCAACACTTGACATAATATTTATATTAAAATTTCTAATTTATTCTTCAATTCTTCCATAATTCATACCTTTTACATTTCTACATCAAATTCCGAGAAATTTTCATGTATACTAAATTTCAAAAATATAATTTACATTATTTACCTTTTGTTTTTCTTAGAGCTTTCCTTGACTCTTTTTAAAATTCTTATGTAAACCTCTTCAAGATTTTAATATTTCAACATTTCTTTCAGTCCCCAAGTGTTTAAAGAAATAGAGTAATTTGAATTGAAGTTGAAGAAAACCAAACAGGATTTGGTAAGAAATATTTAAAATAAAACAAATTTTTAACTTCGCATATAAAAACGGTCTGCCACTGTTCAGCACCATTTTTTCACATTTTAGGTGCTTGGTGTTGCACCTTTATTTCAATTAGTGTCCAAGGTTGTCAATGGTGACAACACCTAGACATTAGGTGTTGTCCTACCAATTTTTTTTTCCTTCTTCTTACCGCGCCTAGACACTTTTTTTAATAATTATTTTATTCAATAATAAATATTTCATATATATATTATTTTAATTTCATATCATATTTATCAAATTACTTCTTTACCCTTACTTTAATAACACTGATATTACAATTCTACACACCTTATGAAAATGGAACACATTATGTAATTGCTTTAACTCTGGAGGTAAAACTAATTTGTATGCTACTGGTCCAACTCTATCAATCACCTCATATGGCACCACAAATCTCAGACTCAATTTTCTCTTCTTTTTAAACCTCAATACACCCTTTCCCCGGAGATATCTTCAAAAATAACCAGTCACTAACCTGAAGCTCAAGAGGTCATATTCTATTATCACCATATCCATTCTGTCTGTTTTGTGCTGCTCTAAGGTTCTCTCTAACCGGTTTGATCCTCTTAGTAGTCAAATCTATCATTTCTAGACCAAATATCTTTCTTTCTCCAACTTCTTCCCAACATACTGGAGTTCTACACCTTCTATCATATAAAGCCTCAAATGGTGCCATCCCAATACTAGTTTGATACTGATTATTTTATGCAAACTCGATCAGTAAATAAGCATCCCAGCTCACTGAGAAACTCAATACACTTGCCCTCAACATATCATTTAGTATTATGATGATTCCTCTGTCTGCCCATCAGTTCGTGGATGAAAAGTTGTACTAAACTGCAATTACGTACCCATAGCTTTTTGAAAACCCCTCCAAAATCTAGAATCTCTACATGATACAATGCTTAAAGGTACTCCATGTAATCTCACAATCTTCGCTACATATAATTCAGCCAACTTTTTAGGACTCCAGGTAGTTTTAATAGGAAGGAAATGTGAAAACTTAGAAAGTCTATCCAATATAACCCATAAAACATCATGACCTCTCTGGGTACGAGGAAAACCAGAAACAAAATCTATGCACACATTCTCCCATGGCCATTCAGGTACTGGGAGAGGTTGTTATAAACTTGCTGGATGTCTATTCTCAGACTTCACTTGTTGACAAGTCAAACATCTAGAAATATGCTCCGCTACATTCTTCTTTATCCCTGACGATCAATAATTCTGTCTCAATCCCCTATACATCTTATTATTACCCAGGTGCATAGAATATACATAATCATGAGCCTCCCTTAGTATCTCCTTTCTCATCTCCACATCATTGGGAACACAAAATCTATGTCCTAATACTACCATACCGTCTTCTTTAATTTTAAACCTATTCGGCCTCTCACTCAATATTTCTTGTCTGATCTTCTCTATCCCTTTATCTCTACTCTGCATCTGTAACAAGCGATCAATAATAGAAGATTATACCACCATATTTTCCATCAAGACTCCTCTATCACTGACACTCAATTGCATCCTCATTTTTCTTAATTCTATCATTAAGCCAGTATCATGACTCCCAATAGTAGCTAATCTCCATGTAGACTTTCTACTCAATGCATCAGCTACTAAATTAACCTTTCTTGGATGATAATGAATTGTATAGTCATAATCACTAATCAATTCCATCCCCTTTCTTTGCCTCAAATTCAACTATTTTTGAGTAGGTAAATGTGTCAAACTTTTATAATTAGTAAAAATTTCACAAGTAGCTCCATATAGATGATTTCTCCAAATTTTCAAAGCAAAAACTTTGGCAGCCAATTCTAAATCATGGGTTGGGTAATTCCTCTAATAGTTTTTCAATTTCCTATAAGCATAAGCTATAACTCTCCCATGTTGCATCAACACACATCCCAACCCCTGATGTGATGCATCACTACATACCACAAATCCTTCATCACCAGAAGGAAGTACTAATACCAGAGCAGTAGTCAATTTCTTTTTCAACAACTGAAAACTCCTCTCACATTCTTTTGACCAACTAAACTTCACTTCCTTCCTGGTCAATCTAGTTAATGGTCCAACAATAATAGAAATATTATGGATAAACCTCCTATAGTAAACAACCAACCCCAAAAGCTTCTAACTTCAATTACACTAGTGGGTCTGTCCCAATTCAACACTGCCTCTACTTTCTGTGGGTCAACTGCTATCCCATCTCCTGACACAACATGCCCCAAGAAAGATATTTCACTCAACTAAAAATCACACTTAGAGAACTTTGCATATAATTTCTCTCTCCTCAGAATTTCCAACACTATCATTAAATGTTGCCCATGCCCCTTTTCATTCTTAGAATATACTAGAATATCATCAATAAATACAATAAAAAATCTATCCAGTAATGGTTTAAACACCCGATTCATTAAATCCAAAAATGCTACAGGAGTGTTAGTTAACTCAGATGGCATCACAAGGAACTCATGATGGCCATAACGTGCCCTAAAAGCAGTCTTAGGTACGTCTAGCTCTTTTATCCTCAATTGATGATAACCCGATCTCAGGTCTGTCTTAGAAAACACCCTAGCTCCCTGTAACTTCTCAAATAAATCATCTATCCTGGGCAAAGGATATTTATTCTTATGGTGATCTTATTCAACTATCTATAATCAATACACAACCTCATCGTCCTATCATTCTTCTTGACAAATAACACAAAGGTTGCCCAAGGCGACATACTAGGTTGAATGAACTATTTATCTAGCAACTTCTAAAGCTGAATTTTTAAATCTCTCAACTCAACTGGTGCTATTCTATATGGTGATGTAGATATGGGTGCTGTCTCGGAATCGCCTCAATAGAAAACTCAATCTCTTTGTTGTGAGGCAAACCAGACAACTCCTCATGAAATACATTAGAAAAATTATTCAATACCAAGATTTCTTCTAATTTCCTAATCTCCTTTCTAGAATCCACCACATGCACCAGATACTCCCCATAACCTTCTTCAACTATTTACCAACAGTCAGGTTAGAAATAAGATAGTTGGCAAGTATCTTACGTTCTCCTTGAAAATTAAACTCCTCTTATCCTAGTATCCTGAACGCCACATTCTTCTAAAACAATCTGCCAAAGCATGATATGCAGATAACCAATTCATCCCCATAACTAAATCAAAATTTGTCATATCTAAAAGTAATAAATTAACTTCAAATTCTCTATCAGTCATACTAATCACACAACCTCAATAAATTATCCTGATAATAACCCTATCCCTAGTAGGAACCTCAACAATAATAGCATGCATCAAAGGACTAACACTAGCATCAATAGATTTTATATAAATGGTGGATGCAAAAGAATGGGTTGCACCAGGATCAATCAATAATCTAGCAGGTCTATTAAGAATAGATACGATACCCATAACAACATCAGCATTGGTCTGTGCATCCTGTTGGGTCAACGCATAAACTCTGCTATCTCAGGACTGTAACTGACCATCGCATCCTCTCTCAGCTACTAATCCTCTGCCTCTGCCCCTTATACTCCCTGATCCACCACCTCTCTCGACCTGTTTTCTTCCAACACCTCTAATACCCATGTCAACAAATTTCCCCACTAGACAATTTACACTCATATGTCCTACCTTACCACATACAAAACATATATGAGTAGGATAATTCAGAGATATATGCCTTGTCTGATTACATCTAAATCAAACTCTTGGCTCTTGTTCATATATCAGATTACTACTTCCGCTTGGTGGCATACTTACTCATCTACCATGACTCCGAGTTCCCATAGCTTGTCTCCCAAATCTAGGGGTCCTACCAATATTACTCTAAGCTACAGAAGCAACAGATCCTGCTTGCCTCTGACTTTGTACTATAATTCCTTGCGATAGGGAATGCCCTCTTTGGGGTGGTCTCTCACCCTGCACACTCATACTACTACCACCTCTGGGTCCCTCAAATCTAAACCTCTTCAGCCAATCTCTCCTACCTCTAAACTCCATCAAATCCTTCTCAATATGTAATTCTTTATCCACCAGTATAGCATAATTCCAAATACACATATAAGAGAGTTTAGTTCGAATTTCATAGTGTTACCCGTCGAAAAATCTCTTACATGTCATCTCCTCTATATTCACTAACTCAGGTAAAAACCTCGACAAAGCTATAAATCTACTATCATACTCATCCACAGATAAAGTACTCTACCTTAGATGAATAAAATCTCTCTCTTGTTGTGCCCGAAATGTATCTGGAAAATACTTCGCAAAGAAGTCATCCTTAAACTTACACCAATTTAATGGTTGTTTTACCTGTGTACTCACCCTAGGCAAAATATCCTCCCACCATTGTGAAACCTCACCTTCTAGCATAAATGAAGCAAAAACAACCTTCTGTCTATTTGTCACTAGTAAGACTTCAAAATATTTCTCAACATATCTAATCCACTGCTTAGCTTCCACAGGATTACAGATCCTCTAAAAGATTGGGGTTTAAACTTAAGAAATCTCACAAAATAATCCCTTTACATCTCATGTGCAAACACACCCTCTCCCTCATAAACCTCTTGTCTCACCACATCAGGTTCTATTTTACCCTTTTCCTCTAATCTCCTCTACAAATTATTAGCCCTTTTTTTCTGCTGCATTCATTCTTTTTATAGCATGATCAAGAACTTCTCTCAACTCATTCTTCCTAATATCAGATTCTCTCCCACCTTTATTAGTACCAATTGCACTAGCAAGTTGTTCCCTTGTAGGAACCACAGACTCAACCTCCCCTTTTGCTTCATCTCTTTTCAATATTGGGGGTCTACCCTGTGGGACTAAACAAACTAAGCCCATATAATACATTAACATCCCCCCTCAAACTCAAGGTGGTAAGTGAGAGGTGAACTTGAGTTTGGAAACAAGAGAGTGAAAGTGTCTAGGTGGATGAGCTTTAGTGAAAATGTCAGCTGTCTGATCAGCTGAACTGACAGATTATAAACGAACCGTATTATGGAGAATGTGATCACGGATGAAGTGGCAATCATTCTCGATGTGTTTTGTACACTCGTGGAAGACATCATTATGAGCGATCTGAATAGCACTCATGTTGTCACAGTGTAGAATAGTGGCAGCAAAAGAAGAGATACCCATGTCAGCGAGTAGCCATCGAAGCCAGAGAAGTTCTTGAGTTGCATAAGCCATGTCACAATATTCAGCTTCAGTACTGGAGTGAGCAACCATAGTTTGTTTCTTACTACGCCAAGAAATGAGAGAATTACCCAAAAAGAAACAGTAACTAGTGGTTGAACGTCTAACGATAGGGCCGGCCCAATCGGCATCAGAATAGGCTTGTAAGACGGGGGCAGACTATTTTGAGAAATGAAGCCCATAAACTAAAGTACCCTTGACATAGCAAAGAATGCGAAGAACAGCCGAGTAATGGGTGGTCCGAGGAGCGGACAAGAATCAACTGACCTGATGAACGACATAGGTAATGTCAGGGCGAGTGATAGTAAGATATACAAGACTTCTAATGAGTTGGCGATATAGAGTGGCATCTTGAAGAGGTGAACCATCGAGTGGGGTAAGTCTGACGTTCGGCTCGAGAGGAGTAGTGGCAGTGGTTGAGTCAGTGATCCTAGCCTTGGAAATGAGATCCGATGCGTATTTGGCCTGAGAGAGAAAAAATCCATTAGAACTAGATGAGACTTCGAGGCCAAGAAAATAGGTGAGCATGCCAAGATCTTTCATCTCGAATTAGCCACTGAGAAACTTTTTGAGTTCAAAAATACCATGTAGATCATCTCCAGTAATAACCATATCATCCACGTACAATTAAAGAAGAATAATATCGTTGGTAGTATGACGAATAAATAGAGCCGAATCATGAGCACTCGGTGTGAACCCAAACTGATGAATGGTAATGCTGAATTTGGTAAACCAGGCATGTGGAGCTTGTTTTAAACCATATTGGGCACAGCGAAGGCGACAAACTTAGTATCAAGGGGCATCCAAGCCGGGAGGGGTATGCATATAGAGTTTCTCAAGAAAATCCCCATTGAGAAATGCATTTTTGACATCCGTTTGAAACAAAGTCCATCTTTGAATGGCAGCGACAACAAGGAGTGTACGGATAGATGTGAGCCTCACCACTGGAGCAAATGTCTTTTCATAGTCAATGCCACATTCCTGAGCAAATCCCTTGGCAACAAGTCGGGCTTTATATCGTTCAACAGAGCCTTCAAAAAGTGTCTTGATCTTAAACACCCATTTATACCCAATAGAAGTTTTTCCAGGGGGCAGATCAACAATATCCCAGGTATGAGTTTTAGCTAGGGTCTGAAGTTCTTCATCCATTGCTTTTTTCCAAATAGGATTAGTACTAGCCTCCTTATTGGATTGAGGCTCATGCAGATGAAGTACAGTGGAAAAACAATGATAATCACAATGGTAATGAGCAGGATGAGAAGGGCGATGAGTTACCCTGGTAAATTTGCGAGGGTGATCTAAAGAATGGCTCTCAGAGGGAGTCGATATAGACTCATCAGACATAGGAATATCCTCAAGCATGACCGATTGAGTAGGAGAGGTGAGGTCAGCTAATAGTTCTGGAGTTGGAGCTGGGTCTGGAGAGGTAGGATCAGCTGGTGGTTCCGAAACGGAATGGGTGATATCAATTGGTGATTCTGAAGTGGACTCAACAATACCTGAAACTGGATTCTTAGAAAATAACTCAATAGATGGATCAGTAAAGAATCTGGAGTTAGTGATGGTTAACATATCAAATGACCATATAGAAGAGAACATTTGATGTTCCTAAAAAATGACATGATAAGAGATACAAAGAGTTTTAGAAATAGGATCCCAGTATTGATACCCCTTATGTTCAATACCATATCCAATGAAACAACACAGATGAGCCCTTGGTTGCAATTTGTTGTGTTCGTGTGGTTTGAGAAGAACAAAACAAGCGTAACCAAAGATTCTGAGGTCAGAGTAATCAAGAGGTTTACTGAAAAGGCGCTCGAATGGAGACTGATTCTGGATTGTAGCAGAAGGGACACGATTGATTGTGTACACCGTGGTTAAGGCAACATCACCCCAGAAACGTTCAGGACATGATGACGAAATAAGTAGAGCACGAACGGTGTCAAGAATATGTCGATGGTTGCGTTCAGCTCGTCCATTTTTTTGGGAGGTTCCAGGGCACGATCGATGGGGGAGCGTGTTATTTTTGTGAAGTAGGTTTAGAAAAGCATGGTCTTTATATTCCATTGCATTATCTGAACGAAAAATTTTGATATTCCGAGAGAATTGAGTTTGAACTATAGAAGAAAAATCATAATATATTTGAAAGAGTTCAGATCTGCTTTTCATAAGAAACAACCAAGTATAACGAGAATAGTCATCCACAAATATAACAAAATAGTGAGCACCACCCATTGATGCATGAGGAGAAGGCCCTCAAATGTCAGAATGTACAAAATCAAAAGGTGCAAGGGAAACAGACTGACTCTTATTAAAAGGTAAAGCTTATTGTTTTGCAAGTTGACAATGAATACAATGAAAAGACTCATGCTGAAATGAACCTGACTGACCACTAGAAATAAGAGAATGTAGAGGGCTAGATGAAGTGTGACCTAACCGAGAGTGCCACAATTCCACGAGTAAGAGTGCTGGGATGGATGCGGTTGATTGGTTTGGTGGTGGTGAGGATAGGACTTGGAAGTGAGTGAACTTAAAGAGGCGTCCAACTTTACAATTGGTTCCAATGAGTTTTCTTGTCTGAAGGTCTTGCACACGATAACCAGTAGAAGAAAAATGCAAATCAAGTCCAATATCACATAATTGTCCAACATATATAAGGTTAACCGTAAGATTATGAACCAAATATGTGTCAGGGAGAGACAAATGAGAACTATCAATATGTCCGGTGTGGCTAACCAATATATTTAATCCATTGGCAATGTGAATAGTAGGTCTATGCTCATCACGGGTTTTAGAGGAAAATATAAAGGTATCAGAAGTCATGTGATTGCAACAGGCAGAATAAAAATACCATCGGGATGTACCTGGTGTAGTTGACATGGCTATATTGTTACCAGTTTTATTTAGAGCCATGATAAGAATGGTGCAGAAACCACTCCAATCAGGTGGATAACTGGATGAAATTGGTGTAGCATCAGTGGCTACAGCAGCAGTATTCTTTGGCTTGGAATAGAACCGAGTGTATGAGCCTCGAGAGTGATATTGGTTCCCATTTGAATGATTTTCAAATGGAAGTTTAGTGACCCGGTTCTCTACAGACTTTACACAGGCGAGAAGGATATTTGAGCAATTCATGCTATTGTGAATGACAATACTTGCAATATAAGGGCTTCTGGTATGGGTTTGCCTTGGTAGCTGGTGTGGTAAGAGCAACGAGTGCTACAAGAGCAACATCTGTATGAGATCCTTGTAATGTGACAAGATGTGTTTAGGGGAGGTATCGCGCCCCGGTATAGGATTGAAGCTCGTATAGGTTCAAATTCCTCTCTCAAGCCCATCAAGAATTGCATAATGCGTGTCTTAGTTCGGTACTTTCCATGAACATCAGTGTCTTTTATGCATTCCTAAGTTGGCTCAGTGAAAGCTAACTGGTTCCACACGGTAGTCATCTGAGATAGAAAAACTGTTGACAGTTTGTCCAGGTTCTTGGCCCATGCTATAAAGGGTGGAAAGAAAACGATACTGATTTGAGATGTCTACTCTGATGTAGCAGTGTTGGAGAAAATCCCAAGCTTCTTTAGCTATATGGAGTGTACTAAATTGAAGTTTGATTTCTAGGATAACAGTGGCATGAAACCATGTGAGAATCTGATGATTTTTACTATCCCAGTCCTCTAGACGGTCAACATATTTTTCAGCATCTTCGTTGTCCTTTTTTTTGGGTTTAGTGATATCTCCAGTCACGTAAGGCCACAATTTTCATTCACGGAGGAAACCAGACATTTCTTGAGCCCACACAACATAATTAGATTCATTCAAAACAGTAGTAATAACCCGAGGTAAGTCCAATTCAGCCATAGGTGCAAAGAGGAAGGTGAACCTCCAAGAAACCGGTGATGTGGCAGTCAACTGATGATGTGGCAGTCAACAGGTGATGTGGCAGTGATGTGGTGTTGATGTGGCGTTGATGTGGCACTGATGTAGCTTTTAGGGCTAACGTGGCAGCAGTGTGTCTGAAACAAGAGCAGCGATGGAGATGACGTCGATGGAGAATGAGACTCCGACTATAGTGATGACCCGACAGGTATGAAAAGGATATACTAGAAGTTTTTCTGATGTGAAGGATCCACTAATAGTGGCAATCACAGAGCATACTCAACTCTTAATATACCGAGAACCATTATGGCTCTGATACCATGTTGAATTTAAGAGAGAAAGTGAGACAATACAAAGAGGAGAATTGTATTGAATAGTGTGATTTACTTACAAGGGAGCTATCCTATTTATATAAGCCATTAGGAGAGGCAAAGCTATACAAAACCAATGTGGGACTAAACTAACTAAGACCATATAATACTTTAACATCTTCTTTTCATCGGTTTTGTTTTTTGGTAAATCATTTATCCAACCAGAGTTTTGTTGTACACGAAGATGCTAAGACCCTTTAAGATATCAAAAATTTAAAATGAAAGTTATTGTTAGAAAAGTTTTTAAATTCCTCACAATCATTTGTGGCATCTAAATGACTTTTTAATAGCCATTATTTGGTCATTTTAATAAAATAATCAAATTGAGAGTTATACATTTTGTAATTATCAAATGAGTTTTCAATAATCACTATTTGGCTATTTTAATATAGCCAATAAATTGAAAATTACAAATTCGTGATTAATCTCAATAAATTGAGAGTTACAGAATTGTGATTAATTCCAATAAATTGAGAGTTATAAATTTTGTAATTATTTCTATTTTAAATTTTGAATTAAATTTTTAGGATCATTTGTGCCTATAAATACCAAGCTAATACACATAATTTTTCATATTCGTTTCTTATTTTATACTATCTACATATATGTGTATTTGGACAACCTTGATCAGGTTGGTTCATACTGCTTCTAGTGGATGTGCACACTGTAGGAGGCAAAACTGTGAACAAAGGTCTTAGCGATTTGTACCTGCATATAGGGAGACTTTCCACAACTCACATGCCAACTCCTTCAGTTTTCTTTATATTAGTTATTTTATTTTATTTTATTATACAATATTTTTTAATATCATGTATTTATATTGTGTTAAAATTATTTCGATTTCTGCAAGAATTTATTATGAAATTGTTTGTTTAGTTTTTATCACCAATTATATAAAAAAAATTTCCAACAGCTAAAGCCGTTATAATATTATTAACATGTGGAATCTTAGGCCTTGCATGTGTTAGATACCTAGTTTTATATACTACATAGTATATATATGATTTTTTTTCATGATATATATAATATGTTTATATATAGGATTTTGAATGTGTACATATATATATATATATATATATATATATGTATAAAAATTTTGTTTTTCCTTGATAGAAGCATATATGCTTGTTTGTATGAATTGTTGTTGCTAAAAGAACAAAAGAAATTCAATTAGTACAAAACATATATACTCATTATATGTAAGACATTTATGCTAAAGACAACTTTAAAATAAAAAATCAAGTACAACGTTATAGCACCAAATCATGACATTATTACAATAAAACAACAAGAAAAAATTATCTTCATTCACTTGGAATGTTATCAAACCATGTGCTCTTTTGTTGGTCAGTGTTGATTTAGTGATTCTAATCTACTTACCACTAATTTGTATATCTCTAATAGCAAATTATTATTACATTATTTCTGTAATTATTATAGTAGCATACATACATATTAAGTATGACTTTAAGTGTCATTACGTTAATGCTGTAAATGTTATAAAAAAATCAAACCAAACCATTATTACGTTATAAATATAAACGTTATATAATTAAGTCAATAAACGTTACATACATAAAAAGCATAATTATACCAATATAATAATCACTATAATAAATTGTTGTAAACGTTATAAACGCTTAATGACCATGAAAAAATGTTAGTCCATTTAATCGAAGTTGAGGCATTGAGCTTGAATGTATTTGAATTTCTCTATGAATTCATAAAATATAAGTTAATTATTGATCAAAGAGTATCATGATAATGCATCAACCAAAACATAATAATCACCTTATTTTCCTTATTGATTAAAGAAGAGATGAAAATTAAAATAACCAAAAACATATTATATACTAAATTGAAAAAAATCAGATTGAGGAATTATGAATTATTGTAAGACCTAGTACTTGTGATAAGGGACCTAGTGTTTTATATATGTGCTTTATATATATTCTAGTGTTTTATATATTTCGAAATATTTGCATGTATCTATACATGCATGTGGTATCAAATTATTTTTCTTTGTTAGAACTTATTCTAGAATTTGGTTGAAAATTCTGCATTCTAAATATGAGATATCGATATGTTAATGTAAGAAAATAGTCATTACGAATTATTAAGAAATATATATATATATATATATATATATATATATATATTATATATATATATATAGAATATTATATATAGCACTTAGAATATGTTCAGTGATTTAGATATTTTTGTTTCATATACTCGTCTATGACCATTCAAAATATAAAGTTTGAATGGTAGCACCATATTTGTTAAAACTAAATAGAGTGCAATGATCTAAAAACCAAAGTTAGAAACTAAATTGGAGCAAAACTTATATAAGTTAAAAGCTAGAGAGATTTTACATCTGAAGCTATCCGTCAAAGTTCGATTGGTGATTGATATGAAGCTTTTATAGAATATATATATATATATATATATATAGACATATTTTTAAAAAAATACCAAAACCAATCATAAGTATCTACATAAAGTAATCCATAACTCTAACAATAGGAGAAAATTAAAGACCATAAAAACATATATACTTTTATTATCAAAGAAATTAAACATCGACTTTAAATACTTTGCACAACTTGATTAAGAAAGAGAAGAAATATGAATAAATCATATAAGTGTAGAAAGTGACATTATTATGGTGGAGAAAGAGGAAGAAAATAACAAATTTAATAAATTTCAAATGATTTGTAATCAAGTAAATGGAATGAAAAAAAAAATAAAAACATATATGGTCTGATAGAGAAAATAATAATAATAATAGTAATAGTAATAATAATAATAATAATAATAAGAATAATAATAATAATCCATAGATAAAAAGGAAAAAAATAAAAAAGAAAGAACCTTAGGAAAATAAGTGAATCAAATAAAAAAAATTCACTAACATCTTGTTATATATTAAATTGAGAAACCTCTAAAATAGTGAGAAAAATCCTTTTGAAATATGGAAAAATAGACCTCCAAGGCTTGATATTCTAAAAGTGTGGGGTGTTTAGTTAAGGTAGCTATACTGGAACCAAAGAGAAAGAAAATAGGACCCAAAACTATGGATGTTGTTTTTATAGGTTATGCTCAAAATAGTAATGCAAACATTTTCTTAGTGATTAACTCTTAAATAAGTAAAATATCCAATAACACAATAATAGAAGCTAGAGATGCAAAATATTTTGAGGATATCCTTCATTTTAAAATTAAGATGCTGGCTTAACCTTCTAAGGTTTAATTAAATGAGGAAATACTTTCTAGTTCATCCATAGGAAATAAATCTTAAACTTATTTTGAACCTAGAAGAGAATGAAAAGAATTATGGAGATGCACCTTTATGGAAGGAAGCTATTGATAATGAATTTAAATCAATAATACAGGAGAATACTATGGTTTTATTAGACTTCCCTCCAAGGAGTAAGCCTTGTGAGTAGGTTTTCAAGAAAAAGATGAAAGGTTTTCAAGAAAAAGATGAAACCCCATGGAAATAATATGGAGGTTGAGTTAATAGATATAGATATAACTTGTATAGAGGCCAAGTGGTTAAAAAATAATTGATGGATATTTTTATTGTGAACAAACTTGTGCCCTCCATACATATATATTGTGATTGTAAAGTTGTGATAGATCTTATATGAAAATCTCATTCTATTAAGAAGATGAACAGACATATTTAAGTGAGATATAATTCAGTCAAAGTACTGTTAAGTAGAAGTGTTATATCTCTAAAGTTTTTTAGATTTGAAAGAAATATAGCTGACAGCTTGACTAGGTCTACCATGAGAGGTATACTTGTTACATCGAGAGGGATGAGCTTAGCCCACAGGGAGTCACCGACAGGGGTAACCCAACCTTTGTGATTGGAGATGCCATGAAGAATGTTTAATTGGTAGAAACAACCTGTAGCACATGACTCATTTTTAAAACTACTTTTGAGGAGCATTCTCCATGAGAGCATCTCCTTCCCATCCCTAAGATGATAGAGCTTATTAGTGTCATGTTCAGGATTGGTATTTACCATTAATGAGAATGAGACGGGTATTGCTACAAGGTACTTGTCACACGTACCCTTGGAGACTCACCTAAATGAGAGATGTCGTGAGGCCGCGACTATGGGATTGGGCTATTCTTTAGAGATTCTTATGAGAATCAAGATAAGAACACAATAGAACTAACCCGCGAACCTGATCCTATATCAAGTATTATGTGCGTGACTTGTTAAAGTCTGATCAAGGGACCTAATTCAAGGCATAGTCCATTACAACTCCCTCAGATGAATACTATCAACACTAAATGTAGGCTCAAGTTCTGAAAACTCCTACACCTATTTCATAGTACTTGATTTGCCCTTATATACTTTCTATATTTTATTTTATTTATTTTGAGTTTCGAAATTTTAAATCTTGTGGGGAATTGTTAGAAAAGTTTTTGAATTCCTCATAATTATTCATGGCATTGAAATAACTTTTTAATAGCCATTATTTGGCTATTTTAATATAATAATCAAATTGAGAGTTACAAATTTTGTAACTATCAAATGACTTTTCAATAGTCATTATTTGGCTGTTTTAATATAGCCAATAAATTGAAAATTACAAAATTTTGATTAATTCCAATAAATTAAGAGTTACGAATTTTGTAATTATTTTTATTTTAAATTTTGAATTAAATTCTTAGGCTCATTTGTGCCCATAAATACCAAGCTTTTCAAGAGCCTAGTACACACAATTTTTCATATTTTTTTTCTTGTTTTATACTCTTTCCATATTTGTGTTTTTGGGAAACCTTGATCGGGTTGGTTCATCCCGCTTCCCAATGGATGTGCACATTGTAGAAGGCAAAGCTACTAGCACCTGAGTTTTATCTTGGAGCCGGTCTTAGTTATTTTTACCTGCACATAGGGAGGCTATAACGGCTTTAAGATAATGGCTTTCCGCAACTCACATGCCAGCTACTTCTGTTTTCTCTATTTTAATTATTTATTTTATTTTATTATACAATTTTGTTTAATATCATGTATTTAAATTATGTTAAAATTATTTTGATTTCTACAAACATATATATTCTGAAATTGTTTATTTAGTTTTTATCACCAATTATATAAAAAAATTCCTAACAATTACTTCCTCCTGCCAACATTTTATTCACTTTGTTGAGTACTAGCTTTGTTTCTTCATCTTTTTTTTTTTTGTCCTGAAATTGATTTAGCTAAATTAAATAGTTTTTATTTTAGTTCTCAGATGATTTATGTTCCAAGTATTGATTTGGAACTGGCTTACGAGAAGATATCACTTAAATCTTTAAAGATTCATTAAGGGACTGAAAGCAATTCAAAAACTTGAAGCATATCTATATTCTAATATAATTATTGTTGAAGAGTGACTGCAAAAAATGCTAACAATCCAAACATTTGTTTGGTACAAAATTGTCCGTTTTGATATACCAAACCTTACAATTTTAAAGATGATTTACATGCATGTTAGGTCATTTTTGTTTAAGAAAAGAGTAATGGCATCTTAGGTCTTAGATTTATTTAAAATGCTCAAAATTGGAATATATGTTCCCTGTTTATGAAAAATAAAGAGAAAAAACATAATTTGACAAATTATAATTATAAAATTCTTGAAATAAATGTCCTAATAGTGTTCAGATTTGAACTTTAAATATTCAAATGTTCTTTGACAAGGATTTTTTTTTTCTTTCACTTGTAAAGCTTTCTATGTTGTATCTTATCGTTGTAGGTTTTTGGATATTTGTTCTCTTACCAAATTATGTTTATATTCCAGAAAAAATAAATTTAAAATGTTGAAATGGTTAATTGATATCCAGAATATCTCACTAATTTGCAATGTGCCTATGCTCACATACACAAGCTATTCGTTTCATTTTATTACACATTACTATCAATTATAATTGTGTATAACATGTGTTCAACAAATCTAAATGAAAAACAAATTATAATGTAAAACATAATAATTTTCAAGATTAGTGATTGACAGTTATATCCATCACATACATGGCAAACTTAGCAAAGAAAAAAATATTCTTAAAATACTTATCAAAATAAAATTGACACTCAAAAAGAAAAGAAAGAGAGCTAATATTGTCAAACAAACTGTGATTTTGGCATTCCGTATTAGAAATAATATTTATGGAAAAATATTATTGCTTTTACGGGAACGATTAGTGTTATTGAAGTTAGGATTCCACATTGATTGGATTACCTTATATTGGTAGATTACAATTAAAGAACGTGCTATTATTTAACGGTAAATATTTAGCTAAAGAGTCAAACTAAGAACTGTATATAGTGATTCATAGTACAAGGCTTTCACAAAAAGAAAATACACAAACCGGAGACGTACCAAAAAATACACAAAAATTATGTTTTTTTTTTCTATTTATTACAACTATGAATTAAACTTATTTTATTTTCTTTGAATTCACGTCATAATAATTTTATTTTCATTAAAAAATTAATGTTTTTTTTTTTGTTTATTACGACTTCATGACTTCAAAGCTTTCAAAATATACTTCTCTTTAGATAATTAAATTATGTTAATTGTATGGTCTGTGGTTAGGGACCAGGGTATAGTCTAACTAGCAGCCTACGATTAAGGTCTCAAATTTAAGTATTTGAACTTTTGTTAGTGAGAGAAGCTCCCCCTTCTCTCCAAGTTTAATTCACTCTATCTAACCTCTTTCCGACAGCCACCCACAGCCTCCATGGCTATCCCGGGTGGTCTTCCACCTTCTTGTGGCGGTCATCCTCCTCTGCCCTCCTCTGCTCCTTCACCCCTGCCCTCTTCCTTTGCACCACTCCCCTCCTCTTCTACCTAAAACACTATCCCTCCTATTGCTCATTCTCTTCAAGAAACAGCATCTGTTCCATCCCCTTTTTCTTATGCCAATATATTGGTTGGCTCAAATCCTCCTTCTGGTCAGATTGGTCGTCAGGTGGTGTTGCGCAAGCCATTCCCAAAACTCAATCTATCATCGAAACCTTATAAACTGAATAGTAAACTGGCCTTCACCATGGAATTTACTAAGGTTGCAGCACCTTTCTCTCACGCTGTTATCCTAAAATTCTATTCAGGTCTTCCTACTCTAAATACAGTCCATAACCACATTCTCCTCTTGGAATCTTAAGGCAGAATCCGGTTGTGGGTGTTCTTGACACTCGGTATATTCTGGTAAGGCTTGATTCTCAAGAAGATCTAATTGCTGCTTGGTCACGGCAATCGCAAAATTGAAAATACTTTATACAAGCTTTTTAAATGGGCACTAGACTTCTCTACTAAGGAAGAAAATGAACGATTTGAGACATGTCAATCACACGAATTATAAACAAAACGAAAAGATGACAAGATTTACACAGGTTCACCCTAGAATAGGGCTACGCCCTGCCAGAAGTTTCTTATTATCAACCTCACAAATCTCTCGTTACAATGTATGCTCAGTACATAAAGAGTATTTATAAACAACTTAAGACGTCCTAATTATGGTCTAATTAGGATTTTCGTCTGCTGCAAAACTACAGCTATTGATGGGCCCAAGCCCAAACTGCCAAGCAAAAAACAAGATCCAACTCATATACAGGGCCTGAAGGTTTCGGGGGCGTTGCCCCCTAACTCCTGCCCACTCTCCAGGGAGCGGGACCTCGCTCGCTCACTGGGTAGTGGGACCCCCGTGTTCGTCTAGGGTTCTACAGATATGATCCCATGAAGTATGCACCAACTCTAACAATCTCCCACTTGGTAAATACTTCACACACATGGAAAACTTCCTAAGACTTTGTTTCTTCAAACCCATCTCAATAGCACACCACCCAAACTTTGCTAGACTAACTGTCTTAGTTAAGAAATTTGCGTTGTTCACTGCTGTATCAACTTTCCCAAGATTATCACATTTTCTTCAATCTTTTCCCGGATGAAGTGATATTGGATATCAGTGTGCCTCATCCGTGAATGAAATGCAAGATTCTTTGCTAAGAAGATAGCACCTTGATTGTCACATTTCACCATCACTGCTTTTCGTTTCAACCCAAGCTCAGCACACAACCTTTGAAGCCAAACCACTTCCTTTCCAGCATGAGTTATTGCCATATACTCTACTTTTGTAGATGAAAGGGCAACAAAACTTTGCCTTTTTCTCATCCAACTCACTGTCCCACCAAACAGATTGAACACATATCCACTTGTAGACCTCTTGCTATCAATGTCTCATCCCCAGTCAGCATCAATTGATCCTACAATATCAAGATTCTTCTTACCTCCCATACCTCCATAACACAATGCAAACTCTGACATGCCACGAAGATATCTAAGAACTCTCTTGATTGCAATCCAATGCCCTTTCCCAGGATTAGACAAGATGCTCAATACTCCCACTGCTTGGGCAATATCTGGTCCCGTACACACCATGGCGTACATCAAGCTTCTAACCGCACTAACATAATGCAATACCCATATTTGTAAAGTAAGGGTAAAGAAGTATTTTAATAAATATAATATAGAGTTAAAATAATATATAGATATTTTTACGCGAAAAGTCAAATTTTTATAATAAAAAAAAGACATCCAGGGGAAAAAAAAAAAGCCACCTAGTAACGTCCAGAGGGAGAAGAATTAAAAGAAAGAAAAAAAATTTTCTTAAAAAAAAATCAAACCAAAACATAGCAGCAAGTGGCAACACCTGCTACCATATTGAATGCATGTATTACAAGTGCAAGGAGAGGTTGAACCAGAAACTTACATGGAAGCCATGGAATGTAAGGATTCGTCAAAGTGGCAGCTGGCTATGGAGGAAGAAATGGATTCTTTAATGAAGAACAACTCTTGGGAGTTGGTGCCTAAACCAGAAAAACAGAGAGTTGTGGATTGTAGATGGATCTACAAGATCAAAGAAGGGAATACTCCATGGGATGAAGTCCGGTATAAAGCTAGGCTGGTGGCGAAGGGGTTCACACAAAAAGAAGGCATAGATTTCACTGAAATCTTCTCACCAGTTATGAAGTACAAGATGATACGGATAGTGTTAGCATTAGTGTTCCAATTTGATTGGGAAATCGAGCAAATGGATGTGAAGACAACGTTCTTACATGGAGAGTTCGATGAGACCATTTTCATGAGGTAACCCGAAGGCTATGAGGAAGAAAGGCAGGGAGAGTTAGTGTACAAATCTAAGAAATCTCTTTATGCCCTGAAGCAATCACCTCGGCAATGGAATAAGAGGTTTGATTCCTTTGTAATCAGCCTAGGTTTCATGAGGAGCTACTATGATTCGTTCTTGTACTATAAGGGGCAGAAGGTTGAGAAAGTGGTGATCATCGTCATCTATGTTGATGACATGTTGCTGGTTGGGAGCAGTATGGAGAGGATAAGGAAATTGAAGGCTCAACTCAGTGAGAAGTTTGAGATGAAGGATCTTGGCCATGCACAGCAGATCCTTGGGATGTGTATCATCCAGGAAAGGGAGAGAAACAGATTGAAAATCTCTCAAACTTCCTACATAGAGAAGATGATATCTAAGTTCTCTATGGAAGATAGCAAACCAGTGAAGGTTCCCCTTGCTGGTCATTTCAAGTTCTCCAATGATCAATGTTCGAGATCGGAGGCGGAGAAGAAAGAAATGGAAAAAAGTCCCTTATTCTAGTGCTGTTGGTTCTGTTATGTTCACCATTGTAAGCACTAGACTTGATATTGCTCATGCAATAAGTGTTCTTAGTAAGTTTATGAGTAATCCCAGAAAGGAGCATTTGCTTGGGATGAAGTGGTTGCTGAGGTACTTGAAGGGAAGCCCAGAAGTAGGGTTGGTTTATGAGAAGAGGGGTAAGTCCATCTGCCTTGAGGGTTTTGTGGATTTGGAATATGGAGAAGATCGGGATAAAATAAGATCAATTACCTCCTATTTCTTCAACTTAAACGGATGTTGTGTAAGTTGGAAGGCTCAGTTGCAGCCAGTGGTAGTACTCTTAACAACCAGGGCAGAATGCATAGCGGCTACGGAAGCCATAAAGGAGGCTATGGGGTGCAAAGGGTTGTTGGACGAGTGGATGGTCCTAAAAGAGCAGGTTGTGGTGTTTTCGGATAGTCAAAGTGCATTACACTTGTGTAAGAATCCGGTGTTCCATGAGAGGACAAAGCACATGGATGTTCGATATAATTTCATTCGGGAAAATGTTACGAAAGGATGCATCCATGTGGATAAGGTAGCCATGGAAGAAAATCCTGCGGATTTAGGTACTAAAGTCCTACCTCTAAGTAAGTTCAATCATTGCCATGGACTACTTAGGATTGGAATCGGTTAATTGATGACTCAAGATGAGTTTGGATCCTAAAGTTCTCTGCACAATGGTTCGGGTTTAAACACTTAGACAAAGGTAGAGACTCTTGGTATTTGTCTAAGGTTTAAACATGGTTTAAACATGGTTCAAACATGGTTAAAGTCTAAACCAAGGTTGGAAGATTAAATTTCAGCATGTTAAAGGAGTGCACACATGTGTGTGCATCACTTTAGGTGTGTGTGCACACCCCTATTCAGTAAGGCAAAGGAGTGTGCACAGTTGTGTGAAGGGCAGCATCAGTGTGTGCCACACCACTCCTTCACCAGTGCCGCACCACCCAGCAAGAAGGTAGTTTGAAAGAAGGGCAGCGTCGCACCACTTAGCAAGTGGTGAAAAAGGTGTTTTGCCTAATGCCGCAACATGCCCTATTCAGTGCCGCAGCGCTAGGCACACTGATGCACACATGGACAGCTTGTTTAAGCCTCTTCTTAGGTGCGTGGATACAAGGTTAAAACTCACAGCACCACTTAAGATTGATAGAGGGCCATGGTTAAGTGGTCATCAAGATCTAAGGGTGGAGATTAACTCTCAAGATTGGACAAGAAGTTGGTGCACTATATAAAGGGTCACCTAGCTTCATTATCAACATAAGTTTCTGACATACTTTGAGATCAATTGTAAAGAGTGACAAGACACAATACAAGAGAGAATTATATGAGAGTGCAAAGACACAAAACACAAGAGGGACTCATTGTAGAGAGACTGGTTGTAAATAAGAGAGAGTAGTATAGATAGAGAGCTTTGTAATAGTTCTTATCATCTTCTTTCTTCTCTTCTTGGTTTCTTCAAGAACTTGAGGTTTCTTGAAGAGGGTTGCTGTAATTATAAAGAACCATTGATTTAGTACAGAGAGTTCAGAGGAACTCACGTGGACTTAGGCTATTGCCGAACCTCGATAACAAATCACTTGTCTTCTTTTCTTTCTTGCTTTCGATTGCTGTATTTCTTTCTACAAGTCATTCTAGACTTGGGTGTTTGGAAGATCACCACCTGGGCATCTTGTCAAGGTGATTTCCAACACCTTAGCAATTAGTCTAGCCTTGTGTCTAGTCACTATTCCATTTTCATCAATCTTATTTCTAAATACCCATTTAGTTCCTATTATTGTTTGATTCTTTGGTCTAGGAACTAGATTCCATACAGTGTTTCTTTCAAATTTATTTATTTCTTCTTGCATAGAAATTATCCAATCATTATCCTTACTAACCCTAAGGTTAACAGACAAATTTATATAGAACAGAATAATACGAAGGAAAGTACATAAATACCCTTATACTTTACCACTCCCCCTCAAGTTGGAGCATGTGTCATATGTACCAAACTTGTTACATATAGAGTTAATTTGAGTCCTATCTAAGCATTTAGTGAACATATCAACTAACTGATCTACAAATTTGGTGTCTCATACTGATCACATTTTGAAATACTTTCTCTCGAACAACATGACAGTCCACCTCAATGTGCTTTGTCATCTCATGAAATACAGGATTAGTGGCAATATGAAAAGCCACTTGGTTATCACATGCTAAATTCATAGGAGCAGACTGTGTATAACCAAGTTCAGCTAGAACCTATTTTAACCAAACTAACTCACAGGTAGTGTGAGCCATAGCCTTGTATTCAGACTATGCACTAGGTCTAGCAACCATTGTTTACTTCTTACTTTTCCATGATACCATATTACCCCCAACAAACATAAAATATCATGTGGTAGATCTCTGATCTGATGGATAACCTGCCCAATTGGCATTAGTATATCCCTCAATCTGAGTATGATCATGATTCTGATATAATAACCCACGATCGGGAGCACTCTTAAGATATCTCAGAATACAGATAACTGCATCCCAATGAGTAGTCCGTGGAACATCAAGAAACTGACTAAACAAACTCATAGCAAAGGCAATATCAGGTCTAGTGACAGTTAAGTAATTTAGTTTCCCAACCAAGCGTCTGCATTGACTTGGGTCAGTCAACAACTCACCATAATCAATCGAAAGTTTTGTGTTGGGATCCATAGGATTGTCTATGGGCTTACATCCCTATATCTCTTAATAGATCCAAAACATATTTTCTCTAAGAGAATGAAATACCATGACGAGAACAAGCAACCTCAATACCTAGAAAGTATCTCAGTTGTCTAAGGTCCTTGGTTTGAAACTTACTACCAAGAAAGAGTTTTAAAGCTTGAATACCTTCTTTGTCATCTCCTGTGATTACAATATCATACACATATACAATCAAAATAATTTTGCTTGTCTCATTATGTCTATAAAACACACAGTGATCTACTCCACATACAGTAAGACCAAAGTCCATTACCACCTAACTAAACCTACCAAACCAAGCTTAGGAAACTTATTAACAAAGCAAAAAACATTATTAAAAACTTTATTCACAATAAAAAAAGGTCTCAAAATAAAGAAATACAAAGAATGAAGAAGCTAAAAAGGGATATGTCAGAGAGAATGTAATTGTGGCACACATTCCATATGAACAATAATGTTAATGGGAAAAATGTTATTACTTTTAAGGGAATAGAAGGAGTGATGTTGTTAAGATTATGTATATAATTAGCATTGATTGGATTATGTCATACTGGTTATTATTCTATTGTAAATAATGTGGCAGTATTGCCTGAGCTATTTTTATTAGGATCAAAACAAATATTTTTAATTGAATAAATTGTCCTTAACATACATCAAGTTCTTTATCTTGAATGGTTTCCAGTTTAACACTATATATAATGTTTCACATAGTACAAATTTTACACAAAAACAAAAAATACCAACTAGAGATGAACTCTAATCGGTTGTGATTTACTAGAAAACTGTTAAGGAATACCATTTTTTCTTTCATTTTCTAGTAAATCATTAATCTGATTAGAGCTTAATTCTCCATATATTGTTTGACATGTATTTCCAAATTGCTTACATATATACAACTGGAGAGGAGCTCTGGTCTATCATTGATATACCAAAAAATAAATAGAGAGATTATTTTTATTGTTCCTTTCATGTCATTTGGTTTTTTGGCATATCATGTTGATTTTCAAAATAAACTTGTTTTTAAGTTTAGGATATTTTAGAAAATCAAAGAAAATGAGAAAAGGAAAATTAAAAAACAAATTTTGGCTTGTAAGAGTTTGTACATTCAATGCTAAGCTTATACAGTTGACTATATGAAGCATTCAATTGACTGGATGGAAGGAAGAAAATTCTTGGAACTCTATGTAACTTTTTAAGTTGACTGAAAACATGGTCCAATCGAGTGGATGTTTGAAAATTTTGAATTTTTATAACGTTTTATGACAGCTGAACGTCAAAAGAAGTGTCATTTGTGAAGGAACATTTAATATTCAGTTTAACTCAATTTGAAACTGAAACAAGGTGTCTATAATGGAAAGACACTCATTTCAATACAATATAAGTGTGTGCAACTCTCATAATTAAAAGAACACAAATTACAATTAGATTTTCTGGTTTTTCTCCCTTATTCTTCTTCTCCTTTAAAAAATATAGATTTGCTTATGTATAGAAATCTTTCAAACTTCTAGACGTAAGTGTTATACATCCTAAACTCTTAGAAGATGTTGTGGGTTATTCTTCACTAGTGCAAAGTGTAAAATAACATCAGAGTTTCATTGTATCTTAGAGGAAATTCATCGATAACCTCTTGCACCGTGAAGGGTGAATTAAATCTTAAGGAAGGTGACCTGGTCAAGCCTTGAAGCCTTTCTCTCTCTCTCTCTCTCACTTATTTTGATAAACGACCCTCGCTTTCCAATAATCTTTTCCCCACCAGTATTCAACAATCTTAAGGTTTGATTCCTGATTTATCAAAATGACATCCTAGAGTTCATTGAGAGATATTGCGTTGGGCTTAACAAGTTGGAGTGATTCAATGGAGGCAATTTTTATCGTTGGCAGAAGAAGATGTTCTTCCTCCTAACACCACTTCGGGTAAATTATGTCATCAATTCTTCAAAGACAGAACATACAAAAGATAAACCAATTTCTCAGACAAGAGATAAACAGAAATGAGATCAGGATGGGAAACCAGGCCAGTTCAAGAGAGATTGTTGTTTGCTGAAGAAAAAGAGAAAAACACAATAAGAATTCGTGACTGCGATTTCTGAAGCAAATGTCCTTGAGGGAAATGAATCTTGGTAGATTGGTTCTGGCACAACAAGACATGTGTGCATTGAAAAGAAATTCTTTAGGAACTATGTAGCAATGCTGAAGGTACTTTCCTGTACATGGGAAATACAGCCACTGTACCAGTGATAAGAAAGGGAGAAGTGCAACTAGAGTTCACTTCTGGAAAGATCGAGCCTCACTCTCACTAATGTGTACAATGTACCTGAAATTAGGAAGAATTTAGTTTATGGTAGCCTCTTGAACAAAAATGGGTTCAAGCTTGTATTTGAGACTGATAAGTTTGTACTCTCTAAGGGAGTTATTTTTGTTGGGAAGGGATATATGTATGAGGGGATGTTCAAAATCAATATTAATAATACGAGTATGATTTCTACCTATTTTGTTTATTGTTCTGCTTTACTTTGGCATAATTGTTTAGAATATGCAAATGCTAGATGGTTAAATGATATGGTTAAGTTAGATTTACTTCCAAAGTTTGATTTTAATTTGAAAAATTGCATAACAAGTATACTTAATAAAATCACTAGAAAACCTTTTCAAAGTGTTAAAAGAAATTCAAAAATTATGGATTTAATTCATAGTGATTTTTGTGATATGCATGCTACATCTTTTTTAGGGGAAAGAAATATTTTGTAACTTTCATAGATGATTGTACAAGATATTGTTATGTTTATTTGTTACATTCTAAAGATGAAGCTATGTATAGTTTTTTTGTTTTTAAGAATGAAGTAAAACTTTAATGTGATAATAGGATTAAATATCTTAGAACTTATAGGGGAGGTAAATATTATGATCCTAATCATTTTGAGACTCATGGAATAATTTATGAGATCAATACCCCTTGTACACCATAGCAAAATGGTGTAGCAGAAAAGAAAAATAAAACTATAAAAGAGATAGTTAATGTCATGCTTTCTAACTCTGGATTAGGACATAGGTTTTAGGGAGAAGAACTTTTAACGGCTTGTCACATTTTAAATAGAGTCCCTACGAAAAGAAACAAGGTAACACCTTATGAGCTATATAAAAATAGGAAGTCTAATCTAGACTACCTTAAGGTATGGGGTTGTAGAGCTATAGTTAGAGTTCCTGAACCCAAAAGGAAGAACATGGGTGAGAAAGGAATAAAATGTATTTTTCTCGGATATACGCTTCATAGTAAAGCTTATAGATTCATGGTGGTGGAGACAAATAATTATTATTCAATAAATTCTATCATTGATTCTAGGGATGCTATTTTCGATGAAAATAGGTTCAAGACACTTCCTAAGACTGTTTCGGACAGTAATGAACAAGGACAAAGTTCAAGGAAGGAAGTAGATGAAAATGAAGTGGAACTTAGAAAGAGCAAAAGAGTTAAGACTCCTAAGACGTATGGACCCAATTTTTACATGTATTTGGTAGATGGAACTAGGAAATCAATAAGTAATTCTATTCCAATTGTGTTAAATATTGACTCTGATCTACAAACTTATGAAGAGGCTATAAAGTCTCAAGATGTTACATTTTGGAAGGATGCCATAAATGATGAAATGTACTCCATAATGAGGAACAAAACTTGGAAATTAGTGGACCTTCTACTGGGTTCTAAACCCATTGGATGCAAGTATATTTTAAAAATAAAATTAAGAGTGGATGGCATAATTGATAAATTTAAGGTAAGGTTAGTAGCTAAGGGATTTACATAAAAAAAAATGTGTCGATTATTTTGACACCTATGCATCAGTTGCAAGGATAGCCAAAATTAGAATGCTTATTGCATTAGCTTCCATATACAAGCTTGAAATTCATCAAATGGATGTTAAAACAACATTCTTGAGTGGTGAATTAGAAGAAGTGTATATGAGTCAACCTGAAGGTTCTATAGTTAAGAGACAAGAGCATAAAGTATGCAAGTTAGTTAAGTCTGTATATGGACTTAAACAAGCCCCAAAACAATGGCATGATTATCATAAGTGTGTATACAGTAGGTTTATCATGGTAAAAGTGTTATCATATGTATATACGTAGATGAAATGTTGATATTTGGTACTAACTTAGAACAAGTTCAAAATAACAAGAAATTTATGTTAGATAATTTTGACATGAAAGATATGGGTGTGGCTGATGTTATTTTAGGTATCAAAATCGTAAGAGATTACTATAGCCTAACTTTAACACAATCTCATTACATTGAGAAAATTATAAAGAAATTTGGTTACTTAGAAAACACACCTGTAAGTACACCATTTGATAATAGTTTCAAATTATCTAAAAATAATGGTACAACAATTACACAACTAGAGTATGCTAGATAAATTGGCTGTTTAATATATGCCATGACTTATACAAGGCCTGATATTTCGTTTGTTATAGGGAAGCTAAGTAGATATACTAGTTGTCATAGCAATGATCATTAGGAGGCTGTACATAGGGTCTTTAAATATTTGTAAAAGACCATTAATTTTGGCATAAGTTACAAAGGGTATCCAATAATTTTAGAATGATTCACTGATGCTAGTTGGGTAACAAACCATGAGGAAGATCACTCATCCATAAGTGGTTGGATATTCACTCTTGGTGGGGGTGTCGTATCATAAGCTTCCAAGAAACAAAACTATATAACTGATTTTACCATGACATCTGAATTTGAGGCATTGGCAGCAGGGGGTAAAGAGTTTGAGTGGTTAAGGAATTTATTGTTAGAAATTCGTGTGTGGCCTAAAACCATGGCTCCAATTTCAATTCGATATGACCATGAGGCAACACTAGCAAGGGCCTATAGCAATGCCTACAACGGAAAGTCTAAACATATCAGATTGAGACATAACTATGTAAGGCAATTAATGACTGATAGAGTAATTACAATTGAATTCGTAAGGTCCACAAGACTTGGTGAATCTGTTAACCAATGGACTTACAAGAGAACAAGTGGTTAAAACATCACAAGGGATGGGTTTTAAACCCATACGATAGGTTCATCAATGATGGAACCTCAACTCAACTCTTACTAAATCTAAGTCTTGAGTTCAATGAAACACATTACATCATTAGTAGTGATTGCAAGCATATAGATTTATATTTTCATCCCAAGAGTTATGATGCTTGGGACCGTAGTGATAAAGTGTAGGTGAATTGTGAGTTCTTAATAAGCTTATAAAATATTTTCTTTGGTATGTTAAATTATGTAACATACTTGATAAACTTACCTAGTGAGTGTGAAGTGTGGTTGCTTCTATTGAATTCAAGGGCTTGACTTTAAAGCACTCATGATATAAGATACATGACATAAGGCCTTCAAAAGTGTCAGCAAAAATTTTTGGCAAATTATAAGAGAAATCTCATGTGTGAGATATGTTCGGTTAAACAAATAAGATTTATGGTTCAAAGTATTATACTACCACATATTTTGTTTAACTTTGATGTGTTTTCACTAACTGAAGATTCAATCCAAATGATATCTTCATTTATGCATGAACTTCAATGGATGATAAAGATCAGTTTTTCAAGGTTTTATCGAGTCAAGTTATTTTTAAAATAGTTGGGGATTATTGATGATTTTCAAAATAAACTTGTTTTTAAGTTTGAGATATTTTAGAAAATCAAAGGAAATGAAAAAAGGAAAAGGAAAAAACGAATTTTGACTTTTGAGAGTTGATACAATCGACTGTAAGGTTAATATAGTCGACTGAATGGTGTATACAGTCGACTGTATGAAGCATTCAGTCAACTAGATGGAAGGAAGAAAATTCCTAAAACTTTCTGTAACTTTTTTCAGTCGACTAAAAACATGGTTCAATCGACTGGATGTTCAAAAATTTTGAATATTCTAAATGTTTTATGATAGTTGAACTTGAAAAGAAGTGTTTTTTGTGAAGGAATACTTGGTATTCAGTTTAATTCAGTTTTAAACTGAAACAAAGTGTTTCTAATGGAAAGACACTCATTTCAATACTATATAAGTGAGTGTAACTATCATAATTAAAAATAACAGAGATTACAATAAGATTTTCTTATTTTTCTTTCCTCTTCTTCTTCTCCTTTTAAAAATACTGTTTTCTTATGTCTAGAAAGCTTGCAAACTTCCAAACATAAATGTTATACATCTATAAACTCTTAGAAGCTGTTGTGGGTTATTCTTCACTAGTAAGTGTAGAATAACATTAGAGTTTAGTTGTATCTTAGAGAAAATTCGCTGGTATCCTCTTGCACTGTGAGGGGTGAATTAAACCTTAAGGAAAGTGACATGGCCACAACATAAGCCTTTCTCTCTCTCTCTCTCTCTCTCTCTCTGTCTCTCTCTAACTTATTTTGACAAACAACCCTCACTTTCCAATAATCTTTTCCCTACCAGTATTCAACATATCGTTGAACCGATATGAGTTTAATTCTATAAGAAGATGCTGAGACCCTTTAAGAACATGTCAACACATGAAAATAGAATTATATTCTCCATCATTTTATTTACTTTTATTGAGTACTTTGTTTCTTCTTTTGTTTGTTTTTATCACGCAATTTCATTAAGTTAATTTATATAGTTTTTCTTTGCGTTTTCAAGTGATTTATAATTAAAGTATCAATTTAAGTTCTACCTTCTTAATTTTCTTTGAAAGTGACTTAAGAGAAAATGTCACTAACCGACAATCACTATTGTGTGAGTAAAGTTAAATCTTCAAAGTTTCATCCAAGTATTGAAAGACTTCAAAAGACAAAGCATATGGTACTTCTGACATAGTTACTATCATAGAATGACAATAAACAATGCCTATGAAAATAATCATCAACTTATACAAATTTCACTGTTAAATTAGCCACAATTACATGTTTTACCTATGAATCTTATATTTTGCTCTTGTAATAAGTCAAAAAGAGAGCACTCAAAATTTATGTGTTGATCTCTCAGGTGCACCTATCTTGATGGTTGTTAATTAAGGTCGTGGTCACGAGACGCAATGAAACAGTCACGATAATCATCCAATATATGCAGCCATGATGGTCACCGAATCTGCAGTTGCTCTAGCTTTTGTACAGATCTAACTTGAAATCTGGATTCATCATCTAACCCGTCGGATCCAATTTTTCTTTACTTCTTTTCACTTTTGCTTTTTTTTTTTTTTTTCTGGTTACTTTTATTTCTTTATTACTGTTGGTTTTTTTCCTTCTTGATTTCATGTGCGGTTTGATTTATGGGTTAAACTACCACACTGATACCTATGATTGTAACTACTGTTGATATAAAATATCTTTTAGATTCTAATTGTGACACAATACCCTCTTGAACATAGTAAGAACTATCCTTGATTGTGTAATTGATTAATAAATTGCAATGTTGTAATTCAGTTAGAATTAAAATTATTATTGTTTATGATAAGACATATTTTGATTTCGGAAGTTATATTGTTATGATTATGCTAATTTTTTCAAACTCTTTAAAGATGAATCAAAAGTTGCAAAATTACTTATAATAACTATCACATTAACTATGCATAAGCTTAACTATGCATAAGCGTGATAAGGTGTCTAAAACAAGCTTTGAATAAGATTATTTTTAACATCAGAAGTTCTCTTGTCATCACAAAAGAGATCAAAGATCAAACCCCAAAATTTTAAATGGTTTTATTTTAAAAACTCTATTTTCAATAGTTATTGTCTCAAGTCAAATATACATGTGTGTGTTGAGGTTTTGAATTTGATTCTTTATATCGACACCTCCTTTATAGATAAGAAAGATGGTTGTGTGGGTAAGTAGGGATTAGGTATAGATTCGACCATAGATGTAAATAAACAAACAAATAAGATATTTGTGGGATGCCCAATAATTTTGTTGGTAGAGTCACTCTTTATCGTGCGAGAGACCAACTTGCACTAAGATCACTTTTTATTGTGTATTCTATAAGCTCAATAAAACGAAACAAAACAAAATAAAATGTGTTATTATTAAAATTTTAAGTAAATAAATTTGACATTTTGACTGCATAGCAGCCTTACAAGATTTTAAACATCATTGACAAGTATCTAATCCATCGCTAGCCGTATTTACAAGCCTTGTAATGTTTCTAGGTGGTGACCTAGATTTTGTTGCCAAAAATAGTGTTTGTTTTTTATTTATTACACAATGAATTTAACATATCTTATTTCCTTTGAATTCAGATCATAATAGTTTTATTTTATAAAAATGTTGGTGGCCCGAGAGTATGACTCTAAGACTACTTCAAAGCTTTCAAAATATACTTAAGACAATTATAGCATGTTAATTATATGATTTGTCGTTAGGGACCAGAGTATAGTCTAACTAGAACTTCTCTTATCCTTACGATTAAGGTCTCAAATTCAAGTATTAGAACTTTCGTTATATAGATTTGAATGGAAAAAAAAAAACAAATAAATAGAAACAAATCAATAATAATATAGAATTTTCTAAAAAAAATCTAAAATTTTTCATAGGTTATTAAAGTGATATAGAATCCATTCCATAATTGCTTTTAAGCTAACTAGTGTTCATGTATTTGATCTGTCAGTTGCACTAGATCTTATCGTTCATGTATCTAATGTGTCAATTCCACTTGATCTCATTGTTCATGCGTATGATGTGTCAATTCTAATATTTTGGAAATCAAAACATAAAAGGAAACTAATAATGATCGTTAAAATTTCATTGACCATGTTGCACTTCTGAAATTTAAAAAAAAAAAAGAAGGAAAAAGCTAGCTTAGTTGGTAGCATCAATTCCACTTGATTCTATTGTTCATATATCTGGGTTGTCAATTCCGTACTCGATCTTATTGTTCATGCATCTAACGTGTCAATTCCACTTTATCTCATTATTCACAAATTTTGGAAATCAAAACACAATAGGAAACAAGTATGGCTTGATTTAGACACATTGTGTCATTCCTTATGAGTAATAATGTTAATAAGAAATATATGATAATATTAAGATTCCATATATATAAATAGCATTAATTGAATTGTTGTAACTCTTAGAATGTTTAGGATTAAATATTTTGTTTATAACTTTCGTAAAAAAAAGATTATTTATAAGATTTTTGCAATACCCATGAAACTACTCGACAAACGATTAATGGATTACTTCAAAAAGATTCCTTGAAGAGAATAGACGTAAGATTAGAGAGATTCCGATATTGCCAAACCACTATAAACGGGTTTTGCATTTTCTCTTCCTTAACTCCTTTATTTACAAGTATATTATTTGATTGTATACATTGCTTATCAAACTGTTTTAAAAACCAGCAAGTTAATTAGTAAAAAAATTTAAACGATTAATGGATTACTTCAAAGAGATTCCTTGAAGAGAGTGGACGTAAGATTAGAGAGATTACGATATTGCCAAACCACTATGAACGGGTTTTGCATTTTCTCTTCCTTAACTCCTTTATTTACAAGTATATTATTTGATTGTATACATTGCTTATCAAACTGTTTTAAAAACCAGCAAGTTAATTAGTAAAAAAATTTAAAACTTAATTCATCCGCCCTTGGATTTGAACCTCGATTTACAAGAATTATCGGAAAGAAAGTACATAAATACCTTTATATTCTAATAACATTGGCAAGTCATTTTAGGACTAGGAAAATGAAAGGGACCAAACAAAAAATAAGAAGAGGAAGAGACTTCAAGACAAAACTATAGGAGCCCAAAACTTACACAAAATTTCCCAACTCCAGAAAAATCGAATAGCACTATAACCTTTTGTCCTATGAATAATCATTCCCACCTGAGTAAATAATAAAGAACAACATACTCAGTGAGAAGGCAGAGGCTCCACAATAGAACCAAAAGGCAAAAATGCCTCCATCTTATCCCTCTTGTTAAGAGTTGTGGCATCAAATATTTTCAATATCACCATGACTAAAAGACTAGATCTATCAAGAAAGAAAAACAATAAATAGGGTATATAGTATCTACCCTGCTAACAACCAGGTAGTACAGGGCTAAAATGCACTTGTTCTCAAACACACACAGACAAACAGAGACACAAAGATCTTCTTACCAAAGAATTTTTTTTCTGTATTATCAGCAACAACCTCAATGAATTTGAGATAAATAGATTCAGGTTAAGCTTCAACTTGTTATGTTGAAAAATGAGACAAAGTCATATGTCTAATCATTTCCTAATATCTCATATAATAGTGTTTAGTGTTATGAAAAGCATACATGTGTACCCTTAGAAATGTCACTTTAAAAGAAAACCTTCTGAGGGGGGAAAAAAGAATAAACTGAACCAAGGTAATGGTTTTCACCTTAGGCTCAATTAATAGTACACAACCTGTTCAAACATACAAAAACACGTATTGTTAAAAAACTATCTAAGACGGCTTGTAGTTTCATCAAAACCACAGGTTGAAGACAAATATAGAAGACTCCAAAATCTGTAAGTAGCTATGAGAGATAAAACAGTACAACGAGTTCCAGTTCATCATGATAAGTGATCCAAAGACTACGAGGCACAATTACATTTACTATCACGCTGCAAAATATTTTAGTTATTATTGTTTCTACTTTTTCGTCTCATGAATCAGATTCCAACATCATTGTATGAGCATTTCAGCCTTAACAATGACCAGCAAATAATTAGAAAAATACATACATAAAATAGTAGGGTTCTCTACAATCAAACTTTAGTACGACAGCAAGAATGGAGTAGAATTGAATGATGTAATTAAATTCAGGCTTCTTTGAGTACGTTAAGCCAAACCTTTGTATTATGGCATGGGATGCGTAACAATCTGCTCTCACACACTTGCCAATGGGCTTTTCTTGAACCAACTGTGCTAGAAGTGTAGAGACAACTGAGAGAAACTGATAAAGAAAACATATATTAGCACAATAATGGCTACAACAAGTGTTATTGTGCAGCCAAAGAAGAAAACTGCAGGTTTGAGAAGAGAATTCTTTTGGACTTAATCATTGAAAATAAATTCTTGATGGCTTCCTCTTATGCTATATGCCTTCCGTATAGAGCTTCAACACAAGGGTAATATTGGTAAAGGTGAGATGCTAGCTGAAGCTCGCCTGTAGCAACAAAAGCAAAAGTCAAAAGCAGCATGAAGATCCAACACCACGGAAAAGGGAGCAGAAGGTGTGAAAGAAGAAAGATTGATTAGCTCATTAAAACAATTGAAATTCGTTCTCTTTTTTACTTCTTTTCTCCAGATCAACAACTAAGGAAAAGGGTACTTTAGATATTCGTAAAAGAGTACTATCTGCTACGATTCCTGCGAAGTATATGAAAAGAAAATTGAAAACGTGTATATAAGGTTACGAAGACATTTTGAGGATACACAACAATAATTAAATTGAAGTTTCCTTTCAAACGCGGACCGCTCCCACTTTCTAATAAGTACATCAGTTCTTATTAAAGGAGTAAAATCAAGTAAGAAATTTAAAACATAAACTAAACTAGAAATAGAATACAACAACCAGTTAATTGGGACAATATAACAAACAAATGGGTTATTTCCAGACTTGAATGAGAGAAGAAGAGATGAAAATTATAGAAGACAATGTACACACCCTGTTCAAGCGCGTATTTGTCTCTCCATAGCAAATGTGCGAGAATGAAATTATTTGTTTCACCTAAACCAGTAGCCATCGACATTCATTTTTGAGGGAGATCCACTGTCGAAGTCCGAACATTTGCACCAGCCATTCCTTCAATTCAATCTTTGTTAATCTCTACAAAATAACCAACTATTTCATAAAACCCGTAGAATAATGAGGATCGATCAGATGCTGCTACCTCAGATATCCTTATGAAACATACCCTATTGTTGCTCCCTAGATCAAAGAAAAATCTTTTCTGATCAGCTCTGATTACCTTGCATACCCTGACGTTACCAATTTCGTTTAGCGCTGGCAATTCAACTGATCTGTTTACATTAAATTCAGACGATGGGGCATGTTGGCTACTGCGTCTAGATGTGAATCCACTCTATAGGTCTTATGAGGGCCCAAAATAACTAGAAACTAGACTCAATTCAAGCAATTGATAACATACTAAGACTAGAAAACCCCCAAGAAGGGAACTTGACAAAACCAAAAATCCAAAGAGTACGCATACCTGAGAGACACAGAGAGAGGTACCCATCGTATATTAGTTGAATTTCTAGGGTCTAAAGTTTGAAGAAAGAGCGATGAAGAAATAGATGGAGGGAGAAGAGAGAGATAGAGAGTGCAAGCCAGAGGGAGAATGAACGAGATTAACACAGAAGAAGAAAAAGTATTGTTAATATGAGTGTAAAAAACCCTTTGGTAAATCAATCCTTGGTGGGGGCTGTGGGTCATAGACGAAGAGTTTAAAAGTAGCATTTTGCGTGTTTTCGCTTCGACCCTTTTGACTGAAAACGGCGAAAACGATTTTTTTCGTTTTTTAAATTTAAGTCATTTTTAATTTTGTTTTAAAAAAAATGTTTTCTGTTTTCAATGAAATTTTTAACGTTATTATTATTTTCTACGAAAATAAAAAGAAAATTATGTCATTTCTTAAAACCAAATGCATTATAATATTCTTCGTACTTATTTCTATCTTCAATTCATCAAATAGATCAATATTAATAATTTTTATTTTTTATATTTTTGTCATCGAAACCACAATTCTGATACCACTTGTTGAAATTTTACGTCTAAAATCCACCTATTTAAATTTTAAGCAAAAAACACAACCATAATTAAATAGGTAAATAAAATAAACAACAAGAACATCAAGAATTAATGTGGTTTGATAACTTCTTTGCCCTACAGCCACCAATAAACCAACTGTTTTATTAATCTTCAATTACAACTTTAGAAAGAGCAAAGTTGTCAAACTCTCACCATAAAGTCTCAATACAACAAAATCTTTTAACTTAACTCTAGTTATGCCTTTTTTACTTGACAACTCAAAACTCAATACACCCAAAACTTTCATTTTAGCTCTAGTGATAAACCCTCTAGTTTATAATGTATATTGATATTATGAATGTGCCTCAAATCTTGTCTATGACCCCTTTATATAGAAGATATTTTCCTAATACTATTAAAAAAAATAACAACAAATAAAACTTCTACTAAGACAAATAATATCCAATAAAAAACTAATATCACTCTTATTAAAACAAACAACTATGAAATAGAAAATCAATTTCCTTAAACTAATTAAAAGTCCTCTATGTCAGCCTCTATCACACACAGCTTCTCCATTTGTTCAGTTTGGACAGTGCGTACAACAAACTTTTGCAGGACAGACCTCATCTTTGGAAGTTGTTTTGGATGGCTACCATATCCAGCGCATATCTTTTGACGTTGGAGTGGCTACAGTAGGTACACTCTTAGAAAAAAAAAAAATCTACGTCTAAGAGGGACAAAAATAAACAGAAGGAGGTTAAGGAATTTGTCGAAGATGGGCTGCAAGATTGTCCTTATAATTTAAATTTGAAATTCATGCGTAACGATTACATTAACTACCCTCCTCATTTCCCTTATCCGATATTATCTAGATCTCCCTCGGCTAATAAACTTTTACACAAAAATTTTCAAAAGAAATACGAAGGGGATGCCTTCACAGCTCTTGTCCACGCCTTCAAATGATTAAAAGAAGAAAGGCAATAAGCTAAGGAAGAAAAAGCGCTAAATCTCTTTGCTACTTTGTAGCTTATTTTAAAGTTTTATTTTCTTTAGCTTTGCTATATATTAGGATGGGTTAGGCTTGGGTTTATCATTTTGTCCTATTTTTCTATTAACACAAAAAAGAAAGAAAATGAGAAACGTGTAATTTGGTTACTTTAAAAAAAGAGAATTGAATGAAAACAAAAACTGAAACAGAGTTGGATGACGAATCAATAATAATATTGATTTCTCTAAAGAAAATAGAGAAATAATAACGTTGATAATCTAAAATTTTTGTAAGCTACTAAAGTGATAAAGATTCCATTCCAGAATTGCTTTTAAGCTAACTATTGCTCCACACAATAAGAAAAAGAGGTATCATGGACAAAACCCGTTGATAATAACCTCCTCGTTAATACTATTTTTCTCGAATGGATCAAATATCTGTCGGAGAAACTAGAATCACCGATAGATATTTTTTAGGTGATGCTTCTAAAAAAAAATTTAATTTTGGTTGTTCTAAATAAAAAATAAATAAATAACTTATCACCGATAGATATTCTGTCGATAATTCTTCTTCAAAAAATATTAATTTTAATCATTTTTTATAAATAAATACTAAAAAATAACTTATATCCATCTGTGCTTAAAAAAATTAACTTTAGTCGTTTCTAATAAATAAATAATAAAAAATAACTTATCACCGATGAAATATACTGTTGGTTATACTAAATTTCGAGAAAAAAAAAACTAGCATCATCGACGGAGTATTCCCTTGGTGATACTAAATTTTTAAAAAAAAAATTAGTGTCACAGACGAAATTAATACTAAATTTTGAAAAATAATTAGAATCACTGACAGAATATGCCCTCGGTGATATCAAAATTTCAAAAAAAAAATTAGTATCACCAACAAAATATTCCCTCGATGATATTTTTTAAATTTTGTATAAATAGAAATAATCATTTATTTATTTAACTAAAATATAGTATAAATAGAAATAATGATATAAAAAAAATAAGAAGCAATGGAATATGGAAAACTTAGTAATATTAATGGCATGTACAAAATTGGAACATGAAACTGTCCCTACCATTCTCCATTTGAAAAAAGAGTTTGTCCATCAGGGGTTACAAAAGTTATAGTTTCTCCTATAACTGCACATACAAAAATAATCTATCATAGCAGCATTTATGATACAGTAACATAATACACACCAAAAATATAATATCAGAAGTGAGAGACAATAGGCCATAGCAAAACAATGTTCTATAAACAATTCTTCCTTTTAACTTAACAGCTACCGTATGTAGTGTTTTCATTTTTTGACTTGCCACTGTAGTAATAACCAGAAAGTTTTGAAATTGACATAGTTAATTTTGTAAAGCTGCTAATTCATTGCCACCAATAGAGAATTAATCAGAATGTTTCTAATGAGCACTTATGCTAGTGTGAGAGTCAGGATTAAAAAAAAAAGAACGGAAATTTTTATTCCTCTTGATTTCTTATATATCACTCATTTACATGTTTTTTCACCAAATTCACCAATTCAAGTAAAAAGATTACTAAATTCAAACATCTATGAACTCAATGACTGCATCTATCATTTAATCAACCAGCCATGAACTCAGAATAGATAATACTCAAGAATTTAATTAATCATGTGCTTGCATCTAGCAATTATTCAATTTATTCCATATTCAAATTTCAATCAAACCTTATTTATTCCATATTCAAATTTCAATCAAACCTTAAACAAAGTAGAGTGAACTAAAATCAAACATTAAATCCAATGGCATGTATAGAAAAGAACAAGATTGTTGCTTCAATAAAATATTTTGAGAAAAATGAAGTTACAAGTTGTTGAATTATGCAACTGAGAATTAAGCTTGACTTCAAATAATTCACATGTACCCTCATATAATTGTACGTGCAGACACCAAGACCCTATAAGAACAAAAAATCAACATGTCAAAAGGATTTCTAAAATGTGGCATTGCATGCTTATGCTTAATTGGAGAGCAACACTAGTGGTTTAAGCATATTTACCTCAACCCCAAGCTATTGTGCTTACTTAGAAAGGTTCCTTTTATTTATTGCCAAAATCCTCTATGATAAAAAAGAAAAAGAAAAACCAATCAACATTAGATTCACTTTCCTCACAAATATCTGCATCACAACCCAGACAATATATTCAAAAACCCCATCAAGAATATATCCGATGGATTGGTTTTTCGATAACTCTCAATACTCAAAATATGCCCAAAATTCACCAACCTCATCTGATATCAAAAAATTGACCAAACAGGAGAAAAAGAAAAAAAAAATACTTAAAGAATTGTCTCAATTATCTGATAGCGATGAAAGCACCGCTGGTCATTAGATTTACACCTAATGATTCCCCACAACTTTCACGAACCTCTAGTTCGAGATGAATTAGAATTCCAATTTATGATGATCCTCAAATCATTCCTTCTCGATATAGTTTTGATGTTTCCTCATCTAGAAACTCGAAACAAAACTTAAATTTACTAGGTGTTAATTTTGATCCTGTTATACCCAAAGGATTTTACGAAACAGAATCTTAATGTAAGCTAAGCAGGATCAAGATAAAAAAACATGCCCGTGTTTAGAGTGGTCCTGGTAGGAAGCCTTCCGTTATTATTGCTTTTTATCTACTGTTCTGCAAGAAATTAATATTGCTAAGATTGAGCAAGATTTGCACAACTCCAAGGTGATTTGTTGGGCCTAATTAATCCTTTGTTTAATAAGGCCTAGTACTTGTTTGAGAATACCTCCATATCCAATATCTGAAGCATCTGTTTCCACAATAATTTTTGCATCAAGATGGAGAATTCCTAGACACGGAAGACTCAAGAAGTTTAATATATAAAGTCTATTATAAAGTAATGACTACTAAAATTAATCCCAAAGCTCTTCTCCAAACCAAACCAGGAGAAACCTTGCTTCTCGAAGCTAATACCTTTCATGCTAATACTATTACACCCAAACTTCTGAAATGAAATCAAATCACTGTCCCAGAACATTGGAAATTTGAAGCTTTACGTCCTCCAAAAGCTATCACCAACACCAATGTTTCTAAAATCGACGAACTCAGAGATGGGAGTGTGGTCCTAATGATTCCCCACAACTTTCACGGACCTCTAGTTCGAGATGAATTAGAACTCAACTTTATGATGATCCTCAAATAATTCCCCCTCGATATAGTTTTGATGTTTCCTCATCTAGAAACTCGAAACAAAACTTAAATTTACTAGGTGTTAATTTTGATCCTACTATACCCAAAGGATTTTATGAAACAGAATCTTTCAAATCAGCATTAGATCAATCCCAAATAGGAGAATCCTCCAAAAAGAACGAAAAAGAACATTCTCCCACTCAATCTGATATGTATGATCATGAACTTAATGTTATCATGAATACTGATTTTGAAATAGATAAAATCAAACTAAAAAATGATTTCTTGTCCAAAGAAAATAAGGCCAAAACTGATTGGTTTATGGCAAACTCTTCTAATGAATCAAGATGTCAAATTAGAGAAGAACGGTATGATCATATAAACGAAATTCAATGTAACATGTATTCCTTTGATTTCTTTGAAATGTACACATTCAAAAACAAAATTTATAATCCTTTTGCCCAAAATCACCCTGATTTAAATAAAACTAAGGAAATAGATGTTATTAATCAACTTGATCAATTATGAACAACAACAACTAGTGATAAAAAAATCTCATCTATACATCCTCCTTTACAAGAAGTTTCCCTCAAAATACCTCATTACTCATCAACTATAGTAGTGTCACATTTTAAACAAGGATTTGGCCATGATGATAGAGATATAAAATTTAAGGACATCCAAAATATTTATTCTCAAAACAACTTTACCAATCAAAATCTCCATACAATATCCACTCAGCTTAACTCCCTTGCCACTACTATTGACTCCATTGCTGATAATGTTAAAGCACAGACTCCAAGAACCCCCCGGAAGGAACTTCATGCCACTATTCAAAAGCATGTCACCACAACATACCTATCTAAACCAATTTTTTCACCTATAAACATTGAAAAACAAAATCTAGCAAAACTTAATAAGACTACAGATATTCTCAAAATAATAAATGAAAAATTAAAAGGATTATCTATTACACCCCATCCTGAAGGATCTTCAAACAATATTAATGTCATAGAACAAGACATTATTAATGAAATTAAAGAATCAAGTACTACCTCCAATAACGTTATTAAAATCTATAGGCGAAATCATAACAATGCACCCTTACCAAAAACTAGAAATTACTACCCAAGACCAACACCTCCATATCTTCAATTTGAAGAAAGATATACCTTTACTGCTCAATCAAAATACGATCATAGCACAATATATGAGTGGAACATTGATGGTGCAAGTGAACACACAATTATAAGTACTCTCCAAGAAATGACCATGGCAGCTACTGCTTATAAAACGTTACCTGAAAACACAGATAAAAAGATCACCCTTTGTGTCATTGTCGGTTTTACTGGCACTCTCAAAGGATGGTGGGATAATTATCTCACTGAACAAGATCGTCTCGATTGAGTACATCAAAGTAGAGAATAATTCCTTGCCTGACTTCCTCGCACGGGAATTTTTTGCAGGAATCAAACTATTTTTTGTAAAATAAAATAAACTATGAATGGGATTTTGGACGAATAAAGAACATGTTATACCATGCCATTTGATAGTCATGGTATTTTTATGTGGGTGGAACAAAGGGAATAGAAAAGGTTCTTGGTTGATAATGGTCACTAATTTTTTCTAGAGGAATTATATTGAGAATTTTGCATTTTGAATACACAATAAAATTGGGATCAGATGGGTCTTTAGTATGTGTTATTTCTATCGATTTGATATCAATTAATATAAGTTCATAGAACTTTTGGTTTTTCTTGAAGTCTTCTGGAATATAGTGAAAACCTGCAGGAAAAACTTTGTTAGCATAAAGATATCTATTTATAAGATCAGGGTCATTTGAAGGCTTTTCGATGCTTGTGCATCGGATATATTCTCGATGGGGTTTTTGAATATATTGACTGGCTTGTGATGCAGATATTTGTGAAGAAAGTGTTTGAGCATAAGATTAGGAGAATAAATTTGGAAATTCTTCCAAAGATACAAATCTGTTTGGCTTTTGAGGGGTCTTTGGTTGTATTGGGATTTGATATTGGTTTGAGATTTTTGTAGCATAGTCATTTAGACATTGGGGTTTGTTTGAGGGTGATTGGACTTTCTGCTTTCCTTTTTGCATTGAGGACATACTCATATTTTTTCTTTCGAGTTTGATTCCTACAAAAATTCTTGTGTGAGGAAGTCATGAAAGAAATTATTCTCTCCTTTGATGTACTCAATCTCAAAATAAAAAACACTCAGTATTACTTGCCATCTGGCAAATATCTGTTTTGAAACAAGATTTTGAACATCTTTTTGTAAAATTTCTTTTGCAGATTTGCAATAAACTCTTAATAAAAAGTTTTTATTATATAAATCATCTTGGAATTTTGAGGTGCATAAAACAACTGATAAAAACTCTTTTTTGATTATAGAATAATTTTTTTGAGCTCTGAACCATATACCAGAATGAAATCTGACAATTTGTTCATTGGATTTTTGGGGAAGTACTTGTTTGAGAATACCTCCATATCCGATATCTGAAGCATCTGTTTCCACCATAATTTTTGCATCAGGATGGAGAATTCCTAGACACGGAAGACTAAAGACTTTTGATTTGAGAAGTTTGCCAACATCTGTATATTGTTGTGACCATGGTATAAGATTTTTGCGAAGTCTTTTTTATAAAGGTTCCCAAATTTGTCTGAGATGTGGAAAGAAATCAGCTATATAATTCAAACAGCCAAGGAATCTTTGTAATTAAGTTTTGTCTTTTATTTCATTTGGGAATTTATTAGCAAATTCAATAGATCTATCAATAGGTTTAATAGTTCCTTGAAAAATGAGATGTCCTAAAAATCTTATCTTTGTTTGAAATAGTTTCATTTTTGTTACAGATAACACTAAACCGTTATTTTTGATAATTTGAATAAATGTTTTTAAATGTTTAAAATGTTGATCTATTGATTTTGAAAATATTAATATATCATCAATATAGGTAATACTGAACTTTGAATAATCATTAAAAATGTCATTAAAGTCTGTGCTATAATATTATATTCACTTGAGTCAATATAGGTAATACTGAACTTTGAATAATTATTAAAAATGTCATTAATGATATTCTGAAATTCAGAGGGGCCATTTTTTAGACCAAAGGCCATTATGTTCTATTTGTAATGTCCAAATGGGATATTGAAGGCAGTCTTGTATTTGTCTTTTTCAGTCATCTGAATTTGCCATAATCCAGATTTTAAATCGAATTTTGAAAATATTGCAGAATCGTGCAACCTATTGAGAATATCTTTTTTGTTGGGTATTGGATACCTAATCCATTGTAAGACTTTGCTTAATGGTTTATAATTTATTACTAATCTTAGGGCTCCTCTCTCAAGGTCAGCTTGTTTCCGAACATAAAAGGCTGAGCAACTCCAAGGTGATTTGCTGGGCCTAATTAATCTTTTGTTTAATAAGGCCTTGATTTCTTTTTGGTAATATTTTAACAGTTCCTGATTCATTTGAATAGGCCTTGATTTAGATGGAATATTTTTTTCATCAAAATCTGGCTCATATGGTAAAGAGACTATGTGTTTTTTTCTTTCCCAAAAAGCATTAGGAAGATCATCACATATTTCTTTTTTTGAATAAATCTTCTAGTTCTTTGATCTGGGATTGGATTTGAGGTTGTTTAAGTTGTTGTTCTATTTTCTGGTAATTTATTTCTTCTTTAAGGAAATTTATGTGGGCTTGTTTGTTTTGTATTAAATTTATCTATCTGCATAAACTATTGGTTTGTAATAAATTTAATTCTCTCATGTCTACAAGTTGTAGAAATTGAAAGAATAAACTTTGACCTAGAATGTTGGTTTCTATCCCTAGATGACTGACTTTAAATGGATAAATTTGAGTTAGGAAAGGGGTTCCTAAAATAATATTTTGATATATATTTTTGACAAGGATAAAATGAGTTTTTAAACAATATCCGTCATTGCAAACATGAGAGTTTGTAATTTTGTATTCTACATTTAATTTTGAACCACTGGCAGTATTTAATCTTTCAGTAGTTTTTCCATAGTATTTTGTAGGTATAAGTCCTTCTTTTATACAATTTTTATCAGCTCTAGAGTCTACTAAGGGAGTGGTATTGAGATGGTATTCTTTGTTAATAACAATAAAAATTTTAATATACCATTTTTTTTTGTAATTAATTCTTTCTATTAAGTTAACAAAATCATCTTTTGACTCATCATCTATATTTATTAAGTTGGTATGATCGGAAGTTCCAGGGACTTCTTCTTTGTTGGTTTGTAAACAAATAGATTCTTTTAGATTATTAATTTCTATATTAATCATTTTTGCTTTTAAATCAACAATATCTTTTTGAATTTCTTTTATTTTTTCTTTTATATTATTTATTTCCATTTGTAATTCTTGCGTAGTAGCAAGTTTTGGTTTTAGAAAATTTTTTTCAAAAATTGTAGCAAGATTATAAGGTATAGGTGCTTTAGCTTTGTTTTCTTCTTGAATGAGATCTCTTAATTTTGTTAGATAATCTTTTTTTTTTTTTTGAATTGGATCATCTATTTTTTCTATTATGATCAATTAGATTAGGATCATAAAGGTCTATAGAAAAGTTTGGATAACAATTGAAATATAAAGCTCCATTATGTAAGTTTGACTCTACTAGAGATAATAATGAATTTGAAAAATTTAGATGTCTAGAATCTCTTAGGATCATTAATACAGGTGTATCAATTCCTAATCGATGTATAGGTTTGATGGCTATTTAGACAAGTCCTAGATGTAGATATCTAAAACCTTCTTGCTTATGTTTTTGTATTGAGGGTAATGAAAATAATTTGACACTTTCACTTTCATGCTTAATAGAATAGGTTTGTTATGTAGTTTTGATAGAATAATCATATGTGAAATCAAAAGTACCTATTTGATAAATCCTATTTATATTTTGTTTGGGTATATGCCAATTGAGTAGATCTTGCTCAATCTTAGCAATATTGATTTCTTGACTGTTCATAGCATTATTGGGGTTTTGGATAGTATGATCATCTATTTGATCATCATATCTAGGAGGGGATGATGAAGTTGAACCAGACACGGATGAATCATCACCCTGCCAGCATCTTCTAAATAATCTATTCATGAACAAGGATTGAAATTATAGCTTATCACCAAAAAGTTCTACTGGGAAAGCATCCTACCGGGACCACCCTAAAGTCAGACTGACCAACGGCTTTACGCGAAAATCACACAGCAGAACAGTAGATAAAAAGCAATAATAACAGAGACTGAAAATGAATAGAGTAATTAGAGAAACGACAACATGGCTCTGATACCAAATGTAAGCTAAGCAGGATCAAGATAAAAAACATGCAAGAAAACAAGTAATAACAAGTATTATTTGAAAATATACGTATGTTTTGATAAATATTGATTTGAAATTAAAAATTTGTCAAAGAAAGAGGCTTACAGTGCAATAAAAAGGAAAATGATTTCTCTTAAACAAAGTAAGACTCGCTCCAAATATGCTTTGCCTATTACATTAAGAATACAAATATTTATAGAGTTTTGAACGGACTTCAACATTCTTCAAATCCAGGTGTGCGGACTTCAGAGAGGCTGGAATCCGTGATGAGGACATGGCTAACAAATGGCATCTTCTTATTCAAGTTCCAATTGGACCAGTTACAATGGCTCGAGCTAAAAGGTTCAAGCAAACTCTCAATGGGCTAATTCAACACATTTGGGCTAAAATCCATCTTTGGGGGCCCAAGGATGATGCTATACGTGATCCACAAAGATGAGTTTCCATAATTCAAGCTTTGAAATAATCCAGCAACTCAAGATGGTGAATTAAAATCTTAGTTTCCCAAAATTGGAGACTTACTCGTTTTGGTTGGCTCATCAAGGAAAATGGTAGGCTGCAATTTTACTTATTACCTTTTTTTTTAATTATTTCCTTATTAATTTAATTTTTGAATTATAAGACTTGCATGCCAAGTTATGTACTTTCCTTATTCAGATTTTAGGTTACTAGAATTCTATTTAGGTTTATTTCCTATTTTGTAGTTTCCTATTCCTACCAGAATTCTGTTTAGGTTTATTTCCTATATCTTAGTTTTCTTTTTTCTAATTGGTTACGAATTCTCATGTATTTAAATAGCCATTGGCTTTTGGAATAAGACAATTCAGATTTAATTCATACTTTTGGAGAGAAAATTCTCTTTGGTTGTTTTAGAACTTCTGAACTTATCGGAGTTTCTGTAGCGTTCATCTTCGACTTATCAATCAATCCTTCCATAATTGATTGTGGCGTCTTCATTATACCAAGGTTCTTGCTTCAATATAAGCAACGGGTCGCGGTCTCACATAAATCTGCTTCTAGACTATCTTTGAAGTCTTCTTGATCCATTAATTTCTTAGTTTTTGGCATGATTCATATTAATCCGCGAGTGCTCTGTCTTTATTTTGTTTGCTTTTGCTTTTGCTTTTGTTTTGTCGGGTATCTACTTTTTGCTTTGGCATCTTTTGCTTTTGCTTTTGCTTTATCGAGCATCTACTTTTGCTTTTTTGCTTTTTGCTTTGTCGGGCATCTGCCTTTTGCTTTGGCATCTTTTGCTTGATCTTTTAGGAAAGATCAAATGCATCATAAGGATCTTGGGAAAATTTCTCTGGGGACTGAGTCAAATCATCTGGGGCGTGAGTGGTGCTTTCATCGCTATCAGATAACTGAGACAATTTTTCAAGTAATTTTTTCTTTTTCTCTTGTTTGGTCAATTTTTTGATATCAGATGAGGTTGGGGAATTTTGGGCATTTTTGGAGCATCTTGATTCATTAGAAAAGTTTGACATAAACCAATTAGTTTTGGCCTTATTTTCTTTGGACAAGAAATCATTTTTTTTAGTTTGATTTTATCTATTTCAAAATCAGTATTCATGATAACATTATGTTCATGATCATATATATAAGATTGAGTGGGAGAATGTTCTTTTTCGTTCTTTTTGGAGGATTCTCCTATTTGGGATTGATCTAATGCTGATTTGAAAGATTTTGTTTCATAAAATCCTTTGGGTATAGTAGGATCAAAATTAACACCTAGTAAATTTAAGTTTTGTTTCAAGTTTCTAGATGAGGAAACATCAAAACTATATCGACGGGGAATGATTTGAGGATCATCATAAAGTGGAGTTCTAATTCGTCTCGAACTAGAGGTTCATGAAAGTTGTTGGGAATCTTTAGGTGTAAATCTAATGACCACACTCCCATCTCCAAGTTCATCGATTTGAGAAACATTGGTATTGGTGATAGCTTTTGGAGGACATAAAGCTTCAAATTTCCAATGTTCTGGGACAGTGATTTGATTCCATTTCAGAAGTTTGGGTGTAATAGTATTAGCATGGAAGGTATTAATTTTGTTTTCTACATTTAATTTTGAGCCACTGGCAGTATTTAATCTTTCAGTAGTTTTTTCATAGTATTTTGTGGGTATAAGTCCTTCATTTATACAATTTTGATAAGCTCCAGAGTCTACTAAGGCAGTGGTATTGAGATGGTATTCTTTGTTAATAACAATAGAAATCTTAATATACCATTTTTGTTAATTCATTCTTTCTATTAAGTTAACAAAATCATCTTTTGAATCATCATCTATATTTATTAAGCTGGTATGATCGGAAGTTCCAGGGACTTATTCTTTGTTGGTTTGTAAACAAATAGATTCTTTTAGATCATTAATTTCTATATTAATCATTTTTGCTTTTAAATAAACAATATCTTTTTCAATTTCTTTTATTTGTTCTTTCACATTACTTATTTCTATTTGTAATTCTTGGGTAGTAGCTAGTTTTGGTTTTTGAAAACGTTTTTAAAAAATTGTAGCAAGATTATAAGGTATAGGTGCTTTAGCTTTGTTTTCTTCTTGAATGAGATCTCTTAATTTTGTTAGATAATTTGTTTTTTTTTTTGTATTGGATCATCTATTTTGTCTATTATATCTAAAAGAAATTCCTTTTGTGAGGTGATAATATTGATAGATTTACAGAAACAAAGTCAATCCTCACAGTTACATTGTGATTCAATGGATTCATCTGAGTCTGTATCTTCTTGTATAGTATGTATGACTTCTTCATTATTAGACGATGAGTATTCTTCTTCTGTTTGAGAGTCATTTATCATTATTTTGGCTAATTGTTGTTTTAATAAATCATCAATGTCTAATTCATTAATGTTTTGCTTAACTTTGCAATTTTTTGCCCAATGTCCAAACCTTCCACACTTAAAACAAACTTTTGAGGAATTTTGAGCTTTCTTGGTTTTTAAATTTTTTTTTTGATCTTTTGGGGTGAAGGAAGATCTTATGGGTTTCCCATATTTTTGTTTCTTAAAAAATTTCTTTTCTTTTTATTTATAGCAGATGGAGCATTTAGGGTTTCATAACCGTACTGGCTACAGAATGATCCTAATTCCTTTATGCTCTGACTTAGCTTTGATTTCATTTTTTATTTTAATTTGAGGTCAGTACATATTGCTAAGCCTTCATAATTTATATAGCTGATAATTTCTCCAGAAGAAAGATAGTCATAAGGTACGGACCCACCATTTTGGTCACGTATCCTTTGCCTAACTTTTTCAGCAAATTATTTAGTAATCCCATAAATGAATTTTTCTTTCCAATATGCATTATTGCAATCTTTTCTTGTAAATATTTTGGCAAGATAAACAACTTTATACCATCTGAAATCTTGCATGGTTGGGTAGGTTAGATTTGAAAGTATTTCAGAGGATCTTTCAGCAAACTTTTCAGGGTCTCCAAGGAAATGTTTGGTAATGGCATATATTAATGTTTCAAAAGCATTTTCATGGTTAATGGGTATTCTTCTGGCTGATGTTTCTTTAGTCTGAGGATTTTGAATTGTTTGTATCGTGTTTGTTTGTATAGTGGCTTTAGTGACATTAAGACGATCTTGTTCAGTGAATAATTATACCACCATCCTTAGAGAGTGCCAGTAAAACGGGCAATGATACAAAGGGTGATCTTCTTATCTGTGTTTTCAGGTATTGTTTTATAAGTAGTAGCTGCCATGGTCATTTCTTGGAGAGTACCTATAATTGTGTGTTCACTTGCACCATCAATGTTCCACTCATATATTGCACTATGATCGTATTTTGATTGAGCAGTAAAGGTATATCTTTCTTCAAATTGAAGATCTGGAGGTGTTGGTCTTGGGTAGTAATTTCTAGTTTTTGGTAAAGGTGCATTGTTATGATTTCGCCTATAGATTTTATTAATGTTATTGGAGGTAATACTTGATTCTTTAATTTCATTAATAATGTCTTGTTCTATGACATTAATATTGTTTGAAGATCCTTCTGGATGGGGTGTAATAGATAATCCTTTTAATTTTTCATTTATTATTTTGAAAATATCTTCCAAAAACATGCAAGAAAATAAGTAATGACAAGTAATATTTGCAAATATATGTATGCTTTGATAAATATTGATTTGAAATTACAAATTTGTCAGAGAAAGAGGTTTATTGTGCAGTAAAGAGGAAAATGATTTCTCTTAAACAAAGACAGACTCGCTCCAAATATGCTCTGCCTATTACATTGAGAATACAAATATTTATAGAGTTTTGAACGCACTTCAACATTCTTCAAATCTGAGTGTGCAGACTTCAGAGAGGCTGGAATCCGCGAGTGCCCTGTCCTTATTTTGTTTGCTTTTGCTTTTGCTTTTCCTTTTTCGAGTATATGCTTTTTGCTTTGGCATCTTTTGCTTTTGCTTTTGCTTTTGCTTTGTTGGGGATCTGCTTTTGCTTTTTTGCTTTTTGCTTTGTCGGGCATCTGTTTTTTGCTTTAGCATCTTTTGCTTGATCTTTTATGAAAGATCTAATGCATCATAAGGATCTTAGGCAAATTGCTCTGGGGACTGAATCAAATTATTTGGGGTGTGAGCGGTGCTTTCATCGCTATCAGATAACTGAGACAATTCTTTAAGCATTTTTTTCTTTTTCTCCTGTTTGGTCAATTTTTTGTTAGTAGATGAGGTTGGTGAATTTTGGGCATATTTGGAGTATTGAGGGTTATCGAATAACTAATCTTTGATAATATTAATTCTGTTTAGTGAGCAATCATATTTGGCCCACCATTTGACTTTATAGGTTCTTTCGATTGCTAGTATTTCCCAAGGAGTATCAGAAATAACATAATCCCATGAAATGATCCAAGGGATAGAGAAGACAACATGAAAAAGCATTTCATGTGAATATACTTTCCAGAATTAGCGTTTTGCTTAAAATAGAGTAAGGATTCTTTAATGGGATGAGGGAGGATAGAGGGGATGCTTCCGAAATAAACCCACCAATCAAAGATCCATATTGGTAGATTAATAGGGCTTTTATATTTTTTGTCAAAGAAAATAAACCATAAATGGGATATTGGACGAATAAGAATATGTTATCCTATGCCATTTGATAGTCATGGTAGTTGTACGTGGGTGGAACAAAGGGAATAGAAAAGGTTCTTGGTTGATAATGGTCACTAATTTTTTCTGGAGGAATTATATTGAGAATTTTGCATTTTGATTACGCAATAAAATTGGGATCAGATAGGTCTTTAGTATGTGTTATTTCTACCGATTTGGTATCAATTAATATAAGTTCATAGAACTTTTGGTTTTTCTTGGAGTCTTCTAGAATATAGTGAATACTTGCAGGAAAAACTTTGTTAGCATAAAAATATCAATTTATATGATCAGGGTCATTTGAAGGTTTTTCGATGCTTGTGCATCAGATATATTCACGATGGCGTTTTTGAATATATTGACTGGGTTGTGATGCAGATATTTGTGAGGAAAGTGTTTGAGCATAAGATTGGGAGGATAAATTTGGAAGTTCTTCCAAAGATGCAAATCTGTTTGGCTTTTGAGGGGTCTTTGGTTGTATTGGCATTTGATATTGGTTTGGGATTTTTGTAGCATAGTCATTTAGACATTGGGGTTTGTTTGAGGGTGATTGGACTTTACGCTTTCTTTTTTGCTTTGAGGACATACTCATATTTTTTCTCTCGTGTTTGATTCCTGCAAAAATTCCCGTGTGAAGAAGTCAGGCAAGGAATTATTCTCTCCTTTGATGTACTCAATCTCAAAATAAAAAACACTCAATATTGCTTGCCATCTGGCAAATATCTGTTTTGAAACAAGATTTTGAACATCTTTTTGTAAAATTTCTTTCGCAGATTTGCAATCAACTTTTAATAAAAGTTTTTATTATATAAATCATCTTGGAATTTTGATATGCATAAAACAATTGATAAAATTTCTTTTTTGATTATAGAATAATTTTTTTGAGCTCTGAGTCATATACCAGAATGAAATATGACAATTTGTTCATTGGGTTTTTGGGGAAGTACTTGTTTCAGAATACCTCCATATCCAATGTCTGAAGCAATTGTTTCCACAATAATTTTTGCATCAAGATGGAGAATTCCTAGACATGAAAGACTCAAGACTTTTGATTTGAGAAGTTTGACAACATCTGTATGTTGTTGTGACCATGGTACAGGATTTTTGCGAAGTCTTTTATATAAAGGTTCGCAAATTTGTCTGAGATGTGGAAAGAAACCAGCTATATAATTCAAACAGCCAAGGATTCTTTGTAATTAAGTTTTGTCTTTTATTTCATTTGGGAATTTATTAGCAAATTCAATGGATCTATCAATAGGTTTGATAGTTCCTTGAAAAACGAGATGTCCTAAAAATCTTATCTTTGTTTGAAATAGTTTCATTTTTGTTATTGATAACACTAAACCGTTATTTTTGATGATTTGAAAAAATGTTTTTAAATCTTAAAAATGTTGATCTATTGATTTTGAAAATATTAATATATCATCAATATAGGTAATACTGAACTTTAAATAATCATTAAAAATGTCATTAATGATATTATGAAATTTCGAAGGGGCATTTTTTTAGATCAAAGGGCATTATGTTCTATTTGTAATGTTCAAATGGGACATTGAAGGCAGTCTTATATTTGTCTTTTTCAGTTATCTGAATTTGCCAGAATCTAGATTTTAAATCGAAATTTGAAAATACTGTAGAATTGTGCAATCTATTGAGAAGATCTTTTTTGTTGGGTATTGGATACCTAATCCATTGTAAGACTTTGTTTAATGGTTTATAATTTATTACTAATCTAGGGGCTCCTCTCTCAGGTTCAGCTTGTTTCTGAACTTAAAAGACAGAGTAACTCCAAGGTGATTTGCTGGGCCTAATTAATCCTTTGTTTAATAAGGCCTTGATTTCTTCTTGGCAAGATTTTAACAGTTCCTGATTCATTTGAATAGGCCTTGATTTATATGGAATATTTTTTTCGTCAAAATCTGGCTCATATGGTAAAGAAACTATGTGCATTTTTCTTTCCCAAAAAGCATTAGGAAGATCAGTACAAATTTCTTTTTTGAATAAATCTTCTAGTTCTTTGATCTGGGATTGGATTTGAGGTTGTTTAAGTTGTTGTTCTATTTTCTAATAATTTATTTCTTCTTTAAGGAAATTTATGTGGGCTTGTTTGTTTTGTATTAAATTTATCTGTCTGCATAAACTATTGGTTTGTAATAAATTTAATTCTCTCGTATCTACAGGTTGTAGAAATTGAAAGAATAAACTTTGACCTAGAATGTTGGTTTCTATCCCTAGATGACTGACTTTAAATGGATAAATTTTAGTTAGGAAAGGGGTTCCTAAAATAATATTTTGATGTATATTTTTTACAAGGATAAAATGAGTTTCTAAACAATATCTATCATTGCAAACATGAGAGTTTGTAATTTTGTATTCTACATTTAATTTGGAACCACTAGTAGTATTTAATCTTTCAGTAGTTTTTTCATAGTATTTTATAGGTATAAGTCATTCTTTTATACAATTTTATTCAGCTCCAGAGTCTACTAATGCAGTGGTGTTGAGATGGTATTCTTTGTTAATAACAATAGAAATCTTAATATACCATTTTTGGTATTTAATTCTTTCTATTAAGTTAACAAAACCATCTTTTGACTCATCATCTATATTTATTAAGTTGGTATGATCGGAAGTTCTAGGGACTTCTTCTTTGTTGGTTTGTAAACAAATAGATTCTTTTAGATTATTAATTTCTATATTAATCATTTTTGCTTTTAAATCAACAGTATCTTTTTCAATTTCTTTTATTTGTTCTTTTATATTATTTATTTCCATTTGTGATTCTTGCGTAGTAGCTAGTTTTAGTTTTTGAAAACGTTTTTCAAAAATTGTTGCAAGATTATATGGTATAGGTGCTTTAGTTTTTGTTTCTTTTTTGATTGAGATCTCTTAATTTTGTTAGATAATCATGTTTTTTTTTTATCATCTATTTTGTCTATTATGTCTAAAAGAAATTCATTTTGTGAGGTGATCATATTGATAGATTTACAGAAACAAAGTCCTTCCTCACAATTGAGTCTGTATCTTCTTGTATAGTATGTATGACTTCTTCATTATCAGAGGATGAGTATTCTTCTTCTGTTTGAGAGTCATTTATCATTATTTTGGCTAGTTGTTGTTTTAATGCATCATCAATGTCTAATTCATTAATTTTTTTGCTTAACTTTGCAATTTTTTGCCCAATGTCCAAGTCTTTCACACTTAAATTAGGCTTTTGAGGAATTTTGAGTTTTCTTGGTTTTTTTTATTTAAAAAATTGATCTTTTGTGGTGAAAGAAGATCTTATGGGTTTCCTAGATGGAGCTTTTAGGGTTTCATAACCGTACTGGCTATAGAATGATCCTAATTCCTTTCTACTCTGACTTAGCTCTGATTTCATTTTTTATTTTAATTTGAGGTCAGTACATATTGCTAAGCCTTCATAATTTATATAGCTGATAATTTCTCCATAAGAAAGATAGTCATAAGGACGGACCCACCATTTTTGTCACGTATCCTTTGCCTAACTTTTTCAGCAAATAATTTAGGAAGCCTATAAATGAATTTTTCTTTCCAATATACATTATTGCAATCTCTTCTTGTAAATACTTTGGCAAGATAATCATCTTCATACCATCTGAAATCTTGCATGATTGGGCAGGTTAGATTTGAAAGTATTTTAGAGGATCTTTCAGCAAACTTTTCAGGGTCTCCAAGGAAATGTTTCGTAATGGTGTATACTAATGTTTCAAAAGCATTTTCATGGTTAATAGGTATTGTTATGGATGATATTTCTCCAGTCTAAGGATTTTGAATTGTTTGTCTCGTGTTTGTTTGTATAATGGCTTCAGTGACATTAAGACGATCTTGTTCAGTGAGATAATTATCCCACCATCTTTTGAGAGTGCCAGTAAAACCGGCAATGATACAAAGGGTGATCTTTTTATCTATGTTTTCAGGTAATGTTTTATAAGCAGTAGCTGCCATGGTCATTTCTTGGAGAGTACTTATAATTGTGTGTTCACTTGCACCATCAATGTTCCACTCATATATTGCGCTATGATCGTATTTTGATTGAGCAGTAAAGGTATATCTTTCTTCAAATTGAAGATCTGGAGGTGTTGGTCTTGGGTAGTAATTTCTAGTTTTTGGTAAGGGTGTATTGTTATGATTTCGCCTATAGATTTTAATAATGTTATTGGAGGTAGTACTTGATTCTTTAATTTCATTAATAATGTCTTGTTCTATGACATTAATATTGTTTGAAGATCCTTCAGGATGGGGTGTAATAGATAATCCTTTTAATTTTTCATTTATTATTTTGAGAATATCTTTAGTCTTATTAAGTTTTACTAGATTTTGTTTTTCAATGTTTATAGGTGAAAAAATTGGTTTAGATAGGTGTGTTGTGGTGACAGGCTTTTGAATAGTGGCATGAAGTTTCTTCCGGGGGGTTCTTGGAGTCTGTGCTCTAATATTATCATCAATGGAGTAATAGTAGTGGCAAAGGAGTTAAGCTGAGTGGGTATTGTATGGAGATTTTGATTGGTAAAGTTGTTTTGAGAATAAATATTTTGGATGTCCTTAAATTTTATATCTCTATCATCAGGGCCAGATGCTTGTTTAAAAGGTGATGCTACTATGGTTGATGAGTAATGAGGTATTCTGAGGAAAATTTTTTGTAAAGGAGGATGTATAGATGAGATTTTCTGATCACTAGTTGTTGTTGTCCATAATTGATCAAGTTGATTAATAACATCAATTTCCTTAGTTTTATTTAAATCAGGGTGATTTTGGGCAAAAGAATTATAAATTTTGTTGTTGAATGTGTACATTTCAAAGAAATCAAAGAAATACGTGTTACATTGAATTTCGTTCATATGATCGTACCATTCTTATTTAATTTGACTTCTTGATTCATTAAAAAAAATTTCATCAACTAATCAGTTTTGGCCTTATTTTCTTTGGACAAGAAATCATTTTTTTGGTTGATTTTATCTATTTCAAAATCAGTATTCATGATAACATTAAGTTCATGATCATACATATCATATTGAGTGGGAGAATGTTCTTTTTCATTCTTTTTGGAGGATTCTCCTATTTAGGATTGATCTAATGCTGATTTGAAAGATTCTGTTTCGTAAAATCCTTTGGGAATAGTAGGATCAAAATTAACACCTAGTAAATTTAAGTTTTGTTTCGAGTTTCTAGATGAGGAAACATCAAAACTATATTGAGGGGGAATGATTTGAGGATCATCATAAAGTGGAGCTCTAATTCGTCTTGAACTTGAGGTTCGTGAAAGTTGTGGGGAATCATTAGGTGTAAATCTAATGACCGCACTCCCATCTCTGAGGTCGTCGATTTGAGAAACATTGGTGTTGGTGATAGCTTTTGGAGGACATAAAGCTTCAAATTTCCAATGTTTTGGGACAGTGATTTGATTCCATTTCAGAAGTTTTGGTGTAATAGTATTAGAATGGAAGGTATTAGCTTCGAGAAGCAAGGTTTCTTCTGGTTTGGTTTGGAAAAGAGCTTTGGGATTAATTTTAGTAGTCATCACTTTATAATAGACTTCATATATTAAACTTAAGTTTCTAGTTCCTGTTTTGATATCTAATCCTTTTAATTGAATATCTAATGTTAGAGTATCAATTAAATTAGGATCATAACGGTCTATAGAAAAGTTTGGATAACAATTGAAATATACATGTCCATTATGTAAGTTTGACTCTACTAGAGCTAATAATGAATTTGAAAAATTAGATGTCTAGCATCTCTTAGGATCATTAATACAGGTGTATCAATTCCTAATCGATGTAAATGTTTGATGGCTATTTGGACAAGTCCTAGATGTAGATATCTAAAACCTTCTTGCTTATGTTTTTGTATTGAGGGTAATGAAAGTAATTTGACACTTTAACTTTCATGCTTAATAGAATAGGTTTGTTCGGTAGTTTTGATAGAATAATCGGATTTGAAATCAAAAGTACCTATTTGATAAATCTTATTTATATTTTGTTTAGGAATATACCAATTTAGCAGATCTTGCTCAATCTTAGCAATATTGATTTTTTGACTATTCATAGCATTATTGGGGTTTTGGATAGTATCATCATCTATTTGGTCATCATATCTAGGAGGGGATGATGAAGTTGAACCAGACACGGATGAATCATCACACTGTCGGCGTCTTCTAAATAATCTACTCATGAACAAGGAATGAAATTATAGCTTATCACCAGAAAGTTCTACTGGGAAGGCTTCTTACCGGGACAACCCTAAACACGGGCTGACCAACAGCATAACCAGGGCTGACCAACGACTTTACACGAAAACCAGACTCAGCAGAACAGTAGATAAAAACAAAGAATAACGGAGACTGAAAATGAATAGAGTAACTAGAGAAACGACAACATGGCTCTGATACCAAATCGGTAGAAATAAAACATACTAAAGACCCATCTGATCCCAATTTTATTGCGTATTCAAAATGCAAATTTCTCAATATAATTCCTCCAGAAAAAATTAGTGACCATTATCAACCAAGAAAATTTTCTATTCCCTTTGTTCCACCCACATACAACTACCATGACTATCAAATGACATGTTTTTTATTCGTCCAAAATCTCATTCATGATTTGTTATGGAACCACTATGTTGGAGGACCATAGTGTAAATTGATAGATACATATGCAACAAACGATAGTGTACGTCTAATATTAAATGTGACTAAAATTTTCATCAAATTGTTTGATATTTGTGTAAAAATATTTTGATAAATATTCATTCATAGGTCTTAAGTTAGTAAAGTTTATTGATAATTAATTAATTTATATTATTTCAATTTTTTAGTATTTTTATAATTTAATTAATATTATTTTATTCAAAACGCCTCAACGTTTCAAAAGGCTTACGCCCTAACGCCTCGCCTCATTGAGGCAAAACGCCTCGCCCAACGCCCTCGCCTCTGAAAACACTGATATATACTATAACAATATTATACTAATTAACTATATATAATATATTTAAAAATATTTGGTGTTGTTAAATAATTAAAAGCCTTAACACTAAACCCTAACTAATTAATTAACCACAAACTCTAATTACACTAAACTCTAAACCTTAAACCCTAGCTAATTAATTAACTGCAACTCTAATTACCCTAAACCCTAAACATCAACCCCAAACCCTAAACCCTAAACTCTAATTAACCTAGTCCTAATTAACCAACACTAAATTACCTAATCTTAAACCCTACACCCTAATGCCCTATTTGGTAAAGGTAATGGAATCAGTATTGTAATGTAAACGAGGTTGTAATGTAATCAAAGCTGTGATGGAATCAAAGCTGGAATTCGATTATACTATTTGGTTAGAACATGGAAAAAAAAACCCCTTTTGAAGCTGAAATTAATTTCGTTAGTGATAATGAGAAATTTTACCTATTATCATCGAGGGATGTTAAATCCATCGGTGATAATGAGTAAAATTTCTCATTATCGCCGATGGATTAAATTCAAGAATTATCGATCTCAAAATGTTGTATTATAATGTTTTGTTTCAATAATGGAAGTAATAATTATCACTCAGAATAATTTACTATGTCGTTCATAAACATAAACCTTAATTAACCCTAAACCTAGCTAATTCCTAAAAATAAACCTCAATTAACCCTAACCCTAACCTTGTCCAATTAACCAACATTAAATGACCTAATCCTAAACCCTATAACCTAATTATGCCCTAAACTATTTTTAACTATATAATATGTTCGATTTGAATATAATATTTATTTATTATTTATGTTATCGTATTTAATTATATTAGAATTATTATTTATATATTATATATGTATTTATGTTATAGTAGTTAATTATATTATAATAATACTAAAATACTTAATAATATTATATTAGCTAATTAATTATATCATTTTTAAATATTTAGTATTATATAAATATTTAATTATATTCTTATATTTATTAATTATATATAAATATTTAAATATCTAGACAGGTATTCAGGATATTATCAGATATAGATTGCATTAGAAGATCAGGATAAGACTACGTTCACATACCCATTTAGTACTAATCATTTCGGTGTATGCCTTTTGGACTGTGTAATGCCCCATCTACATTTCAAAGATGCATGATAAGTATATTTAGCGATATGGTCGAAAAATTTATGGATGATTTGACTGTGTTTGGCGATTCTTTTGATTCATGCCTACTCCATTTACAGGCTGTTTTTAGTAGATGTGAAGAAAAATGTCTTGTGCTTAATTGGAAAAAATGTCATTTCATGGTTCCCTCTGGACTAGTTTTGGGGCACATAATTTCTGAAAAAGGGATCGAAGTGGATAAATAAAAAATAGAGTTGATCTCTAAATTGCCCACACCCAAAACTGTTAAGGATGTTAGATCCTTTCTTGGGCATGCCAGTTTTTACAGGAGGTTTATACAGAGTTTCTTTGTTATATCTAGACCATTGTGTAACCTTCTAGCTAAGGAAGCCATGTTCGATTGGACACAAGAGTGTGAGGACACTTTCCGAACACTCGTTGATAGGCTTACGTCCGCCCCTATCATCCAGTCACTGGATTGGAATTTACCATTTGAGATTATGTGTGACGCGAGTAATTATACGGTGGGGGCAGTTTTGGGACAACGAATGGAGGGGAAGCCCTTTGTTGTATACTATGCTAGTAGAACTCTTAATAATGCACAAATGAATTATTCCACTATTAAAAAAGAATTGCTAGCGGTAGTCTTTACCTTAAAAATATTTTATGCTTATCTGATTGGTACACCTATTACTATTTTTACTGATCATGCAGCCCTTAAGTACTTTCTTTCAAAAAAGGATGCTAAAGCAAGATTGATTATGTGGATTTTACTCTTACAGGAATTTGATTTAACAATTAAGGATAAGAAGGGGGTGGAGAATGTGGTGGCAGATCACTTCTCTCGCCTAGAGTTTAATAAGTCTGTCGATGGGCCACCCATTCAAGATGACTTCCCCGATGAACATCAATTCACCGTAAGCCAAGTACCATGGTATGCGCACATTGTAAATTACTTGGTTTCTAGCGAAATGCCATCCACGTGGAGCTCGCAAGATAAGCACAAATTTTTGATCGAGGTAAGAAATTTCTATTGGGATGACCCTTATCTTTATAAGTATTGTCCCGACAAAATTATGAGGTGGTGCATCCCTGCGGTTGAGATTGATAGTGTCTTACATTTTTGTCAAAGTTCAGCTTGTGGCAGTCATTTTTCTATGAAAAAGACTACCGCAAAATTCTACAGTTTGGATTATATTGGCATTCTCTGTTTAAAGACACTAACAATTTTTGCCGTTCTTGTGATAGATGCCAAAAGCTTGGTGCTTTGTCCCGAAGGCATATGATGCTCCTTAGCCCGATTCTTGTCATTGAAATATTTGATTATTAGGGGATCAATCTTATGGGACCTTTTTCCACCTTCCTTTGAGTATCTATATATCTTGTAGTGGACTATGTGTCCAAATGGGTAGAGGTTGTGGCGTGCCGAAACAACGACAACAACATTGTTGTCAAATTTCTTAAGGAAAACATTTTCTCCATATTCGGCACTCATCGGGCTATGATTAGTGATCAAGGTACTCATTTCTGTAACTGTTCTTTTGAGGCTTTGATGCGTAGGTATGGAGTGCACCACAAGGTCGCTAATGCCTACCACCCACAGATGAATAGCCAGACTGAATTGGCCAATGGAGAGGTGAAGCAAATATTGGAGAAGACGATGAACCAGAATAGAAGGATTGGTCTTTGTGCCTTCCCGACGCTCTTTGGGCTTACTGTACTGCTTACAAGACCAACCTCGGGATGTTTTCGTACTGGCTTGTCTATGGAAAATCTTGCCATCTATCGGTTGAGTTAGAACATCGTGCTTATTGGGATGTAAAGAGAATTAATTTTGATCTTAATGAGGCAGTAATTCATAAGAAGCTTCAGCTGGCTGAGATTGAAGAGTTGTGAAATGATGCCTACGACAACTCAAGAATCTACAAGGCAAAGTTGGCACCCCCAATCATCCTCAAACCAGTGGCCAAGTGGAGATAAGTAACTGGGAGAACAAAGGAATCCTAGAGAGGACCGTGAAGCCTAATCGGAAGGATTGGGCCTTGCGCCTGAATGATGCTCTATGGGCATATCAGACAGCTTATAAGACTCCAATTGGCATGTCTCTATACCGCCTAGTCTTTGGGAAAGCATCCATCTCCCGGTAGAATTAGAGCATAGAGTATATTGGGCCATAAAGCAGTTCAATTTTGATATGAAATAAGCGGGAGAAAAGAGGAAGCTGCACTTAAATGAGCTGGAGGAACTGAGGTATGATACCTATGAGAACGCCAAGCTCTACAAAGAACAGACAAAAGCATGTTATGATAAACAACTAATTAGGAAGGAGTTTCATGTGGGACAAAAGGTATTGCTATACAACTCAAGATTAAGATTGTTCCCTGGAAAACTTAAGTCCCGAAGGTATGGTCTATATGTGGTCACCAAGGTCTTTCCTCATGGTGCTTTGGAGGTCCATGGTTCCAATGGAAATCAGCCCTTCACGATGAATGGACACAGAGCCAAACCATACCTTGATATTAACTTACCTCCTAGAGATAAGGACTTGGCACTTCAATCTGTCTAGTATGCAGCTGAACCAAGAACACTTGAGCCACAAAAGGTGGGCCCTAAGTGCTCCCTTCAAAGAGAATAGCACTATATCAAGAGACTGCTTGAGCCGATCCACCTTTAACAATCATATAGCTCAAGAGCCTCTACCAAGGTTAGTGGTACTGAGGCCACTAAAGTATGGTATGGTTGTATCGTTACTAGTTTTTCTCTTTGTCCATTTTATTATTTAAATCCTTTCTTGAGCGCACTACATAGTGTGATCGAGCGCACTCCCACCCTGCACTCCATTGCGCGCAAGTGCATCACCCTACGAACTTGCGCACCAGTGCGATTGAGTGCACTTCACAATGCGCTTGAGTGCACTCGGGGCAGAAAGGCCACGTGATGGATTTTAAAACATTTCCCCTTCACTCTCACTCTTTACGCTTAATCGCACTGGCAAGCTATTTCACTCTCTCTCGCCCTCAGCAGCCCTAAAATTGACCTCTAGCTCACCACCACCATTCCCATCTTTCCCAACTAAATCACAATCACAAACACACTTCCCTTATTCCATTTAACAATTCTCTCTATCTCATTCAACCTTCACCTCCACTTCACATTCACAAACCCACACGGTGAGGCCATTACCATTTTTTCTTTAAACTACGAACACCCGTCACACACAATGTTTAATTTATATTTTCCTCTTAATTATATGAATATCTTGGGTGATTGATTGTGTATTTTCATATTACAGGAGGTTGGGATCAAGTTCGTGTCATTCCTACAGCTTCAAGCTTTTGTTGCATATCAACTGTTCGATAGATTGCCTAAACCACTGCGCTCAAGCGCACACCACCTGTGATCGAGCGCAAGTCCTCTAGTGCGATCAAGCACACGAAAGCTGTGATCGAGTGCAATTTTGACAGTAACCACCGTTTCAGACCTCAGAAAATGGCCTCGAGTTCCCAAGCCTCTAGCAGCCACCAGCAGTCCACCCGGCCTAGTTTCGAGCAGTGTGACATCCTGTTTGAGACTATGTTCAACATTGATGAGGACTTCAAGAGCTTGGACGCCACGAGATGGGCTGTCCAAGAGTTCAAAGCCTGGGGTCTCAAGTGGCTGTTCAAGCCGGTCTGTTCGATGGCTTACACCAGATTTGTGGCCAGCTTCTCCGAGAACCTGACCTATGACTACACCCGGCCAGAGATCTTATCCTCTTTACTCCAAGGAAGATTTATAGAGCTGACCACCACAGACATCGCCACATCTCTCCACTGCTGTAATGAGTTCCCTCCGAAGGACAACCATATGGAGGAGCAGCCAGACCCGTTTTCTCTGTCACACATCATCGAGGACATGTGTGCGGGCCAGTATGCGGCCCGGCACAACAATTCGGGGAGTCGATCGAGGTTGCCTCCCTACTTATGGTTCGTGGATTCCGTTCTTCAGTGTAACGTGTGACCTTTGGGGCACAAGACTTAGAAGAGGGATCAGTTTCTACAGGCTCTCTATGCCTTTCACCGGGGTCACTAGTACTCCATCCCAACTGTGATATGGAGTCAGATACACAAGTTATGGGACCATGTGCATAGCCATCAGACCATCACGGCTAATGCATGGGGGCTTCCTTTCCCCTTCTTACTCAGTCACATCTTCAAGAAGAAGAGGATCAAAGGCTCCTCCGTCAACGACCCAGTTAGTGTTTATTCATTCTTCGGAAAGGCCCAGTGGAGCCTTAGCCAGTCCCACATGCCCCAAGGATCCCGGGTGCAGATTCTTGTTGATGAGACTGTGGCAGATGATCCGATGGAGGCTGAGCACCCACCAGTGAGCCCTACAGGGGAGGAGGACTAGCCAGACATGAGGTCCACGGAGTATCAGCACCTTTTCGAGGAGTTGTCCTCCTTCCACTGGGAGCTCTCCGATATTCACCGGGAGGACAAAGATGTGACCCTATTAATCCATCAACGGATAGATGGTTTAAAGACGCAGTTTGCACGATAGGAGGGGATGCTACAGGCCATCCTCGATCACCTAGCTTCTACACCTGGTACCTTTTCGACTGCACCACCTGATGACCAGCAGTGAGAGGATACCCCGTCTGGCTAAAGACGTAAAACTTAGTGCTCACGGGAAGCACCCCACAACATATAATTTTTCATTATTGTATTTTCTTTCCTTATTAGTGTTTATGTTTATTTATCTGTCCATTATATATATTTCTTATTTTCTGGCATAACATTTGTTTTTCTTTCTCAGGAACCTAGTGCGTGCATCCAGTTCAAATTTGGGGGCGTGCTACGAGTAATACAAGCAGTCTAGTTCTCCATATCCCATGTCAGATCTTTCCATGTCACACACACATTGGGGACAATGTGTATATTAAGTTTGGGGGTAATGGGAGACACTGACACATGCACACACTTGAAACGCATGCACACACCATGTCCCAGTTTTTTTTTTTAGAAAAGATAAATACATGTTCATTTTGTGTTAAAATTTTTTTTGATTGATTTAAAATATGATAAAACCTCATTAGTAAGCTTAAAGTCTAGAACACATAGTCTTTTAATAAGAAATTTAAAAGTTTAGTTACCAACCTCAAGGCACTTAAGAATTCACGAGTTTGATCCAGATCTGACACGAGCACATTAGCACGCATTTGTGTGGGGTATGACATATAATTCTTATGTATATGTTTCCATAACCTAATTGTAATCGGATAACTTGTTAAAAGAACACTTTGGCATAAGAAAAATAAAGAAAAATGTCCATCATGCAAAAAGAGAATAAAAAGCTTCTAATGATCATTAAAAACTTTCCACTGGGTAACTGGACCTCTTGCGTCAGTAAGCAGTGAATGTTCACGTCAAAAGTTGGGAATTAAGCAATTAATGATCATAAAAATTTTCACTGAGTAACTGGGCCTCTTGCCTCAGTAAGTAGTGAGTGTTCACGTCAAAAGGTGAGAATTTCACTTAGCAAACATTAAGACCTGTTAGTTCTGTAGCCTTTTTGACTCGAGTTAGTAAGTCCTTAGGGGTGTCTTTACACCTAATGCCCTAAAACCACCTGGTTTGGGAGTTATTGGCTAAACACTCATTACAATGGTAAATTAGAAAGCTTAATGGAACTCAACATGGCAAGAATCGCATGATGAAAGAAAAAGAAAAAGAAGTAAACACTATGCCATTTTTGTTCTATTTGATAAGGGGTTCGATGAAGGTTTGGACACTGAAACACTATACATTAAAATTATTTGGAAGCTCCATCTTCTATGTGCTAATTCACCACACACCAAATCAAATTTGCGATGCCTTAAGCCAACCTTAGGTAAGTAACATGAACTTTTAAAATCCTTATTCATTGCAAAAATGTGTTTTTATTATAAGCTTACTCATGAACGGTCATCATAGTATTATGTGCAACCCAAATTTTTGGATATCATAAAGAATGAATTTATCTTTAATTTTTGTTTGAATATAGTCTTTCGTTTTTGTATTGCTAAGGGATTAGCAATGTGTAAGTTTGGGGGTGTGATAAGTTCTTAAATAGTCATATTTAAGCCCCTTAATTTACACTTGTTAGGCTCTTTGATTATCTATCTTAGTAGATTTTACTTCATTTTCATGTTTGCTGTGTTTTTCATAGGACTTTGAAAAAACAGAGACAATTTGAAGCTCTAAGGAACTTATAGTGAAGATCTGCAAAACTGCAGCTCTTGTGATTGAGTGTAAAGGCGCTCGTTCGCGCACCTAGAAGTCTCGAGCACACACATGCACTCGAGCATAGACCCATGCGATCGAGCGCACACGTCTCAGAGGTGGCAGAGCTAGTTTTGGAAAGAAGTCTCTAACTTTCAAATTGGGAAACCGGGAGTAGATACCATACCCTAGGTCCTGTATGGTTTTTTGATTTCCACAGGTCCTATGCTCTCTTAAGGAACAACTCAGTAGATACCATGCTGAATCCCTTAAGAAAGAAAAGAGTTAGAGTAAATACCATGCCTAACTCGTTGCTTAGGGAAATCAATAGCTTAAGGAGTAGATACCATGCCCTTAGGTTGACAACCATTAGGTATTCATGGTAGGGCTGGAGCACTGGCACAATACTCATTGGGAAAGTATGATTAGTGGTTGATGTCAAAGCTTATGTTCTTATCATTATTAATTCATACTCAACATATATTTCTATCCATTTTTACCTTGAGAAACGAATTCTGAATCGAAATTGACCAATCCCTGTGGAGATGATCTCGCAATTGCACATTATGCTACCATTGACCTTGTGCACTCGCAAGTAAAACAAGTACGATTATTTGCTTATTTATTTATGTAGATGAACGTGCAACAATATTACACAAAATTAGGGGGTTTTCATAATATGATTTTTTTACAAATTTTACTAAGGAAATTAAAGAACAATTATTTACAATTGATCATTTTCTCTCACAATTCAGAAAATCAAATTTATTAAATGACTAATCAAATTGGTTCAATGTAGACAACGAATTCATGCCTCAATCACATATCAGAATTGAATCAAAGTGCAAGCCTAAAGCGATCATGCATTTTATAAATTCTTCTTAGATAATCCCCAAGCTTAGGAAAAGTCCATCAGCTAGTTATTTTGTTTATGCAATCAAGTTAATACTCAGTACATCCTTACAATTACTTAAACAAATCATTAAAATCAAAAGGAATTATAATTCAATAACTTGTTCCTTATTCCTACGAAAAAATCCATGGATAAAGAACATGCAACTTCCAGAACATTGGCTATTGTTCATAACTTTTACCACTTTAAATTGTACTCCAGATCAATTAGGTGAAAGGAAGTGCGACTATGGCTTCAATGGTTTGCAATATCAAAGTTATAGCTTTTACCACTTTAAATCGTACTCCAAATCAATTAGGTGATCGAAAGTGCGATTATGGATAAAGAACTGAAAATTCAACATGGATAAAGAACATGCAGTTTCCAGAACATTGGTTATTTTTCATAGCTTTTAGTAATTTAAATCGTACTCCAGATCAATTAGGTGATCGAAAGTGCGATTATGGCTTCAATGATTTGCAATATCAAAGTTTTCAATATAACAGAACCGAAAATTCAGCATATGTAATAAAGATCATGAATTCATATGTCTACATATCATGAACAATTCAAAAACATAAAAAAAAAAATCTGAAAATTAACCAACTCATTGAATTAACCATAATCTCCAACATAAGAATCCAACTCAGTATTCTTTAATCCAATGACAACCAGGTTTGAAACAATTAAAAAGAATAGTCGTAAGGGTTACACTTCTTTAACACACTCAAGGAAGCTTGAGATGTTAATGGTGATGATCCTCACGGCTATGATGATCGATGAAGGAGAACACAAATTGGAGAAGTCCTTATGTGCTCACAAATGGAGATGAAATGGTGGAGTGTTTCAGCCTCTTGCTTCTTGAATTTGGAGTAGAGAGCTCAGAGAAAAGATTCAGAGAAAAAATGATGAGAAAAGGTATTAAAAACATCACATAAAGTGTTCCTATCACCTAACTCTTTACCCAGTGACCCTCGCTCTGCTCGTAGCACTTATTTGGTGATTCTGAGTCCAAACAATTTACTTAGCTCTAAGATTTATTAGTTTCCATCTTTATAAGTTTATATTCCATATTTTAAATTACACTCCCAAATTTCAAGTATAAATGACCTTAAGCATAATATTTAATGATGTAGTAATACTTAAACATCTCCCGCTCTATGATTCACCATAACCTCATAGATTTTAATTAATCTAATAACCCTAATTTCCTTAACTCGTGCCATCAAGTAGAACACATGCTTATCTTTCTAACACACACTCCCCAAACTTCCAAACACTCTTACAAAAACTTAACCATGCTCATAATCATGCTCAACTCCTTAAACCATAAAACGATTCTATGTTAGAGATCTTTTGAGTCACTTAATTCATGCTAAAGGTCAAATTTTTCATCTAAGTTTATAATGCTAGTAATTTCTTCTTCTAATGACTCCTAAATACTTAAAACTCCAATCCATGTACTCATTTTATTTTTAGTGAATTTGTCCCCAAACCTGACAAATAACCTCAAAGTATTCACGAATTTTTAATTACCATCAATTAACCTCAAAGTATGCATTTAAATAACCTAGTGTAGGTTTGTAGTTAAGCTAAAGCTCATCATTGAGTTTATAACATGACTTGAATACTAATAAGTTGTCACCTCACCATTAATAGCAAAACTATTTTTGTCCAAAAATTTTATATCAATATTATGATATTAGATTTTTACTAAGTAGGGAAATATGTGTACCACAACCGCAACTAATTATATATCACACTTATTCATGGTATTAACTAACCATTGATCAAGCAAAACAAATTTGACAATCTAACCGAGGATAAATATCAATTTCGATTATAATGTGATTATCCTGACTTAATGATAACAATCTAATCCTTCGTTACAATATCAAGATCATTCATCCATTATCTAACCGATAATTTTATAAACTTTTTAGCATATAAGCATTACATTAGCCTCACTACCAACAAGGAAACATCCTTCCAACTGGCTTGTTAATTTCAATAATTAATTTATTCTGGTTTTACAACCATCTAATAGTTACAACTTAAATGAAATAATTCAACAAGTTCCATCTCTCCTACATATATATTCTTTTGCATCAATTTATGCTTGTCAAATCCATACCGAACACGCTCTATTACAACACATTACCATAAATTTTAACTGCATTTTTTTTTTCAACTCTGTATATATAACTAATCATTGATCTTATTCAAACACCTTTTACACTCGTGAGTAATTTACATCAATCAAACTTTATTTGTTGACACCAATCAAAAACTCTCTAAACTCACCTCTATTATTTCAAACGGACCATAATTCTATTAACTCCTGAGTAATCAAAAAAATTTCTACAAAATATTTTATTCCCTAAAATTATATAATCCTTATCTTAATACCAATGAGTTTTTTAAATAAGAAAGATATATATATATTTTGCATTCAAATATTTCACATCACATCTCATACTATCTAACTTCACTATTATACTCTAACCACTACTCTTAGACACATACTCAATCACAACAGCTAAATCCTGAGAGTACTACCTTTAGATCATCACAAAACTCAAAGTTGTTCTCTTTTATTTTCTTTTTTTGTTTTGTTTTGTGTTTGTTTTTTTAAACAGTCCGCACAAGCACTTTACCTAACCAACCAAATTATCAAAAGTCAAAACTAGGTCGAGCCTTCTAGGAACTTAATTTTTTTTATAAATAAAATTTAATAAAAAACACCTAGATGATGCAACTCAAAGCCCAAGGCTATTTACAATAAAAGAAATCCACCAAATCTAGAAAATCATCATTATTTACAAAGAAACTCTCTTTTAAAAAAATCGAGGGCATTGAACTAACTATCCAAGAACTTGAATTAACGCTAAATAATTTATATCTAGTTATCTAACAATTGAAAATTACTCCACTCTTCTGACACATTATCTCAATCACTAAGTCTTAAAGATCGATCCTAATTCGATATAATTTCACCAATATCAACAAATGTATTTAACTTTGCATAGAATAATCTAAAGCAAACTTGCTCCACCAACACCCAAGAACAAACACAATAAAATAAATCCACAAATTAGGTCATGTACTCCGTTATTAACATCATCAAATGTAATGACCCATCCCAGGTTGGCCACTCCCGAAACGGTGTCATCACATTTTGAAATCTCAGCATGACACATATATGCAACAATGAAAATAAATAACACCCAAAAGAAATTTTTCATAAATCCTCAACCCTCAACATGAGAGTTACATCAATATGATATTTAAACATTCTATACAACGTAAAATGCATGAATATTTGCAAATAAATTTTTATTTTTTTCCCATTAGTCTGAGGATGTTGACACACATGTGACTTACAAAAAACAATTTCGCCTGATTCTCAATCCACCAGACTATTTGTCCTGTCTGCTACCTGAAATCATTGTACAATGAAGAGTGAGCTTCACAAGCTCAATGAATTAAATTTACTAAAAGTACTCATTTGTATAAACAATCTTTTAATATTTAAATCAATTTATATCTCCTACACTTGATACTACCACTCTACTATCACTACCGATGTCATAATATCCATTCTCTATCATTCTCTTCCTCTTATTTATTGGTTCACCTCAATAACATCAATTACTTCATAATTACCTCACAATGAGGTTCACACAATAAAGTCTACTATTTAGATAATTCTTATCACCATAACAATAACACACCACCTCGACATTTTAATCATCTTATCGCCATAACTGTCTCTTTCTGTGAGACTCAATCATCTATAATTCTATTCACAATAATACACCACACCTCAACATTTCAATAATCTTATCATCATAACTGTCTCTTTCTGTGAGACTCAATCATCTATAATTATATTCACAATTAATACATCACACATCAGTATTTCAATAATGCAAGCAATAATTAAACAGATGTAATGCACGAATGATTATGATGGGAACATTTTCCCACCTGTCGACAGGCTATTATTATCTTAGACCGGCCCCTTCCTAGTTCTTTACAGCTTATCCCGGTTGTCACGAAATTTATTTCCAGCATATACCGACTGTCACAGTGTCCGTTTTATTTCCAGCATATATCGGCTGTCACGGTTGTTCCATTAGACCGACCCTTTCCCGGTTCTTTCGGTTATATTATTAAATGCATATGCACATGAACAACGATATGAAATATATATTTGAATAGTAATATAAAAACAACATAAATTCAAAATATTTGAATTAACTATCCTAATTATTCTCAAATTTATAAAATAAAAATTCCACTAAATTCCTCTCATCCCAAATCACATCAAATAATCCATTAAAGTTTGTTAAGATCTACTAAATTTCATCATAAATCATATCAAATCATCCATCAAAGCTTGTCAAGATCCATTAAAATTCATCTCATCAAAATTCGTATCAAAACCTCAACCAAAACTTGTCAAGAATTTAATTATCATCATCATTATTGAATTAACTCATTATTTTAATAATATTCCTTCTCACATAATCATTTTTCTACATGTCTAATATTCATATCATATCTATCAACCAAATCTTTATCTATCACCACAACATAAGCTAATAATTTATTTTAATATTATCACTAAATTTTTCATTTTTATTTAGACTACTTAAAGTAAATCCAACTCATCATGTAGCTCTTAAAGCTACCCGTGGATCACCTCCTTACTTTTCCCTTTTCTCTAAGAAATTCCACCGGTTGTAGATCGTCAACACCTGACATCGTATTTATATTAAAATTCTAATTTATTCTTCACTTCTTTATAAACCACACACTTTTAAAATTCTCACTTTGACTTCCTGGGAATTTCATAAATGTCAGAAATTCAAAAATAAACACTATATTATTACCTTCTATTTTTTCTGATAGCTTTTCCTGAATCCCTATGCAATTCCACAGAAAAACCCTTCAAAATTTTGCTCTTCCAGCATTTCTATGTGTCCCCAAGTGTTTTGAGAAAACAAGAAATCAAAGGAAAATGTAAACGAACTCTGGTACGAAAGACTTGCGTTTTCAGCTTATATCCATATATAAGCAAAGTTTGTAACTTTGCAGCTCAACAGCTGCACTCCAACATAATATAAAGCCTTAACGTTTCAAAAACGTGGAGGATATATACATGGTGCCTAAAACAACATTTTGGCAGCAGGTGACACCTACTACTACGATTTTTCTTTTTTTTTGACTTTTTTTTTTAAAATTACTTTTTTTCTTTCTTTCTTTCTTTCTTTCTTTTTTCCTTCTTCTAGACTTCTCTGGACGTTCAGACCATTCTTTTTTTTAACCTTTTTTTTTATGAAGTCCACGTCCTAGAATTTTTTTTTTTAGAATTGCTTTATTCCAATTGGACTTTTCGCACTTAAAATATCTATATTTTATTTTACTCTTTGTCCTATTTATTAAATTACTTTTTACCCTTACTTTACGATTACAGGTATTACAATTCTACCCACCTTACAAAATTTCGTTCCTGAAATTTCCTTACCTAACTCCCGAAACAATTGTGTACAATATTTTTTTTCTTAATTTTCTCACACTTTCACGTAATCTCTTTAACATCCTTATTCCGCCACATAACCTAAACTAATGATTTTTTTTTTTTATCCAAGATTTGTTCTTTTTGTCTAAAATTTTCACTGATACTTGTATATAAGCCCAATCTTTTTGAACAACCTCATAGGGTCCCACATAACTTAGATTCAGTTTTCCTTTCTTGTTTAAATCGCAATATACCTTTTCATTGAGATATTTTTCAGTACACCCAATCACCTACTTGAAACCCAAGAGGTCTTCTTTTATTATCACCATAGCTATTTGGTCTACTATATGCTGCTTTACGGTTCTCTCTAAAAAATTTGATCATCTCAATTGTTAGCTCAATAATTGTTAGACCATATATATTTTTCTCTTCCATTTCTTCCCAACTTAAAGGAATTCTACACTTCCGACCATATAATGCCTCAATCGGTGCCATCCCAATATTAGTTTGTTACTGATTATTATCAGCAATTTTAATTGATGACATGTAAGCATCCTAACTTACTGAGAAACTCATCGCCTTTGTCCTTAATATATCTTCTAGTACCCTAATAATTCTTTCTATTAGCTACATCCCTCTTCAATCCTGATCATCAGAAAATTCTATCTTAATCCTGTATACATCTTATTGTTACTTGATTGCATCAAATCTACATCATTATGTGTCTCCCTCCTTATCTCTTTTCTCAACTCTACGTTATTGGAAACACTATTTCTATCCAGGATACCATCATTTCAAATTTTGAACTTATATTGTTTTCTAGTAAGCACTCAATACTTAATCTTTTCTATCTCTTCATCCATACCTTGCATCTCTAAAGCATTTTACTATGGATGACTATACAACTATATTCTTTATCCATGATCCTCCTCCGCTGATATTCAACTTTATTCTCATTTCTCTAAATACCTCATCAATTTCACATCAGGGCTCCACTAGCAGTTAACTTTCTTGTAGACTTTCTACTCAATGTATCAACTATCATCTTTGCATTTTCTAGATGATAGTAAATTGTACAATCATCGTTACTAATCAACTTCATCTACCATTTCTGCTTCCAATTCAACTCCCTCTGGGTAGGTAAGTATGTCCAACTTTTATAACCCATGACTATCTCACAAGTGGCTCCATACAGATGATGTCTCCAATATTTAAAGTAAACACCATAGCATCCAACTCTAAGTCATGAGTAGAGAAATTTCTTATCATGAATCCTCAATTTCCTAGAAGTATAGCCCACAACTTTCCTATGTTACACATATCCCGATCATTGATGTGACGTATCACTATACACCACAAATCCTTCATCACCAGAAGGAAACACCAATACTGGAGCTGTAGTTAATTTCTCCTTTAGTAATTGAAATTTTTTTCTCATACTTCCCTTACCATACAAATCTCACCTCTTTCCTGATCAGTCTATTCAACAGTATTACATAAAAATTTCTAAAAGAATCTTCTATAATAACCAGCTAGCCCCAAGAATATTCTAATCTCAGTCACATTAGTTGGTCTCTCTCAATTTAACATTTTCTCTACTTTTTTGTAAATCAACTGCTATCCATTTCCCAATATTACATGTTCCAAGAAAATTATTTCATTCAGTCAACACTCACACTTAGAGAACTTTGTATATAATTTCTCTTTCCTCAGAATCTCCAACACACTGTCTAATTGTATCACATGTTGTTCTTCCTTCTTAGAATATATCAGGAAATCAAATACAACCATAAACTTGTTAAGATATGGTTTAAACACTCTATTCATCAAGTCTATGAATATTTCTAGAACATTAGTTAACCCAAATGGCATCACCGGAAACTTATGACCATAACGTGTCATAAAAGCAGTCTTAGACACGTCTCCTTCTTTTATTATCAAATGGGTGATAACTTGATCTCAAGTGTATTTTAGAAATTACTTTCACTCCTTGCACTGCTCAAACAATTTATTTATCTTGAGTAAAAGATCTTTGTTCTTATTCAACTATTTGTAGTCTATACACACTCTTATCGTTCCATCTTCCTTCTTCACAAACAACACAGAGCTCCCCAAATACATTAGGTCTGATAAATTGTTCATCTAAAATTATTGAACTTCCAACTCTCTTAACTCAATGGGTGTTACTCTGTAGTGTTTTATTAGATATATGTGATTAACTCAAAATCACATCTATAGGAAACTAAATCTCCTTATCAGGAGAAAATCTGGACAACTCTTCACGAATATATCATGAAAATCTTTCTCTACCAAGATTTTTTTTCTTTCTAACTTCCTATTTTCCTTTCTAGAATCATCCTGTATGCCAAATACTCATCACATCCTTTCTTCAACCATCTACTAGCAGTCATAGTAAAATAAGATAGTTCGAGAGTATTTTATGTTCTCTGTGGAAATTACACTCCTCATGTCCATATCGATAACACTATCTTCTTTCTAAAACAATCAATCATATTCAAAAATAATAAATCAGCTTCAGATTTTCTATTACTGATACGAATCACACAACCCTTGTAAACATTTATGATTATCACTCTATCTCTAGTGAGAACTTCCGCAAAAATATTTTGCATCCAAAGACTAATACATACTTCAATAGACTTCATATGAATACTGGATGCAAAAGAATGGGTTATATCAAGATCAACCAGCGTTGACATATCCACCTTTTCTATATACAAGGCACCTCAAATTAAAACAACTCTGGGATAAAATATATCTATGACAAACTTCTATCTCTCAATCATATGTCAGATTACCACTTCCTCTTGGTGGCATACTTACTCTCTCTGCCATGACTCCCAAATCTAAGGGTCCCACTAATAGTATTTGAGCTATAGAAATAATAGATCCTGCTTTCCTCTGACTCTGTACTTCAGTTCCATATGACAAGGAACGCCTCATTTAGGGTGGTCTCTCACCCTGTACACTCATACTACCACTACCTCTATAACCTTTATGTTTAAGCCTCTTTAACTACTTTTATTTATTATTATTATTATTATTTTTTATTATTTTTTTTCTTAAACTCCATCACATCTCCCTCAATCTAAAATAGTATATCCACCAATTTGATATAATTCATATGCCTCATGTACGATAGTATTGATCAAACTTTAAACTTCTCATTCTAACTCGAATGAAACAGAAGTGACCATCTGCTCATCAGTCACTGGTAAAGTACCAAATAATCTCTCTACATGTTTCTCCCAAAACTTAGGCTTAAAAGAATTTATAGATCTTTTAAACAACACCGCATTCAACTTAACAATCTCCCTGCATCTTATGCATAAACTCACTTTTCCGTCTTTTTAAACGTTCATCATTACTGAATTAACAACCTCAAACACTGCTCTAGTCTGTTCATCAAGTCTATGCTTTAAGCTATCCACTCTATCGTCTGCTACTTTCACTTCTCAAGAGCATGTGCAAGACCTTATTTTAGCTCATCTATTTCAACTTCAAATTTTCTCACACCTTTACTAATATCAATTATATTATTAATATCAATCATACTATCAGCAAGTTCCCTTTTTGGAACCACAGATTCAGACTCAACCTCCACTTATCAAAAATATTGAGGCCTACCACGCCCTCTCAAATCAACAACTCTAACTCTAGCTCTAATGTGTCCACATGTCATCCTCAGACTGTTCATTAAAATATAGTTTATTTATATCTTCCACTTTTTAAAGTTCTCATGCAGTCTACAGAATCTTAAAATCTAATGCTTTGATACAAAAATCGTAACGACCCATCCCGGGTTGGCCACCCCCGAAACGGTGTCATCACATTTTGAAATCTCAGCACGACACATATATTCAACAATGAAAATAAATAACACCTAAAAGAAATTTTTCATAAATCCTCAACCCTCAACAGGAGAGTTACATCAATATGATATTTAAACATTCTATACAATGTAAAATGCATGAATATTTACAAATAAATTTTTATTTTTTTTCCATTAGTCTGATGATGTTGACACGTATGTGACTTATAGAAAATGATTTCGTCTGATTCTCAACCCACCAGACTATTTGTCATGTCTGCTACTTGAAATTATTGTACAATGAGGAGTAAGCTTCACATGCTTAGTGAATTAAATTTATTAAAAGTACTCATTTGTATAAACAATCTTTTAATATTGAAATCAATTTATATCTCCTACACCTGATACTAGCACTCTACTATCACTACCCATGTCATAATATCCATTCTCTATCATTCTCTTCCTCTTATTTATTGGTTCACCTCAATACCATCAATTACTTCATAATTACCTCGCAATGAGGTTCACATCATAAAGTCTACCATTTAGATAATTCTTATCACCATAACAATAACACACCACACCTCGACATTTCAACATCTTATCGCCATAACTGTCTCTTTCTGTGAGACTCAATCATCTATAATTTTATTCACAATAATACACCACACTTCAACATTTCAATAATCTTATCATCATAACTATATCTTTCTGTGAGACTCAATCATCTATAATTATATTCACAATTAATACACCACACACCAGTATTCAGTAATGCAAGCATAATTAAACAGATGCAATGCATGAATGATTATGATGGGAACATCTTCCCACCTGTCGATAGTTTATTATTATCTTAGACCAGCCCCTTCCCAGTTCTTTACAGCTTATCCTGGTTGTCACATAATTTATTTCCAGCATATACTGGCTGTCACGGTGTACCTTTTATTTCTAGCATATACCGGCTGTCACGGTTGTTCCATTAGACCAGCCAATTCCCGGTTCTTTCAGTTATATTATTAAATGCATATGCACATGAACAACGATATGAAATACGCATCTGAACAGTAATATAAAAACAACATAAATTCAAAATACTTGAATTAACTATCCTAATTATTCTCAAATTTATAAAATAAAAATTCAACTAAATTTCTCTCATCCCAAATCACATCAAATAATCCATTAAAGCTTGTCAAGATCCACTAAATTTCATCACAAATCATATCAAAACCTCAAGAATTTAATTATCATCATCATTATTAAATTAACTCATTATTTTAATAATATTCCTTCTCATATAATCATTTTTCTATATGTCTAATATTCTATCATATCTATCAACAAAATCTTTATCTATCACCATAACATAAGCTGATAATTTATTTTAATATTATCACTAAATTTTTCATTTTTATTTACACTACTTAAAGTAAATCCAACTCACCACGTAGCTCTTAAAGCTACCCATGGATCACCTCCTTACTTTTCCTGTTTCTCTCAGAAATTCTCCAAGTTGTAGATCGTCAACACCTGACATCGTATTTATATTAAAATTCTAATTTATTTTTCACTTCTTTATAAACCATACACTTTGAAAATTCCCACTTTGACATCCTAGGAATTTCATAAATGTCAGAAATTAAAAAATAAACACTATATTATTATCTTTTGTTTTTCTGATAGCTTTTCCTGAATCCCTATGCAATTCCGCAGAAAACTCCTTCAAAATTTTGCTTTTCCAGCATTTCTTTGAGTCCCCAAGTGTTTTGAGAAAACAAGAAATCAAAAGAAAATGTAAACGAAATTTGGTACGAAAGACTCGCGTTTTCAGCTTATATTTATATATAAGCAAAGTTTGTAACTTTGCAGCTCAACAACTGCACTCCAACATAATATAAAGCCTCCACGTTTCAAAAACGTGGAGGATGTATACATGGTGCCTAAAACAACATTTTGGTAGCAAGTAACACCTACTGCCACAATTTTTTTTTTTTTTTACTTTTTTTATTTAATTTTTTACTTTTTTTTTCTTTTTCTTCTTTTGGACTTCTCTGGACGTCCAGGCCATTCTTTTTTTTAACCTTTTTTTTCTTTTTTTTGTGATGTCCACATCCCAAAAGTTTTTTTTTTTTTTTTTTTTTTTTACAATTGCTTTATTCCAATTGGACTTTTCGCACTTAAAATATCTATATTTTATTTTACTCTTTGTCATATTTATTAAATTACTTCTTTACCCTTACTTTACGATTACTGGTATTACATCAAACTCCGCATAACATTGCTAAATCCACACTTCGCAGTAAAGTGCACTATTGCCTCTAATGACCGAACGTTAAAAATGGTTCAGTTGTTCAACCAGATGTAATAAGGACTCTCCATAACCAAGTCACTTGGATTTGAGGATTCCATCATACCACCACAACTAGGAGAGGACTCCTAAGACACAACTTAGGCAACAACAAACATCTAGACAAGATAATCAACTAACTTTGATGAATTTCATAAAAATCTACTCTTAACAAGACAACTCTCCTAGTTGGCATCCTCAGAAGACCAATAATGCATAAAGAAACTTTTCAGTGAAAATTATTTCTCAAAATAAACAGAGGTACATCAAACCTTATGCTCTAATACGAAAAATGTAATGACCCATACCCAAACATCTACTAGTTAAGTACGGTGTCTTTTAGAAAATACTCGAATTCAAAACCCCATATGGAAAACAACCATAAAATCATCTCAATATCCCGTAAACCATAAATCCAATTTCACGTCTTATAGCACAAAAAAAATATTCCAAAGTCACTTAAAATACTCACAAGCTCAATAGGTTTTAACTCAAAAGTAAGTTTAAACAAATAAAATTCCTAGTTTCAAAACTTGACAACCATTACTCGAAATTAAACGATAGATGACTTGAGGATGTCAAACCCCTACTAAGAACATGCCATCGATCACACGAGTTGATTGAATATTCATGAACCTACAAAACACTGAAAGAAGAGTGGGGTAAGCTAGATAGCTTAGTGAGGTAAAGGTACTTCCCCATGTAGATAAAACCACATCTACAAATCCTCTACACGCATTATACAATTACATAAGAAGTAGGGTGAGGATATATATATGTGTATATATATATATACACACACACACACTATCAAAAAGATTTTTTTTCCTAAATCAACAATTAAATTTGTCAACCACACATCAAGATAAACAACATTTAAAACGATAAATATATAAAACCTCATATAATCAAACAAACCACTCTCCCAACACGAGAGATAACGTTTTCAACTTTAAATATACGAATAAAGTGTAGTGGAAACAAATTTGAAACATGAAATCAAGGGTCAACATAAACCAAGCCCTTCACTGGGCAATCCACATACCAATGCCCCTCACTAGACCAATAAATCGTCCCTCACTGAGCCAATCACATCACAACGCCCTTCACTGGGCCAATCACATCACAACGCCCCTCATTGGGCCAATCACATCTCATCACCCCTCATTGGGCCAATCATATCACAATGCCCTTCACTAGGCCAATCACATCTCCTCTCACTGGGCCAATCACATCACATTGCCCCTCAATAGGTCAATCAACACCCCTCACTGGGCCGATCACATCATATGCCCCTTGTTGGACAAATCACAACATATCATCCCTCGCGGGCAATAAATCTCAAGAATACCCCTCAACGGGCAATATTTTCATCACAATTCCAAGCAAACTCATTTTTCATGAAAACATTTATGAACATCAACTTTTTCTCATTTTCCACAAACTCTTTTTCAAGCAAAGTATAACAAGTAAATCACAAATTTTCAACACAACATAACATAACATCGTCCCTCACTGAGCCAATCACATCACAATGCTTTCACTGGGCCAATCACATCACAACGCCTCTCATTGGGCTAATCACATCTCATCACCCCTCATTGGGCCAATCATATCACAATGCCCTTCACTAGGCCAATCACATCTCCTCTCACTGGGCCAATCACATCACATTGCCCCTCAATAGGTCAATCAACACCCCTCACTGGGCCGATCACATCATACGCCCCTTGTTGGACAAATCACAACATATCACCCCTCACGGGCAATAAATCTCAAGAATACCCCTCAACGGGCAATATTTTCATCACAATTCCAAGCAAACTCATTTTTCATGAAAACATTTATGAACATCAACTTTTTCTCATTTTCCACAAACTCTTTTTCAATCAAAGTATAACAAGTAAATCACAAATTTTCAACACAACATAACATAACATCGTCCCTCATTGAGCCAATCACATCACAATACCCTTCACTGGGCCAATCACATCACAACGCCCCTCATTGGGCCAATCACATCTCATCACCCCTTATTAGGCCAATCATATCACAATGCCCTTCATTAGGCCAATCACATCGCTTCTCACTGGGCCAATCACAACATAATGCCCCTCAATAGGTCAATCAACACCCCTCATTGGGCCGATCACATCATATGCCCCTCGTTGGACAAATCACAACATATCACCCCTCACGGGCAACAAATCACAAGAATACCCCTCAACTGGCAATATTTTCATCACAATTCCAAGAAAACTCATTTTTCATGAAAACATTTATGAACATAAACTTTTTCTCATTTTCCACAAACTCTTTTTCAAGCAAAGTATAACAAGTAAATCACAAATTTTCAACACAACATAACAAATTGATTTATCAAACTATCCATACTCAACATATACTTATTATATAAAGAAGTGGTAGTAACTACAAGATATGTGTAGAAAAACCATTCACCTAAAAACACACAAAATCTATACTCTGAAAGCTGGGGCACTACTCCCCTAATCTGCCACAAAACCTAAACGCTACAACCATTCTAAATAAGAACTAACACTACTTCTAAAGAACGTCATGATGCATGTGTACAGAAATTCAAGTTTTAAAACACATTAATCCACAAAATTTATTTATATGATAAATAGTAAGAAAAATGCAATTAAGAAATCTTACTACTAAGGTTCAATACTTATTTAGCATAATAGGTAATCCTGGCTTTACTCAAGTGATACCGAAATTTTTATGGATATCCCAACTGAAATGGAATTAGTATGGAAACCCAAATTGATAACCCGATTAATAGGGGAAGACTGGATATATGTGTTTGGGATATGGATATGTGAATATGAAACACTCAAAATAAAAGATGGATAGGCTCACCACTCAATGGAATACACCAATGAGATACGGAAACCAAACTTGCCACCCAAAGGAAGTCCACCCAAGGGATAAGAATTAAAACATAAGAAATCCTTCTTCTAAGAAAGCACAAAGCTTATTTTTTGAAAATTCAATCTCTCATTTATTCATTCCAGCCAAATAGTTTATATAGATGCTTAGAACAACCCCCCTAAGCATAGGAAAATGAAATTAAATTAAACGAAATTCAAATGATACTTAGAAACTAGACAACATAATAAATACATATATAGAACTTGAAACAAAAATGAAATCCTTGAAAAACAACAAATTAAAGGCTAAAATATTTCCAAGAGGGTCCAATAAATGTTGATTCACTTATTGGTAAATTTGTTCAAAATATTGGCTTGATTATTTAGGAATCTTCAAAATTATCACAATTGGGCTTTTTAACTTGAAATGGACTGACTGAAGCTTCTGGAAAAATAGACCTTATTTGTTGGGCTTATGAACACCAAAGTTGGGCCTTTAGACCAGATTGGGTTTGTTAGACACACTTGTGTCCGTCTCCCCTGGTTGATGAAGACATGCCCCCAAGTCCACTTGATCTTCTTGATCCTCAAAGTAAGGAGAAAGATCTGAAACATTAAAGGTTGCAGAAACTCCAAAATCACCAGGCAGTTCAATCTTGTAAGCATTCTCCCCAATGCGTTGAAGCACCTAAAATGGACCATCAGCTCGGGGCATCAACTTAGAAGATCACTTAGAGGGAAACCACTCTTTCATAAGATGAATCCAAACTAAACACCCTCCTTGAAAGCTGCTGGTTTTCGATGCTTATTAGCTTACTTGCTATACTTCTCATTTTTCTTTAAAATGCTTCCTTGGATCTGCTCATGTAATTTCTTGATTTCTTTAGCCCGTTCTTCAACATCTCCACTAAAATGTTTAGTAACTGGAAGTGGTGCTAATTTAAGCAGTCTAATAGGATTAACCATACACAACTTCAAAAGGACTATGGCCAGTAGTTTGGCTAGGAGATCGATTATAAGCAAATTCAGCTTAAGCTAAAAGAAGATCCCATTGCCGAATGTTCTTCCACACAAAGCTTCTTAAAAGATTTCCCAAACTTTGATTCACCACCTCAATTTGACCATCAGTTTGTGGATGATAAGAAGAGCTGAATTGTAGGGTAGTACTAAGCTTCCTCCAAAGAGTACGCCAAAAATGACTTATGAACTTCGAATCCCGATTAGATGTGATAGTTTATGGAACTCCATGGCGCTTAACTATCTCTGTAAAGTATAAGTCAGTGATGAGTCTTAAATATTGCATATTTAAGACCCTTAACTTATATTTGTTATGCTTTTAGTTAGTGGTATTTCACTTTATTTTATGTTTTTTTTTGTGTTTTGTGTATTTTTATAGGTTTGTGGAGAAAATGAAGCATTTAAGGAGATGTGAAGCTTCAGGAGCAATTGCGATCGATCGCACTATGCTGGGATCGAGCGCATGGCCAGCAATCCTACATCGAAATGTTTGTATTACAGTGCATCTGCGATCGAGCGCACCGGACACGCGATTGAGCGCACATGCGATCGTGCGCACAAGGCATACGATCGATCGTATATGTGATCGATCGCACCATTCTGCGATCGAGCGCACTCAGGCCAGTATCCCACATCGAATCTGAAACCTACAGTACTCCGGGACTCCCCCTATATAAACACCATCTGACATCATCATTTAGTGTACAATTCCTGGGCCACTTTGGTGTTAACCGATGGACGTCTGCTAGCATTCTGGTGGATCCAGAAGGCTTTGCTACTACGAGGGGAAGCGTCGCCCATCAGCGAGTGGAATTTCTCCCATGTAAAGTTATTTATTTCTTTTTATTTAGTTGTTTTAGTTTAATGTTTAGCACTTTTATTATGAATTGTAGTTTCATAGTTATGAGTGGCTAGAATCTTCAGCTAAGGTTGAAGATGAAGCCTCGCCGTTGTTTGGCATAGTAGTTCAGATTTGCTTGTACAAATCTGACATTTTTTAGTATAAATGTTCTGTCAATTATTTGAGTTAATCTTGTGATTGATTGAGTTTAAATTGTTCTGTTGGATATTCCTTGTGTTTCATCTGATGGATACATCGAATTTTTTTCAATTAAATTGGATTTCCTTTGTGATTTGTTAAGAGCGGATACATTGGATGCTTTTGGTTTAATTGAGATATTCTTTGTTTTTTGTCTTATAGTTGGATTCATGGAATGTTTTGATAGGCTATTTTTTTAGGACATATATGCTTAACTTTGGTGGGGTGGATTCGGAAACCTTAGTGTCTTTTTATTAGTTTTTAAAATCAATTTAGTTTAGCTTTTATTTATTTTGCAACATATAATACAAAACTCGGAACTAGGTTAAGATAAGATTAGTTTAGATAAATTTATATTTTCACAACGCAATTCTCTGTAGATTCGACCTCGCACTTGCACAATGCTATATTGCAAACGACTCGTGCGCTTGCAAGTAATTTAAAACTCACAACAAGTTTTTGGAGCTGTTGTCGGGGAATTGTTTTGTTTGTGAAATTTTTGTCTGAATTAATTTTATTTTTCTACTAGTTAGTTAGAATTATTTGTTTGATTTTTCTGTTTGGCAATTTTATTTTATTTTATTTGTTTCTATTTGTTAATTAAAAAAAAAAATTTTTTGCAAATTTTTGCTGGTAGGTTATTTTAGTGCTTTTTGTGCGGTTTATGCTTGGTCAGAGATCCTTGAATTTAGATTTGACACATTTAGATCCCGACTTAGAAAGAATTCTTAGGAGGCAGAAGAGAGTACCAGTTGAAATGGGAGAAAATTTTAGGAATGCAAATCATCCTGAACATGTAGAGCAACTTAGAGCTTGGAACGTGGATTCCACTACATCCCTTAGGGATTTGTTCGCACCCGTTGCAACCAATTCATCTTCTTGAATAGTGTTGCCACCTACCAATGCCACCCATTTTGACTTGAAACCCCATGTCATCTAACTCTTACCCTCATTCCATGGCCTAGATCTTGAAAATCCTTATAGCCATGTAAAGAAGTTCAAAGACATTTGTGCCACATTTAAATTCCAGAACTTCTCTGAGGAGTCAGTCCATCTTTGACTTTTCCCTTTTTCTCTTCACGATAGAGGTAGGGCGTGGTTGGATTCCAACACACCCGGGTCTATTACATCTTGGGAAAACCTGCTTAGCAAATTTTATCATAAGTTTTTCCCAATGCCTAGAGTGAATGAGTGCCGAAAGGAGATTAGCTCTTTCACTCAGGATGAGGATGAAAAATTTTCTGAGGGTTAGGAGCGCTTCAAAGAGCTACTGATCAGATGCCCTCCACATGGATATGAGAAGTGGAGACTCGTTCAGTTCTTCTACCAAGGGTTGACTCAACCCAACAGTAGCATGATCAAGTCTATGAATGGGGGGGCATTCTTGAGTCTGACAGGAGATGAAGCATATATGGCATTGGACAAGTTGTCTGACAACTCGCAGCAGTGGGATTTTTCAAGCTGTCGAGATAAGTCCATTTGTGCTCCTAAGAGGGGAGGCATCTATGAGGTCAGGGAGGACGCTGATTTGAGGATAAAGTTAGATGCCCTCACTAAGAAGATTGACGCTCTCACCGTGAGCCAATCCATCAATGCTGCCAACATATTCAATGTTGAAAGCTATTCCATCTGTGCTAGTCCCATGCATCTAGCACAGAACTGCCCATCAATGCTGGCTTGTGCCGAGTATCCTATGGAACAAATAAATGCTTTCAATGACTATTGAAGGTAGTCAAATGGATCGTACTCCGAGACGTACAATCCAGGGTGACGGAACCACCCAAATTTTTCATAGAGGCAGAACCAACCAATGAATCAGGGAGGAGCCCCTCATAATGCTCAAAATCAATATCCTCTCGGATATGCCCAACAAATCCCTGGTCATGGTCGTTCTACCCGTCCAGCACCATTACCTACTTATCAAGCTCCCACTCAAACACCAGCGCTAGTTTCACAGTCACTAGAGGACTCCATTAAGGAATACATGAAAATGAATAGCCAATCCATGAGCGACATAAGGAGTGCAACAATGGTAAACACCCAAGCAATTGCCAAGCTGGAGAGTCAAATAGGGTAAATTACAAGTCATTTGGGTGAGAAAGAGAATGGGAAGTTCCCCAGTCAGCCCATGCCTAACTCGAAAGGATAATTTATGGTTGGGAGTTTATCAACTCTTACGCACGGGGAGGAACAAGTACAATCGATTGTCACACTGAGGTCTGGGAGACAAGTGGGCAATTTAGTGGAAGAGAGCCCTGCTATGCAGCAAGGGCAAGGGAGTGACAACAAGGAGAAGAGAGATGCTGAGCCATCTACAGCCATACCTACTAAGAAAGACACTCCTAGGTCGTTTATACCTAGAGTGCCTTACCCCGACAGACTACAGGCACCTAAGAAAGGAGGGAAGTATGAGAAAATTTTGGAGGTATTCAAACAGGTCCAAATCAATATCCCATTTTTGGATGCCATCCATCAACTGCCATCATATGCCAAGTTTTTAAAGGACTTGGTCACTATCAAGAGGAGGAAAAATGTCCCAAAGAAGGCATTTTTGACCGAGCAGGTTAGCTCAATCTTTTAGTGTAAGCTACCCATCAAGTATAAGGACCAGGGGTGTCCTACCATCTCTTGCACGATAGGAGTCAGCCATATTGAGAGGGCTCTTTTGGATCTAGGGGCGAGTGTGAATCTTCTACCCTACTTAGTCTATTTACAGTTGGGGTTAGGAGAATTGAAGCCCACATCCACGATGCTTCAATTGGCTAACAAGTTAGTGAAAAGACCACGGGGAATAGTTGAGGACGTCTTGATAAAAGTGGATAAATTCTATTTCCCAGTGGATTTTATTATGCTTGACACAGAGCCGGTCCAGAATGTAGGGATTCAAATACCAATGATTCTAGGGCGACTATTCTTAGCCACGGCTAACGCCCTAATCAATTGTAGGACGGGGGTGATAAAGATCTCCGTCGGAAATATAATAGTGGAGTTAAACATCTTTGATATCACTAGGCAACCATTGGAGTATGATGAAGTGAGAAATGTATGCTTGATAGAGGAGATTCTTGAGGAGACTGTGGACGAATCAAGCATTAAGGATCCCTTAGAGGCGTGTTTTGCTCACTTTGGAGAGGACTTGGGCTTAGATAATCTACTCGACGAAGTGAATGCCATTTTGGAGTCTGATCCTCAAGAAAGCAATGAGACAGAGGAGACCGCCAAACCTAAAACCCCCAAGAAGGAACTTAAGCCTTTACCAGATAATCTTAAGTATAAGTTCCTAGGTTCAGCCGATAGTTTGCCTGTGATTATAACTTCAGATTTGGGTAAAGCTCAGGAGGAGAAATTATTAGATGTCTTAAGAGAGCACAAGGAAGCTATCGGGTGGACCATTGAGGATATCAGGGGAATCAGCCCCTCGGTGGTGATGCACAAGATACATTTGGAGGAGAATGCCAAGCCATCGAGGGAGCCACAAAGAAGGCTCAACCCAGCTATGCAAGAGGTTGTGAGGGCAGAAATAATTAAGCTGTTAGATGCAGGGATCATTTATCCCATCTCTGATAGCAAGTGGGTGAGCCCGATTCATGTCGTGCCTAAGTGAGCAGGATTGACGGTAGTAAAGAATAAGGACGACGAGTTGGTGCCAACTCATGTTCAGTCAGGGTGAAAAGTGTGCATAGACTACCGTAAGTTGAACGTTGCCACAAGGAATGATCACTTTCCACTGCCATTTATTGATCAGATGGTGAAGCATTTGGCTGGGCACGAGTATTATTGTTTTTTGGATGGTTATTCTGGATATAACCAGGTCCCTGTGGACCCTGAAGATCAGGAGAAGATGACGTTTACCTGTCCTTTTGGGACATTCGCCTACCGTCGCATGCCCTTTGGGTTATGCAATGCACCCGCTACTTTTCAGCTGTGCATGGTCAGTATTTTCTGAATGGTAGAGCGATTCTTAGAGATTTTCATGTATGACTTCTCCGTCTTCAGTTCAACATTTGAGGAGTGCTGCACCGTCTCACTTTGGTTTTAGTACGGTGCAAGGAGAAGAACCTGGTGCTTAATTGGGAGAAGTACTATTTTATGGTTAAGCAAGGCATTGTACTGGGGCATGTCGTATCTCATCAGGGGATTGAGGTCGACAAAGCGAAGGTGGACTTGATTTCCAACCTTCCACCCCCACGTATAGTGAAGGAGGTTCGATCTTTTCTAGGCCATGCAGGTTTCTACAGGCGATTTATCCAGAATTTCAGCAAAATCGCCAGGCCCTTATGCTAGTTATTACAAAAGGATGTCCCATTTCTATTTGATGAGGATTGTAAGAAAGAATTTGGGGATCTGAAGAAGATTCTGACGTCCACACCTATTATTCAGCCACCCAACTAGGGTGTGCCCTTTGAGATTATATGTGACGCATCAGACAATGTTGTTGGAGCTGTTTTGGGGCAGTGTGTTGATAAACTTCCCCATGTTATCTACTATGCAAGTCAAACTCTAAACGACGCACAACTCAATTACTCTACCACTGAGAAGGAGTTACTTGCAGTCGTTTTTGCATTAGACAAGTTCAGATCCTACTAGTTAGGATCTAAAGTCATTATCTACTCGGACCATGCAGCATTGAAGTATCAGTTCTCAAAAAAAGATGTTAAATCTCATCTTATCCGATGGATCTTGCTACTTGAAGAGTTCGACATTGAGATTCGGGATAAGAAAGGTTCAGAAAATGTGGTGGCGGACCATTTATCTAGATTGATTGTGAATTTCACTGAGGCTGCCACTCCCATTTCTGAGACATTTCCTGATGAGCAGTTAATGCTCATTGCTCAAAATCTCGCTCCATGGTTTGCTGATATAGTTAACTATCTTGTCACCGGACACATACCCTTGCATTGGGGGCGACAAGATAAATCAAAGTTTTTAGCCATGATAAAACATTTTTTCTGGGATGATCCTTATCTGTTTAAGTATTATCCCGATCAGATCATCAGAAGGTGTATTCCTGAGCATGACCAATCTAATATCATCGCCTTTTGTCATGATCATGCTTGTGGAGGCCATTTCAGTGCTAAAAAGACCGCTGCAAAGATTTTGCAGTGTGGATTTTATTGGCCTACCATGTTTCGAGACTCTCACACCTACTGTGTATCTTGTGAGCGTTGCCAAAAGCTAGGGAGTCTTTCTAAGAGGAATATAATGCCCCTCAATCCTATTCTGATTGTTAAGATTTTTGACGTGTGGGGCATTGATTTTATGGGACCGTTCCCAAACTCCTTTGGTAACTTGTACATTCTAGTTGCTGTGGATTATCTGTCCAAGTGGGTGGAGGCTGTTGCGTGCAAGACCAATGACCACAGAGTTGTGGTCCAGTTTTTGAAGGACACTATTTTTGCTCGATTTGGTACGCCTCGAGCAATCATAAGTGATGGAGGTAAGCACTTTTGTAACTGGATTTTTGAGCAGTTGATGAAGAAGTATTTCATCACACACAAAGTTGCCACCCTATATCACCCACAGACGAGTGGACAAGTGGAAATTTCTAATCGCGAGATCAAACACATTTTAGAGAAAACTGTGAACCCTAGTAGAAAAGATTGGTCTCTGCGATTGACTGATGCACTATAGGCATATCGGACAGCCTTCAAGACGCCAATTGGCATGTCTCCCTATCGTATTGTGTAAGGAAAGGCATGTCACCTTCCGGTCGAATTAGAGCATCGTGCGTATAGGGCTATCAAGCAACTGAATTTCAATCTTTCTAAGGCTGGCTCACAACAGAAGCTCCAACTCAATGAATTGGAGGAGCCGCGGAATGATGCATATGAGTGTGCCCGATCATACAAAGCACAAATGAAGAAGACTCATGACCAAAACATTTTGAGAGGAGTTTTTGAGCTGGGTCAAAAAGTTCTTCTTTACAATTCACGCTTACATCTTTTTCCAGGCAAGCTTAAATCTCGTTGGACAGGCATATTTATTATTCGGTCAGTTTTTCCTCATGGGGCCATCAAGATTGAGGATCCCAAGAATGGTAACACTTTTAAGGTAAGTGGACAAAGGCTAAAACCATTCTTGGAGTTGAGGAGTCCGAACATAGAGACGATATTATTGAAGGATCCTAGTTACTCTGATTGAGTGTCGTCTACAAAGGGGAGTCTGGCTGAAGACTTTAAACTTTGCGCTCATGGGAGGCACCCCACAGCTTATCTTTTTTGTTTATTATTTTACATATTTATGCTTAATGTTTGTTTCCAGTATTTTTTGTTTTCCAGTATTTATTTTTCAGGGACAATGCGTACTTCAGTTCAAGTTTGGGGGTATGCTACGAGCCATACTAGTCCAGATAGTTCTCCATATCCCAGGTCAGCTCTTTCCATATTATTCACACATTGGGGTCAATGTGTAATTTAAGTTTGGGGGTATGGGAGACACATCACACACTTTGTCCTAATTTGTTGTCTTTTCTTCGTAAAGATAAATGCATGCTCATGTTATTTTGAAATTTTGGTTGATCTAAACATTTTCTGTGATGTGATGTCATAGGTAAGCTTAAAATTTTGAACACATGATCTAGTGATAAAGTTTTAAAATTTAGTTACTTACTTTAGGCATTTGAGAATTCACATGTTTGATCTAATCTAACACGAGTACATTAGCACAAATTGTGTGAGGTATAACATGTGATTTTAATGTGTACGTTTCCTTGTCTTAACTGAAACTGGATGACTTGTTGGATAAACACTTGGGCATAGAAAAGCATTAATATATATATATATATATATATATATATATATATAATACTACTAATGATCATCATCAATAAACTTTCCACTGAGTAACTGGACCTCTTGCCTCAGTAAGCAGTGAGTGTTCACGTCAAAAGGTGAAAATTTTGTTTGGTAGCACTAAGGTCAGTTTAGTTTCGTAGCCTTTTTGACTCGAGTTAGTAAGTCATTAGGGGTGTCTTTACACCTAATGCCCTAAAACCATCTGGTTTGGGAGTCATTGACTCAACACTCGCTACATGGGTCAATTAGAAAGCTTAAGGGAATTAAACATATCAAAGCCTTATATATATAAAAAAACGAAGAAAATAAAAACTATACCATTTTCGTTCATTTTGATGGGAAATTTGGTGAATCTTAAGACATGGAGACCTTACATATTGGAGTTATTTGGAAGCTTCATTTTTATATGCTAATTCACTTTACACAGTGTCAGACTTGTGATGCCTTAACCTACCTTTTGTAAGTAATTAGATTTTAACATTTCTATTCATTGTGAAGATGGGTTTATCTCTTTAAGCTTGCTCATGACTAAATATCGTGGTGGTGTGTGCTCCTTAAATTTGTGAATAACATGAGTGATGAACTTATCTTTATGTTCTTTGTGCTCATTTAGTTTTTTATTTTGTTTTGCTAAGGGACTAGCAAAATATAAGTTTGGGGGTATGTGATGAGTCTTAAATATTGTATATTTAATACCCTTAACTTATATTTGTTATGCTCTTAGTTAGTAGTATTTCACTTTATTTTATGTCTTTTTTGTGCTTTGTATATTTTTATAGGTTTGTGGAGAAAATGAAGCATTTCAGGAGATGTGAAGCTTCAGGAGCAATTGCGATCGATCGCACTATGCTGCGATCGAGCACATGGCCAACAATCCCACATCGAAATGTTTGCAGTACAGTGCATCTGCGATTGAGGGCACCGGACACGCTATTGAGCGCACATGCGATCATGCGCACAAGGCATACGATCGATCGCACCATTCTGCGATCGAGCGCACTCGGGCCAGTATCCCACATCGAATCTGAAACCTACAGTACTCTGGGACTCCCCCTATATAAACACCATCTGACCTCATCATTCAGTGTACAATTCCTGGGCCACTTTGGTGTTAACCAGTGGACGTCTGCTAGCATTTTGGTGGATCCCGAAGGCTTTGCTACCACGAGAGGAAGCGCTGCCCATCAGCGAGTGAAATTTCTCCCATGTAAAGTTATTTATTTCTTTTTATTTAGTTGTTTTAGTTTAATGTTTAGCACTTTTATTATGAATTGTAGTTTCATAGTTATGAGTGGTTAGAATCTTCAGCTAAGGTTGAAGATGAAGTCTCGCCGTTGTTTGGCATAGTAGTTCAGATTTGCTTGTACAAATCTGACATTTTTTAGTATAAATGTTCTGTCAATTATTTGAGTTAATTTTGTGATTAATTGAGTTTAAATTGTTCTGTTGGATATTCCTTGTGTTTCATCTGATGGATACATCGAATTGTTTTCAATTAAATTGGATTTCCTTTATGATTTGTTAAGAGTGGATACATTGGATGCTTTTGGTTTAATTGGGATATTCTTTGTTTTTTGTCTTATAGTTGGATTCATGGAATGTTTTGATAGGCTATTTTTTTAGAACATATATGCTTAACTTTGGTGGGGTGGATTCGGAAACCTTAGTGTCTTTTTATTAGTTTTTAAAATCAATTTAGTTTAGCTTTTATTTATTTTGCAACATATAATACAAAACTCGGAACTAGGTTAAGATAAGATTAGTTTAGATAAATTTATATTTTCACAACGCAATTCCCTGTGGATTCGACCTCGAACTTACACAGTGCTATATTGCAAACGACTCGTACACTTACGAGTAATTTAAAACTCACAACAGTCAGCAATATGAGAAGCATCTGCAGTCTTGTTACAATGAACAAAATGCGTCATCTTTGAAAATCAATCAACAACTACTATAATAGAATCCTTGTTCCTTTGGGTTCGAGGCAATCCCAAAACAAAATCTAAGCTGATATCTTACCATGGAGCTTTGGGAACTAGTAGTGGTGTGTATAAACCGATGTTCTGGCTGTGACTCTTAGCAATTTGAAAAATTCTAAAACTTTTGACAAAGTACTCAATATCATGAGCCAACTTAGGCCAGAAAAAGTTTTCTTGCACAAGAGGAAGAATCTTGTCTCTCTTAAAATGTCCTGCCAAACCTCCTCCATGAACATCTTGAATAATTGCCCTTCGTAAAGAACATTAAGGAATGCACAATCTGTTGTTCTTGAAAAGAGAACCTTCTTGCACCAAGAAATGATTGAATGAACCATTAGAACAATTCTCCCACACATTCCTAAAGTTAGGATCATTTTTGTACAATTCCTTGAGAACTTCAAAACCCAATACTTGCACCTCCATAATGCTGAGCAAAGAAGGCCTTCTACTTAATGCATCAACCACTTGATTTAACTTTCTAGATTTATGCTTGATAGAAAAAGAATAGGGTTGAAGGAATTCAACCCAACTCACATGCCGGCTGTTAAGTTTCTGTTGGCTATTCAAATACTTCAAAGCTTCATGATCAGAATGCAACAAAAACTCATTTGGACGGAGGTAGTGACTCCAATGATCCAAAGCACGAATAATAGCATAAAATTCCTTATCATAGGTAGAATACTTCATATGACTCTCATTCAGCTTCTCACTAAAGAAGGCAATAGACTTACCTTCTTGGCCGAGCACAACACCAATTCCCACTCCCGACGCATCACAATCAACTTCAAAAAGCTTGCTAAAATCTGGAAGTATAAGCACTGGAGCTTCTATCACTTTCTTTTTTATCAACTCAATGCTCTTTTGGACTTCTTCATTCCATTGAAACTTTTCTCCTTTCAAGCATTCAGTAATAGGAGCAATGATGGTATTGAAACTTCTTATAAAACGATGATAAAAAGAAACAAGTTTATGAAAGCTTCTGATATCATGTAGAGATTTTGGCATGGGCCAACTGATTATTGCCTCTATCTTGCTAGGATCCATCTTGACTCCTTCAGCTGAAACCACATAGCCTAAGAACACAAGGCTATCTGTTAAGAAATGAAACTTATTCAAATTCACATATAACTTCTATTTTCAAAGAGTTTGAAACATTTGATAAAGGTGCTCCATATGATCTTGTTGAGTTTTGCTGTATATCAGAATGTCATCGAAATACACAATAATAAAAAGCCCAACGAAAGGCTTAAACACATGATTCATTAGTCACATAAAAGTACTAGGAGCATTAGAGAGCCCAAAAGGCATCACTATCCATTCATACAGCCCATCTCTAGTCTTGAATGCTGTTTTCCACTCGTCTTTCAGCCTCATTCTGATTTGGTGATAATCACTGCGAAGATCAATTTTTGAGAAAATAACAACTCTATAAAGCTGGTCAAGAAGATCATCTAATCGCAGAATAGGAAAGCAATATCTTATGGTGATCTTATTCACCGCTCTACTAACAATGCACATACGCCAAGAGCAATCTTTTTTTTGGAACAAGAAGTGCCAGAACAGCATAAGGACTCATGATCTCTCTAACAAGCCCCTTTTCTATAAACTTTTCAACTTGTCTCTATAATTCTTCATGCTCCTTAAGATTCAATCGATAAGCTAGTTTGTTAGGCAACACAGATCCTGGTACAAGAGCAATGCAATGCTGTATATCCCTCATAGATGGAAGGCCATGGGGAATTTCTTCTGGAACAACATTACTAAATTCCTTGAGGAATGGAATCAAAGAAGGGATAATTTCTGTTGGTTCTTTCTCTTCCTTTACCATAATTGCAAAGCCTTCACCATTCTCCATCAATGCTTTCTCAATCCCAGATCTGGTCAACAAATTAGTTCCCTCCCCAAAAGAAGGTTTAGGAACATGAACCATTTTCAATGGAACCAAAAGGACCTTAACTCCATCCTTTTCAAAAGAATAAGTATTTTTGAAACCATCATGCTTAGTCTTTCTATCATACTGCCAAGGTCTACCAAGCAATAAATGGCATGCATCCATAGGCACTATGTCACAAACTACAGTATCTTTATAATTCTTGCTAATGGAAAATTCAACCAAACATCTTTTATTTACCTTCACTTCATTGCCTTTGCGAAGCCACTAGAGTTTGTAAGGTTCTGGATGATCTTCAGTTTTTAACTTCAGTTTCTCCACCATTGTTGCTGCCACAACGTTTTCACAACTTCCTCCATCAATGATGATGTTACAAACCTTTCCATGAGAAGTGCATCTAGTATAAAAAATATTGTTCCACAACTATTCATCTTCCACATAGGTTACTTTGAGGCTTCTTTGAACCACAAGAGCCTCCCCTCGATTAGCATAAGTAATTTCTTCTTCCACAGCAACATGTTCATTAGTTTCTGGTGAAAAATCATCCTCACCTTCCATTTCAATATCTTCTTCTATAATAGACACCATTTTGCGATTTAGATAATCAAAAGCAATATGTCTAAAACCTTGACATTTGAAACACTTTGGATTTATATTGGAAGTGATTGGACGATTTGAACCTGATGTAGCTTCATTCTTTGGCCTAGTAGCAGCTGTCTTGCGTATGGTAGTGGTTTTAGAAGTGGAACCACTCCCACGGTTAGAAACTCCATTTCAAGTAAAGGATCGAAAACTATTGCCATGTTTTTCTTTCAGTTGCTTCTCCACCTTCATAGCTAGTTTGCAAACATCATTGTAAGTCCAATATGGTTATAGCTACACCACATCACTGATTTCAACACCTAACCCATTGAGATAGCAGGCTATCATTTGCTCCTCTTGCTCAACAACATCACAGCGAATCATTAAATGATCAAACTCCGTTGTATATTCCTCCATGGATAGCTCCCTTTGCTTGAATTTTGAAATTTCATAAAAGCATCTTCCTTGTAGTGGTTAGGTAAATACTTTCTTTTTAGCTCTCTCTTCATATTTGCCCATGTTCTAATACGTTCTCTTCCTTCACATTCTCGCTGCCTCTTCAAATGCTCCCACCAGATTGAAGCATGTTTCCTTAGCTTGATGGCAACAACTTTCAATTTACATTTTCTGGAACATATTTGAAATCAAAGATTCTCTCAATGGTAGTGGAATCATCTGGTTGCATCTTTCCTTCAAAATCTGGTATGTCTACCTTGATATCAAAACCCGGTCGTGAATTTCTCACAAAACGAGGGTGGGGTGGAGTGCTCTCACTAGAGGAGTGACTATGGGCATGGTGGAATGGATTTTCATTATCACTTTCAGAATCATGATACCTAGCACCACGTCCTTGATTCTCATACTGCTCCAAACGTTGTTGAAGTTCTTGAAGTTGCCTTCTTAGCACATCCATTTCGAAATTTTTATGACCCTCATCATGGTCCTTCATTTTATAACCTTGATGACTATGTCCAGCCATTAAACCAAAGCTCTGATACCAACTAATATCGAAATTTTTATGGATATCCCAACTGAAATGGAATTAGTATGGAAACCCAAATTGTAACCCGGTTAATAGGGGGATGGCTGGATATATGTGTTTGGGATATGGATATGTGAATATGAAACACTCAAAATAAAAGATAGATAGGCTCACCACTCAATGGAATCCACCAATGAGATACAGAAACCAAACTCACCACGCAAAGGAAGTCCACCCAAAGGATAAGAGTTAAAACAGAAGAAATACTTCTTCTAAGAAAGCACAAAGCTTATTTTCTGAAAATTTAATCTCTCCTTTATTCATTCCAATCAAATAGTTTATATAAATGCTTAGAACAACTCCCTTAAGCATAGGAAAACATAATTACATTAAAGGAAATTCAAAGGATACTTAGGAACTAGACAACATAATAAAGACATACATAGAACTTGAAACAAAAGTAAATGCCTTGAAAAACTACAAATTAAAAGCTAGAATATTTCCAAGAAAGTCCAATAAATGTTGATTCACTTCTTGGTAAATTCGTTCAAAATATTGGCTTGATTATCTGGAAATCTTCAAAATTATCACAATTGGGCTTTTTAACTTGAAATGGGCTGACTGAAGTTTCTAAAAAAATAGGGCCTTATTTGTTGGGCTTAGGAATACCAAAGTTGGGCCTTTAGACCAGATTGGGTTTGTTGGACACATCTGTGTCATCAAGTTAAGTGGCTTTCTACAATTTTATTTTTCCTTTTGAATATATTTTATAATTTTTCTCTAAATTTTTACAAAATTTAAACAAGTGTCCTTTTTTCAGATATTTCTCAATTTTTGTTGTTAACCTACAAACTAAACAACTCAACAAAAAAAATCGGGTGCCCTTCATTCTAACATCCTTTCTCCCATTTCAACATCACAAATTTAACTCATCCATATTTTTATTCCATTGATAAATGATGTATATCTAACTCGATTTCAACAATAATGTCAACTTGTTTTCGAACAAGTGCTTAAATATCAATTAGATAAGCATCCATTTAGGTATATGATAGATTTTTAAACTTAGTTCAAATCTAATCAAAAGAAAAAGAAATTAAAAGTACCAATTCAAACTTAGCTCATTAAACATAATAATTACAACCACTCAAGTTTCTCAAAAATCAAATCTTTAAACTAAGTCTTTTTCTCATATGTAAGACTGCTTTACACACAAATTTAAACTTTCCATTCTCTAACCCATCAATTACTACATGATCTCAAAACTAAACCTGTTAAATAAATTAGTATGAATATTAGTTTGCTTTCAAAGGAACTCTCTCTAATAGAACAAAATTTGCTTCTTTAACAGTTTTTTCCATTGAAAGATTTAATCCACATCCATATTCATTTATAGACGCCAATGTACCGTTCCTTCACCAATTTCACTTGGACAACCCTTTCAAATATGGAAATTATAGATAGCTAAATTGCTACAATCAATCCTAGAATCTGAAATATTTTCAATTTATTTTCGGAGGAAGAAAATATATCCTATTGTTTTATTTTGTAAGTTAATACGCCATTTCAATGTATAAAGAGACATGTGCATATCCGCAAACCTTCTGGTCACGCAGAAATTCATACTCTTTTATTATTACTATTATTATTATTATTATTTTTCTTCTTCTTCCAGATTTTTATCAAGATGTTTTGATTGCCCCATATCATGCTATTCAATCTATATAGTGCAATGTATTCTTTATTTGAATATCTTTTGCCTGTATAAACAATTTCCATGAGGATTTAAATGATGAATTAATTTAACACTTACAAAACTAAAGTTATCAGCTAAGGAAGTAAGAGTTTACCGGATGAAAAGTGTGTACCAATGAATTCGTCAATGGCTGGAAGTGGTTGGGGTATGATTGAGCTCTGGGTGGCAGAACGACCACCAATTCATGACCAAATAAAGGTGGTGAGCTGCTCGAACAAGAGCATGTACAATTGAGGAAAGATATTCGTGAGTTTGCAAGGAAAGATGGAGAAAGGATAAGGAAAAGAGATGAGAAAATAAGAATATACCGGAGAGATGAGGGAGAAAATATGAGAAAAAAAAGGAAAGGGGATGAAGGAAGAGATAAAATGGGGATCCAGGGAGAGATCATGCAGATTGGGGCTTTATATATATATATATATATATATATATATATATATATATATATATATATATATATAAAGTTCGGTAAGTTAAAGTAATAGATGTGAATTTATTTAGCAAAAAGAGTTGATTAGCTTGTTAAGGTTAGGGATGACAATTCATAGGTTTTGGAGGTTAACCTAATAGATCCAAACCATTTAATCGGTTTTGGTTAGTTTTAAATGGGTTTTAAATGGTTACAATTATTTTATTTTTTTTAGATTTTCGCAGTTTCAGGTAGTTTTTGGGTAATACCTCTGGTTACCTGTTAAACTTGATTGTATATAATAATTTAAAAAAATATATACATAGAAAGTACAAACTACAAGATTCGAACCCATGAACTAACTCAATAACTTGTTTAATACATCACAATTAAATATATTTATATCAATTTAATTTTATTCACTTAATAAAATAAAGAAAATGATGAATCTACCCTTTTAACCCTAAGATTCCCTATGTTTCATCTTCATTATCAGTTCATGACCTAAATTCCTAATTACTTAGCCATCTCTCATAGTCTCACTCTCTCTAGATATCGTCTCTGCCAGAAAAACTCTCAACCTTTCACCGGCGATGCTTCATACCTCTAACATTACGTCCAACGGTGCAGGTATAAACATTTTTTCTCTCTTCTCACTGTACCCCCCTCTTTCTCTATCTTCCCACTGCTCCCTCTTTTTTCTCTCTCTTCCCAGTGCTCTTTCCTTCAAACATCATCACTAACGGTGGCGCAAGTGCCTCTTTTATTTACCTTTTTGTTTGAAAAAGTTATTGTTGTTATTTATATAAGGTTCAAATAGGTCCAACCATGGTTTAAAAATGGTTAAAGTCCAAACCAAAGGTGGAGCATCAAAGTTCAGCAAGTTAGAAGACTGCACACATGTGTGTGCATCAATTTGGAGCAAGGGAAGGCCATGCGCACTAGTGTGTGCACTTCTGAACACAATCAGGGAAGTGTGCACACAGCAGCAGCATCAGCATGTGCCATGGCACCCAGCATCAGCACCATGGCATCCAGAATGGTGTGCTGAAGGACTATATCAGCGCCATAGCACCCAGTATTAGCACCATGGTGTCTAGAATGATGTGCTAAAGGACCGCATCAGCGCCATGGCACCCAGCAACCAGCACCATAGCGTCCAGAAGGTGTGCAAAGGTGCCCTGCCCAGTACCATAGCGCCCTCTGTTGAGCGCCTAGGCGCTAGGCAAAGGGCTGCACACATGGACAGCCTATTTTAAGACCCTTTTAAGTGCATGAGTGCAAGGTTAAAATGTACAGTACCACTTGGGAAGTGATGAAGGGCTATGATTAAGTGGAGATCATGATCAAAGGGTGGAAATTGATTCACAAGAATGTCCAAGAAGTGAAAGGCTATAAAAGGGGTTCCCAAGCCTTATTTTTCACATATAGAATACAACATATACAAGACACACTTTGAGATCAATTGTAATACAAAAGAGAATTGTGTGAGAGACATAAACACAAGAGGGACTCTTTGTAGTGAGGGCTGGTTGTAAAGAAGAGAAAGTAGTACAGAGAGAGAGCATTGTAATCTTCTTTCTTCTCTTCTTGGTTTCTTCAAGAACTTGAGCTTCTTGAAGGGGATTGCTGTAACTTGTAAGAACCATTTGAAATAGTGCAGAGAGTTCAGAGGAACTCACGGGGACATAGGCACATTGTCGAACCTCGATAACAAATTGCTTGTCTTCTTTCTTTCTTTGATTTTTTGTTCTTGTGTTCGATTGCTGAAATTCTTTCTACAAGTCATTCTAGACTTGGGTGTTTGGAAGATCACCACCTGGGCATCTTGTCAAGGTGATTTCCAACAGTGGTATCAGAGCTTTGAACAGTGGTATCAAAGCTGCACAGCTGGTTATCAGAGCAAGAAGTAGAAGGTGACGGAGCCAAGACTCCAAGAATCAAAGATCAACTTCTTGGGTGATTCAAGAACGGTGTAAAGCTCAAGATTTGGTCATGTTCTTGAAGCTTGATTCAAGAACGGTGTTAAAATCCATCTTTGATCTATGTTCTTGAGCTTAAAGAAAACATTTGTGGGTAGTGCATAAATCTGGGATCTTGTCCGCGAAAGATGGCTTCAAATTTCTGTATAGAGAAGTTTGATGGAAAGGGAGACTTTGCCCTTTGGAAGCGGAAGATCAAGGCGGTTCTAATGCAACAGAAAGTGGACTTGGCTATTGGAGAAGATGATGTTTTTCCAGCAAGTGTCACGGAGGATCAACGGACCGAGATGAAGAAGATGGCTTACAACACCATTTTCTTGCACATGTCGGATAGTGCCACAAGGGAGTACGGAGACTCGGAGGATCCAGCTGTCATATGGAAGAAACTAGATGAGTTGTTTCTTACCAAAACTCTTCCTAACAAGATTTATCTTCTTAAAAGAATCTTTGCTTTTAAAATGGATCCTAGTAAAGAGCTGCAAGATAATCTTGATGTCTTTAATAAGCTAGTTCAAGATTTGAATAGCTATAGTATTATTTTTCTAGATGAACAATTGGCTGTCATTTTGTTAAATTATCTTCCTAATTGCTTTGATAACTTGATTAATGCCATTGAGTATGGAAGGGATACTTTGACAAAGGAGATTGTGATCAATGCCATAAGGGCACATGATTTCAAAGCTAAGATGAATGAGACATCAAGTGGTGATGGGTTGTTCGTAAGAGGAAGGCCAGCAACTCGGAATAGCAGTAGCAACCATGGCAACTACCGGGAGAAATCAAGAGGTAGAGGGCAGAACCATGGGAGATCTCATTCCAAGACAAGACTTGGAGGAGGAAGGGGATGCTTCTACTGCAACAAGGAGGGCTATTTCAAGAAAGATTGCAAGAAGAGGATATGGGATGAGAGGAGAATCCATACCAACAATGGAGAGGCTTCGGTTGCCAAAGGAGAACAACAAGATGATGTGCTTGTTGTGTGCTCAAATGTGAGTAGGAGGCAAGGCAGTGGAAAATGGATTCTTGATTCCGGGTGCACTTTTCATATGTGCCCTCACAAGGAATGGTTCAAGAATTTCAAGGAGATCAATAATAGAATGGTCTTCTTGGGGAATGACAATTCTTACCAAGTGAGAGGGATTGGAGACATCCAATTGAGGATGTTTGATGGAGTCACAAGGCTGCTGCGAAATGTGAGGTATCTTCTAGATTTGAAGAGAAATTTGATCTCATTGGGGCAGCTGGATTCCATGGGGTATACATGCAAAGTAGGGGGAGGAAAGATCAAAGTGGCCAAGGGATCTTTGGTAGCGATCAAGGCAGCAAGAAACGATGGACTCTATGAGATGATCGGAGAGACAGAAATCAATGATCAAGCAGCAAGCTTGATGGCTGAGATGGACAAGGCAGCCATTTGGCACACTCACTTGGGTCACATGAATGAAAAGGGCCTGCAAGTACTTAGCAAGGAAGGTCTACTTGGTGGTGACAAAGTAGAAAAACTGGATTTCTGTGAGAGCTGCATTCTTGGGAAGCAACACCGGGTCAGCTTCAACACTGGAGTGCACAAGTTCAAAGGGATTCTTGACTACATTCATTTGGACCTTTGGGGACTAGCTAGGACACCAACACAGGGAGGTAACTTTTAATTTCTGTCTTTAATTGATGATTATTCAAGAAGAGTGTGGGTTTATTTGCTTAGGAATAAATCTGATGCCTTGAATAAATTTGTTGTGTGGAAGAAGTTACTGGAAATTCAAACGAGTAGAGTAGTTAAGGCTTTACGAACCGATAATGGCTTAGAATTTTGCAATAATGATTTTAATAAATTCTGTGAATTAAATGGCATTCTAAGGCATAGGACGGTTGTAAAAACACACCAGTAAAATAGAGTTGCTGAAAGAATGAATAGAACTCTTATGGAGAAGGTTAGGTGCATGTTAATAGGATCCGGGTTACCAAAATATTTTTGGGGAGACTCTGTGGCTACAGCTGCATACTTGATAAATAGATCACCCTCTAGAGCTTTAAAGCTTAAGACTCCCATGGAGATATGGAGTGGAAAACCCCCTGAATTAAACAACCTTAGGACTTTTGGTTGTGCTGCATATGCACATCAAAAAGAGGATAAACTTAGCCCAAGATATAGAAAATTTGTATTTCTAGGATATGGTGATGGGGTTAAGGGATATAGGTTGTGGTCTTTAGAAAATAAGGGCATGAAACTGATTATAAGTAAGGATGTTATTTTTAATGAATTGTTATTTCCCTACTTGGAGAAAACTAACTCTACAGGGGTTAGTGAGCAAACCAAACCGAAATTTGTGGAGCATTGCATCAAGGAGAACTCAGTTCAGGTAAAGCACAGGAAGTAAGAGGGTTCGGACCAGGTAGAGCCCTTGGATGAAGGAAAAGAAACTCAAGAAGAGGCTGAACAAGAAGAGGTTGATGCAGTAAATAACTACCAGCTCACAAGAGACCGGGGAAGGAGAGTGGTTAGACTACCCTTGAGATATGGGTTTGCGGATGCGAATGTAGAAGCTCATTGAATAGAATGAGAGGTTGAACCAAAAACTTACACGGATACCATGGAGTGTAAGGATTCGTCAAAGTAGCAGCTGGCTATGGAGGAAGAAATGGACTCTTTGATGAAGAACAACTCTTGGGAGCTGGTGCCCAAACCAGAAAAATAGAGAGTGGTGGATTGTAGATGGCTCTACAAGATCAAAGAAGGAAATACTCCAGGGGATGAAGTCCGGTATAAAGCTAGGCTATTGGCGAAGGGGTTCACACAAAAAGAAGGCATAAATTTCACCGAAATCTTCTCACCAGTTGTGAAGTACACGATGATCCAGATAGTGTTAGCATTGGTGGTCCAATTTGATTAGGAAATTGAGCAAATGGATGTGAAGACAGCGTTCTTACATGGAGAGCTCGATGATACCATTTTCATGAGGCAACCCGAAGGCTATGAGGAAGGAAGGCAAGGAGAGTTAGTGTGCAAATTAAAGAAATCTCTCTATAGCCTGAAGTAATCACCTAGGCAATGGAATAAGAGGTTTGATTCCTTTATAATCAGCTTGGGTTTCATGAGGAGCTACTATGATTCTTGCTTGTACTATAAGGGGCAGAAGATTGAGGAGATGGTGATCATCCTCATCTATGTTGATGACATGTTGCTAGTTGGGAGCAGCATGGAGAGAATAAATAAATTGAAGGCTTAACTCAGTGAGGAGTTTGAGATGAAGGATCTTGGCCATGCACTAAAGATCCTTGATATGTGTATCATCTGGGAAAGGGAGAGAAACAAATTGAAGATCTCTCAAACTTTTTACATAGAGAAGATGATATCTAAATTTTCTATAGAAGATAGCAAACTAGTGAAGGTTCCCTTTGCTAGCCATCTCAAGTTCTCCAGCGATCTATGTCCAAGATTGGAGGTGGAGAAGAAGGAAATGGAGAAAGTCGCCTACTCTAGTGTTGTTGGTTCTGTTATGTACACCATGGTAATCACTAGACCGGACATTACTCATGCAATGAGTATTCTCAGTAGGTTTATGAGTAATCCCGAAAAGGAGTATTGGCTTGGGATGAAATGGTTGCTGAGGTATTTGAAGGGAAGCCCAAAAGTAGGGCTGGTATATGAGAAGAGGGGTAATGCCATCTACCTTGAGGGGTTTACATATTCTGACTATGGAGCAGACTAAGATAAAAAGAGATCGATTACCTCATATTTTTTCAACTTAAATGGATGTTGTGTAAGTTGGAAGGCTCAGTTGCAGCCAGTGGTAGCACTCTCAACAACCGAGGCTGAGTACATAGCTGCTACGGAGGCCATCAAGGAAGTTATGTGGTGCAAAGGGTTGCTTGAAGAGTTGAAGGTACTGGATGAGCAGGTTGTGGTATTTTCGGATAGTTAAAGTGCCTTGCACTTGTGCAAAAATCCAGTGTTCCATGAGAGGACAAAGCATATGGATGTTCGATATCATTTCATTTGGGAAAATGTTACGAAATGATGCATCCATGTGGACAAGGTTGCCACGGAAGAAAATCCTGTGGACTTGGGTACTAAAGTTATACCTCTAAATAAGTTCAATCATTGCCTTGAATTACTTAGGATTGGAGTTGGTTAATTGGTGACTCAAGATGAGTTTGGATCCCGAAGCTTTCTGCACAATGGTTAAGGTTTTTTGAACACTTAGACAAAGGTAGAGATTATTGTTATTTGTCTAAGGTTCAAATAGGTCCAACCATGGTTTAAAAATAGTTAAAGTCCAAACCAAAGGTGAAGTATCAAAGTTCAGCAAGTTAGAAGACTGCACACATGTGTGCATCAATTTGGAGCAAAGAAAGGCCATGCGCACTAGTGTGCGCACTTCTGCACACAATCAAGGAAGTGTGCGCACAACAGCAGCATCAGCATGCGCCATGGCGCCCAACATCAGCACCATGGCGTCCAGAATGGTGTGCTGAAGGATCACATCAGCACCATGGCATCCAGAATGATGTGCTGAAGGACCGCATCAGCGCCATGGCGCCCAGCAACCAGCACCATGGTGTCCAGAAGGTGTGCAAAGGTGCCCTACCCAGCGCCGTGGCGCCCCCTGTTGAGCGCCTAGGCGCTAGGCAAAGGGTTGCACACATGGACAGCCTGTTTTAAGACCCTTTTAAGTGCATGAGTGCAAGGTTAAAATGCACAGCACCACTTTGGAAGTGATGAAGGGCTATGATTAAGTGAACATCATGATCAAAGGGTGGAAATTGATTCACAAGAATGTCCAAGAAGTAAAAGGCTATAAAAGGGGTTCCCAAGCCTCATTTTTCACATATAGAATACAACACATACAAGACACACTTTGAGATCAATTGTAATACAAGAGAGAATTATGTGAGAGATATAAACACAAGAGGGACTCTTTGTAGTGAGGGCTGGTTATAAAGAAGAGAGAGTAGTACAGAGAGAGAGCATTGTAATCTTCTTTCTTCTCTTCTTGGTTTCTTCAAGAACTTAAGCTTCTTGAAGGGGATTGCTGTAACTTATAAGAACCATTTGAAATAGTGCAGAGAGTTCGGAAGAACTCACGGGGACGTAGGCACATTACCGAACCTCGATAACAAATTGCTTGTCTTCTTTCTTTCTATGATTTTCTGTTCTTGTGTTCGATTGCTGAAATTCTTTCTACAAGTCATTCTAGACTTGGGTGTTTGGAAGATCACCACCTGGGCATCTTATCAAGGCGATTTCCAACAATTATAAACTAATGTTTCTCTAATTTCTTCTTTTTTTACAGCTCCTAACCCATCGAGATCTTAGATCCAAAACAACAAGTAATGTCAAAAATTTGAATATGCGTTTTGTTTCTAATTCACTTCAGTTAGTTTTGTTTATAGCACACTTTTTTCTTATTTTTTATGGTTAATATATGTGTTTAGAGTTAACAATTAGAAAATAATCTACTTTATTTTGGTTTTTAACGATATCTACTTAAAAGTTTGTTGTATCTTCCTTTTGGTTGCTGAACTAGAAAAGGTGAACTCTAAGATCATTTTAATAATAAATTATTACTATGTCCATGGCTTCTTCAAAATGGTTTCTTGTACTTGCTTTCACTATAAATTAGTTTCTACATTGCTGCTTTCAGGCATGTGTTTGTCCAGGAAATGGTTAAATGTCTTTCTTCTTCAGTTATGATGATCTATGACCTCTAGTTGCTCAAATTATTTTATTGTTTCTGTCTCTTTAAGGTATCCATATCCTATGCATTCTTGTTGTCTTTTATGATCTAGGAGAATAGCAATATATGGTAGAGTAGCTTTCAAGTATGAATGGGAATAAGCACACTTGAAAAACAAATTAACCCTTCCAAACATGGAAACATATGATCCAGGAAAATCATCTCTAGTAGTAAAACTCTACAAATTGCCTTGTTTGTTTGTTTATAGACTTTAATAAATGCTTTTTCTTTCTTTCCTTGTTTTTCTTCTTTCTTGCAGGTTTGATATGGTTGTCTTTGTTGAACAAATCACATATGGTTTTACCTTTCCCTTTTCATTTTCCTTTTCATAGACACAAATTGACCCCCACACTTGTTGCCCTACTTCCTGATTTCCTTCTTTAGAAAGTCACTGATATTGCATCACTCAATCCTCCACCTTGTCAATATGTGCAAATAGCCTTTGGCTACCCTGTTCTAAGAATTTTCTGAGCTTATTCATAACAACATTTATATGATTAATTTTTGGAGGAACCCTGATACCTTGCAGTGGCAAAGTTAACACATTCTTGAATAACAAAATTTTGTTTTCATCGTATTATATTGTTTAGGTGCTTATAAATATGGCTGAACATAGAACTGTTGGTGAGGTTGAGAGCATAGAAAGTTGTTGAGGTAAAACTCCATCATCATGTCTCTCTGTGCATTTAGTTAATAATCCACAAACACCAACTACAGATTTAGAATCACCTAGTCCAACTTCATGTCTTACCTCAAGCCAAAAACCTCCAATGCCACAAATGGGTAAGAAGAGACAACTTACTTCTACTGTGTGGGATCATTTTAAAAAAAAAATTACAAATGGTATAGAGGTGGGTGTATGTCATCATCACTGTCAAAGAAATATTAAGGCTGCTAGTATATAGGGAACTTCAGCAATGCATACCCGTTTAAAGGTATGTCTTGCAAAGCCAAAGAATAATATGTTAATTGAAAATTCTTTGGAAAATCAAAAATAAATTGCTATTCAAAGAAAAAATGATGGGAGAGTTCAATTTGGAAATTTTATTTTTGACCAAGATGTCTCAAGAAACCATCTTGCATGTGTTATCATCTTATATGAGTATCCTTTATCCATTGTTGATCACATAGGCTTTAGGAGTTTCATTGGTAGTCTCCAATCTCTCTTCAAGATGGTTTCCCACAATACCATTAAAAGTGACATCCTTAATTTCTATGACATTGAGAAGGAGAAGTTGCAAAAGGTATTTGAGAAGGTTAACAGTCGTGTAGCAGTCACCACATATATATAGACTTCCAATCAGAAGAAAGGCTACATGTCTATAACTGCTCATTATATTGATGAGTCTTGGGTATTACAAAGTCATATTGTGAGGTAAAACACCTACCATTTCTCTATTTAACATGTACTCATCTTGGTTTATAAATTTATGTGTATGTTGTCTTTCTTCATGTCCTTATTTATTTATTTTTTTCACTTTTGAAAATATTTAGGTTTATTTATGTTATCGCACCTCACATCATGGATCTCATGCAATGAACTTAACGGAAGGATTGACTTATTGGAACTTAGAGACTAAGTTGTCCACTATTACTGTTGATAATTGTAGTACTAATGATGGCATGGTTAATCAAATAGTTGAGAAGTTGTATAATGATTTGCTGCTTAATGGAAAGGTTCTTCGCATGAGGTGTTGTGCACATATTTTAAATCTAATTGTGAAGGATGGGTTATCTTTCATTCAAAATCAAATTGAGAAAATCCTTGATAGTGTCTTTTTGGGCAGTCACTCCATCAAGAGTGGAAAAATTTGAAGATATAGCCCGTCAACTAAAGATTTAATGTTCTAGGAAGTTGTGTCTTGATGTCAAAACCCGTTGGAACTCAACTTACTTGATGCTTCAAATAGCTATAGGATACAAAGATGTTTTCCCTATAATGAAGCTTAGGGAAAAGAACTACAATTTTGTTCCTTCTAAAGATGATTGGGAAATAGCACAGAACATAGCTGAAAAATTGAAGCTTTTTTATAATGCCACATAATTGTTTTCTTGGAAAAAGTATCCCACTTCCGATTGTTACTTTGTCAAAGTTTATCAAGTTCGGGAGTCATTGTGTAAGTGGATGGAGTCTTTAGATGATGTTGTTAATACAATGGCTACAAAAATCTTTGAGGAGTTTGAAAAATATCGGGGGTTGTTCATATTGTGTTAGCGGTGGCAATTGTGTTGGATCCTAGGTACAAGTTGAAGGTGGTGGAGTTTTACTTTAATCGTTTTTGTGGCACCATTGCTGGAAAACGTGAGATGTTAGAAGTCAAGTCAACTTGTTATGATTTATTAACTAAAGACCAATCTAGATCTTCAAAATCAAGCCATTCTAATGGCTCTACTCATATTGCATCCACTTCATCTGTGACTAGTAGGTTAGATGGTGAGGCTAATGAGCATGAAGACATATCTCAGTTAGTTGCATTTCTTACTTCATCATCTTCTAGTGTGCATGTTAAATTTGAGTTGGATCATTATTTGAACGAGAGTGTGTTACCTTGGTGCCAAGACTTTGATATTCTCAGTTGGTGGAAGACAAATGGATTGAAATATCCCACTTTGCAATTGATTGCTCGGGGTTTTCTAGATGTTCCCGTTTCTACAATTGCATCTGAATATGCTTTTAGTGCTAGTCGGAGAGTTGTTAGTCTTCATTGAAGTAGGCTTCATCCGAATACTTTGGAAGCTTTAATGTGCTCTTAGAATTGGTTGTGGAGTGAGTTAGGAGGTAAATGTTTATCTATCAAATTGTTATTTTGTGTTTTTTGTGCTTGCAATTTACTATGACATTCACTAATTATATTTTCTTGAATTTCTTCAATCTTCTTTTATGTTTAGATTCTTGTTCAACAAATGATACAACTTGCATGTCAACAGTTGAGGAAGATATGGAGTAGGAGCTTGGATATTATGAAGATGTAGAAGTTTTATTTTGTTGTTGTTTTAGGATTATCATGGATTCGGAGTTATATTTTGTATTTTGTTATGGTAATGGAGTTATGGATTTATTAGTTATATCATGAATTTATTATGAAGCTCTCTTTAATCTTAATTATGGATAATCATGGTTATTGTAATAGTGTTATATTTTTTCTTTATTTTTTAACATGTAAAAAATCATCCAATAATATGTAATTAGTCGGTATTTTTGTTCTGTTTTGGTTTCTGATGGGTAACCGCATCCGATAACCTGTAAATAAACGGTTAAGGTTATTTAACGGTTAGTTAAACAGTTAGAGATTATGGTTTCAAGTTTTAAAATAAAATCTAAATGGTTTCGGTTAGTGGGTTAATTTCAAGGTTTCGGTTACGGTTATGCCAAATTTCGCGGGTAACCTACTCATTGCTATCCCTAGTTAAGGCGTTGCCACTTCGGCATTAGGGTGCTGGTTTGAATCTTCCATTAGACCTTTATTATTATTTTGTTTTCTCCTTTATTTTTTTGATTTTTTTACACACTTCTTAACTATTCCAAAGGAAGTCTACTATAGTTTCAGCACAAATCACATAAATTAAAATATATGCATGAGATGTATGATGATAATGTCTGAAAAATGACTACAATACCTGTAACAAAAAATTTGGGTTTTATAGGGAAAATAACACGTGTTGATAAAGGGAAAGGCAAGGTTGTTTATAACCATGTGGACCCTATATCATTTGGTGTGTTTAGTAATTACAAGGATACAGTAATAAAGAATGTTAATGGTTTACAAAGTAAATTGTAGGACCACATACATCTTTTTGTGTGAACTAATGCATATGCATCTTTTTTTTTTATATGCAGGATATAGTAATTAGAGGCAAGGGGAATCATGGCAGTGGTAGGCCACTTCAATAAGACAATGGAGCCACTTGCACTCTTCTCAGAGAAAACGTTAAACCCAAATGAACTAGTAGAAAGTAGTAGTTCTTTTTTCTTTTTTTTTTTTGTAATTTTGTGTTGGTTGTTGTTACCAACCGTTGACCTCTATGTATGTTAAACAAATTGTCTGTGCTATGAGTCAGTTGAATAGCACAAGTTTTTTCAATATATATAGTTTGTGGCATTCATTTTCTAATAACAATACAGATTTGGCCATTTTTTGTCATGAGGACCACTTGGATGTGAGGACATCAATTAAATACTCTCTGCAAGATGTTGAATTAATGTTTCATTTGTAAATTAAGTTCATGTAATGAATTATTTAGTGTAATGTATGAGGGTGAATTAAGCCCGTGCGGCAACAAGGAACAACAAAATGCACTGAACAGACAAATTATTCATCAAAATACACAAGTCCCATTTCCATTAAGATCAAATAATTACATACAGTTTCTCCTACTCGCACTTGTTCAATAACACTCCCATAACTAAGACAAACACAAAAGTATTGCAAACAATACTTGCTACCAACAACATCTTTATCCCAAACTCATTTTGTGTCATAGCAATTTTATATACAACTTTTGAATCTCTTCTCTAACTCTTTGCATGTTCGTATACAACATTTCCACGTCCAATCCAGTTTGACCTCCAAGATTTGAGTTCTCTATAGGTAGTGAATTTTGATTGGCATTTGGGTCAGCAATAGGTAAACATCATCTAATGAATCCACACTTATTATTTTGATAAATGTATTACAATTTGTTCAGGTTCCTTTATGATTCTAATATCTTCTCGTTGCTCTCATACCGCATTTGCATATCCTATTCAAGAATTTCAAGTCGTCCCCACTGTTATTCACACTTCAGTAAGACAAGACTCACATGAACCCGACAAACATTTTTTCAAACATAGAGAACCCACACATCACACACATATCAGAACTACCAAAAATCAACTACGTTCATCTTAGTTAGTACCCAAAACCCCAAAGAACCATCACATAATACCCACACCCAATTTCATAACTGATCGAAAAACTAACCGCTTTTTTAACAGAGAAATCATTTCATGAAAAGGAAACCATTATCAAATACCCATAATTATCTTCGTTAGTACCAAATACCCACAATACCCACACCCAATTTCACAATTAACCCAAAAATGAACCATGATTTTTAAGAACGAAAATAATCGCATATACAAGAAAGAGATGAATGAAGAAGGTGTTGATCATTACTGTTGTGAGTTTTAAATTACTCGCAAGCGCACGAGTCGTTTGCAATATAGCGTTGTGCAAGTGCGAGGTCGAATCCACAGGGAATTGCGTTGTGAAAATATAATTTTTAATCTAAATTAACTCTATCTTAACCTAGTTCCGAATTTTGAATGATAATTTGCAAAATAAATTAAAACTAAATTTAATTGATTTAAAATCTAATAATAAAAAGCACTAAGGTTTCCGAATCCACCCCACCGAAGTTAAGCATACATGTTCTAAAAATATAGCCTATCAAAACATTCTATGAATCCAACTATAAGACAAAAAACAAAGAATATCCCAACTAAACCAAAAGCACCCGATGTATCCGCTCTTAACAAATCACAAAGGGAATCCAATTTAATCGAAAAGCATTCAATGTATCCATCAGACGAAACACAAAGAAAATCCAACAGACAATTTAAACTCAATCAATTATAAGATGAACTCAAATAATTGACAGAACATTTATACTAAAAATTGTCAGATTTGTACAAGCAAATCTGAACTACTACGCCAAACAACGGCAGGGCTTCATCTTCAACCTTAGCTGAAGAGTCTAGCCACTCATAACTATAAAACTATAATAACAAGTGCTAAACATTTAAACTAAAACAACTGAATATAAAGAAATAAATAAAAAACTTTACATGGGAGAAATTCCACTCGCTGACGGGCGGCGCTTCCCCTCGTGGTAGCAATGCCTTCGGGATCCACCAGAATGCTAGCGGACATCCACCGGTAAACACCAAAGTGGCTCAGGAATTGTACATTGGATTATGAAGCCAAATGGTGTTTATATAGGGGGAGACCCGGAGTAAAACAGGTTGCAGAAACGATGTGGGATACAGGCCCGTGTGCGCTCGATCGCAGTGTGGTGCGATCGATCGCAGGTACGATCGATCGCATGTCTTGTGCGCACGATCTCATGTGCGCTTGATCGCATGTCTGCTGCGATCGATCGCAAATGCACTGAACTTCAATTATTTCGATGTGGGATGCTGACCATGCGCTCGTTCAAAGGCAGGTGCGCTCGAGCGCTGGTGCACTCGATCGCATATCTGTTGCGATCGAGCGCAATGTCTCTAGAAGCTTCAAATCAACCTGAAATGCTGCACTTTCTCCACAAAGCTGTAAAAACACACAAAACACAAGAAAAACGTAAAATAAAGTAAAATAATACTAACTAAGAGCATAACAAATATAAGTTAAGGGTCTAAAATATGCAATATTTAAGACTCATCAAATACCCCCAAACTTATATTTTGCTAGTCCCTTAGCAAAACAAAATAAAAGACTCAATGAAAAACAAAGAACATAAAGATAAAGTCATCACTCATGGTATCCAAAAATTTAAGGAGCACACATCACCATGATATTCATTCATAAGTAAGCTTAAAAAGGTAAACCCATCTTCGCAATGAATAGAAATGTTAAAATCTAATTACTTACAAAAGGCAGGATAAGGCATCACAAGCTTGAATCAGTGTAAGGTGAATTAGCATATAAAAATGAAGCTTCCAAGTAACTCTAATGTGTAAGGCTTCCATGTCTCAAGATTCACCGAATTTCCCATCAAAAATGAACGAAAAAGCATAGTTTTTATTTTATTCACTCTTTTTTTTATTATTATTATTACTATTATTATTATTAAGGCACGGCTATGCTTAGTTCCCTTGAGCTTTCTAATTGACCCATGTAGCGAGTGTTAAGTCAATGACTCCCAAACTAGATGGTTTTAGGGCATTAGGTGTAAAGACACCCCTGAGGACTTACTAACTTGAGTCAAAAAGGCTACGAAATTAAACCGACCTTAATATTACCAAGCAAAATTTCACCTTTTGACGTGAACACTCACTGCTTACTGAGGCAAGAGGTCCAGTTACTCAGCGAAAAGTTTATTGATAATTTTTTTTTTTATTTATTTTATATTTTCCTATGCCCAAGAGTTCATCCAACAAGTCATCCAATTTCAGTTAAGATAAGGAAAAATACACATTAAAATCACGTGTCATACCTCACATAATTTGTGCTAATGTGCTCGTGTGAGATTAGATCAAACATGTGAATTCTCAAAATGCCTAAAGTAAGTAACTAAATTTTAAAAATTTATCACCAGATCATGTGTTCAAAATGTTAAGCTCACCAATGACATCACATCACAGAAAATGTTTAGATCAACTAAAATTTCACGATAACATGAGCATGCATTTATCTCTATGACGAAAAGACAACAAATTAGGACAAAGTGTGTGATGTGTCTCCCATACCCCCAAACTTAAATTATACATTGACCCCAATGTGTGACTAATATGGAAAGAGCTGACCTGAGATATGGAGAACTATCTGGACTGGTATGGCTCATAGCATACCCAAAACTTGAACTGAAGTACGCTTTGTCCCTGAAAAATAAAAACTGGAAAACAAAAAATACTGGAAACAAACATTAATCATAAAAATGCGAAATAATAAATAATCAAAAGAAAAGATAAGCTGTGGGATGCCTCCCATGAGCGCTAAGTTTTACGTCTTCAGCCAGACTCTCCCTAGAATACTACACTCAATCTGAGTAACTAGGATCCTCCAACAGTATCGTCTCAATGTCCGGACTCCTCAACTCTAAGAACGGTTTCAGCCTCTGTCCATTTACCTTGAAAGTATTACCATTCTTAGGATCCTCAATCTCGATGGCCCCATGAGGAAAAACCGATCGAATAATGAATGGGCCTGACCATCGGGATTTGAGCTTGCCTGGAAAAAGATGCAGGCGTGAATTATAAAGAAGAACTCTCTGACCCGGCTCAAAAGCTCGTCTCAAAATATTTCGGTCATGAGTCTTCTTCATTTGTGCTTTGTATGATCGGGCACACTCATATGCATCATTCCGCAGCTCCTCCAATTCATTGAGTTGGAGCTTCCGTTGTGAGCCAGCCTTGGAAAGATTGAAATTTAGTTGCTTGACAGCCCAATACGCACGATGCTCTAATTCAACCGGAAGGTGACATGCCTTTCCGTATACAATGCGATAGGGAGACATGCCAATTGGCGTCTTGAAGGCTGTCCGATATGCCCACAGTGCATCCGTCAATCGCAGAGACCAATCCTTTCTAGTAGGGTTCACAGTCTTTTCCAAAATATGTTTGATCTCGCGATTTGAGATTTCCACTTGACCACTCGTCTGTGGGTGATATGGGGTGGCAACTTTGTGCGTGATACAATATTTCTTCATCAACTGCTCAAAGATCTTGTTGCAAAAGTGCTTACCTCCATCACTTATGATTGCTCGAGGCGTACCAAAACGAGCAAAAATAGTGTCTTTCAAGAACTGGACCACAACTCTGTGGTCATTGGTCTTGCACGCAACGGCCTCCACCCACTTGGACAGATAGTCCACAGCAACTAGAATGTATAAGTAGCCAAAGGAGTTTGGGAATGGTCCCATGAAATCAATACCCCACACATCAAAAATCTCAACAATCAGAATAGGGTTGAGGGGCATCATATTTCTCCTAGAAAGACTCCCTAGCTTTTGGCAACGCTCACAAGATATACAGTAGGTGTGAGAGTCCCGAAACAGGGTAGGCCAATAAAATCCACACTGCAAAATCTTTGCAGCGGTCTTTTTAGCACTAAAATGGCCTCCACATGCATGATCATGACAAAAGGCGATGACATTAGATTGGTCATGCTCAGGAATACATCGTCTAATGATCTGATCAGGACAATACTTGAACAGGTAAGGATCGTCCCAGAAAAAGTGTTTTACCATGGCCAAAAATTTTGATTTATCTTGCCTCCCCCAATGCAAGGGCATGTGTCCGGTGACAAGATAGTTCACTATGTCAGCAAACCATGGTGCGGGACTGTGAGCAATGTGCATCAATTGCTCATCAGGAAAGGTCTCAGAAATGGGAGTGGCAGCCTCACTGAATTCCACAATCAATCTAGACAAATGGTCCGCCACCACATTTTCCGAACCTTTCTTATCCCGAATCTCAATGTCGAACTCTTGAAGTAGCAAGATCCATCGGATAAGACGAGATTTAGCATCTTTTTTAGAGAAAAGATACTTCAATGCAGCATGGTCCGAGTAGATAATGACTTTAGATCCTAACAAGTAGGATCTGAACTTGTCTAGTGCAAAAACGACTGCAAGCAACTCCTTCTCTGTGGTAGAATAATTGAGTTGTGCGTCGTTTAGAGTTCGACTTGCGTAATAGATAGCATGGGGAAGTTTATCAACACGCTGCCCCAAAACAACTCCAACAGCATAGTCTGATGCGTCACACATAATCTCAAAAGGCACACCCCAGTTAGGTGGCTGAATAATGGGTGTGGACGTCAGAATTTCCTTCAGATCCCCAAATGCTTTCTTACAATCCTCATCAAATAGAAATGGGGCATCTTTTTGCAACAACTTGTACAAGGGCCTGGCGATCTTGCTGAAATTCTGGATAAATCGCCTATAGAAACCTGCATGGCCCAGAAAAGATCGAACCTCTTTCACCGTACGTGGGGGTGGAAGGCTGGAAATCAAATCCACCTTCGCTTTGTCGACCTCAATCCCTCGATGAGATACGATATGCCCCAGTACAATTCCTTGCTTGACCATAAAATGGCACTTCTCCCAATTAAGCACCAGGTTCTTCTCCTTGCACCATACCAAAACCAAAGAGAGACGGTGCAGGCACTCCTCAAATGTTGAACCGAAGACGGAGAAGTCGTCCATGAAAATCTCCAAGAACTGCTCTACCATGTCAGAGAATATACTGACCATGCACCGCTGAAAAGTGGCAGGTGCATTGCATAACCCAAAGGGCATGCGACGGTAGGCGAAGGTCCCAAAAGGACAGGTAAATGTCGTCTTCTCCTGATCTTCAGGGTCCACGGGGACCTGGTTATATCCAGAATAACCATCCAAAAAGCAATAATACTCGTGCCCAGCCAAACGCTCCACCATCTGATCAATAAATGGAAGTGGAAAGTGATCCTTCCTTGTGGCAGTGTTCAGCTTACGGTAGTCTATACACACTCTCCACCCAGACTGCACACGAGTTGGCACCAACTCGTCGTCCTTATTCTTTACTACCGTTAACCCAGCTCGCTTGGGCACGACATGAATGGGGCTCACCCACTTGCTATCAGAGATGGGATAAATGATCCCTGCATCTAACAGCTTAATAACCTCTGCCCTTACAACCTCTTGCATAGCAGGGTTGAGCCTTCTTTGCGGCTCCCTCGATGGCTTAGCATCTTCCTCCAAGTGTATCCTGTGCATCACCACCGAGGGGCTGATTCCTTTAATATCCTCAATGGTCCAGCCGATAGCTTCCTTGTGCTCTCTTAAAACATCTAATAATTTCTCCTCTTGAGCCTCTCCCAAATCTGAAGCTATTATCATAGGCAAACAGTGTGCTGGACCCAGGAACTTATACTTAAGATTATCCGGTAAAGGCTTAAGTTCCTTCTGTTGAGGTTCGGGTGACATCTTCTCCTCCTCCTCCTTCCTTTCTTGAGGATCAGACTCCAAAATGGCATTTACTTCCTCGAGTAACTTATCTAAACCCAAGTCCTCTCCAAAGTGAGTAAAGCATGCCTCCATGGGATCCTCAATGCTTGATTCATCCACAGTATCCTCAAGAATCTCCTCTATTAAGCATACATCTCTCATTTCATCATATTCCAGTGGTTGCCTAGTGATATCAAAAATGTTCAACTCCACTGTCATATTTCCGAAGGAGATCTTCATCACCCCTGTCCTACAATTGATTAGGGCGTTAGCCGTGGCTAAGAATGGTCGCCCTAGAATCACCGGTATTTGAATCCCTACATTCTGAACCGGTTCTGTGTCAAGCACAATAAAATCCACGGGGAAATAGAACTTATCCACTTTTATCAAAACATCCTCAACTATCCCCCGTGGTCTTTTCACTGACCTGTCAGCCAATTGAAGCGTCGTGGTTGTGGGCTTCAATTCTCCTAACCCCAACTGCACATAGACTGAGTAGGGTAGAAGATTCACACTCGCCCCTAGATCCAAAAGGGCCCTCTCAGTATGGCTGACTCCTATTGTGCAAGAGATGGTAGGACACCCCGGGTCCTTATACTTGATAGGTAACTTGCACTGAAGGATTGAACTGACCTGCTCGGTCAAAAATGCCTTCTTTGGGACATTCGTCCTCCTCTTGATAGTGACCAAGTCCTTTAAAAACTTGGCATATGATGGCACTTGATGGATGGCATCCAAAAATGGGATATTGATATGGACTTGCTTGAATACCTCCAGAATTTCTTCATACTTCCCTCCTTTCTTGGGCGCCTGTAATCTCTCGGGGTAAGGCGCTTTAGGTACAAACGACCTAGGAGGGTCTTTCTCAGTAGGTGTGGCTGTAGATGGCTCAGCATCTCTCTTCTCTGTGTTGCCACTCCCTTGCCCTTGCTGCATAGCAGGGCTCTCTTCCACTTGATTGTCCACTTGTCTCCCAGACCTCAGTGTGACAATCGACTGTACTTGTTCCTCCCCGTGCGTAGGAGTTGATGAACTCTCAACCATAAATTGTCCTTTTGGGTTTTGCACGGGCTGACTGGGGAACTTTCCTTTCTCTCTCTCACCCAAATGACTTGCAATTTACCCTATTTGACTCTCCAGCTTGGCAATTGCTTGGGTGTTTACCATTGTTGCACTCCTCACATCGCTCATATTTTGGCTAGTCGCCTTCATGAATTCCTTGAGGGTGTCCTCAAGTGACTGTGAAACTGGCGCTGGTGTTTGAGCGGGTGCATGGTAAGCAGGTGAAGGTGCTGGATGGGCAGAACGACCATGATTAGGAATTTGTGGGGCAAATCCGGGAGGATATTGATTTTGAGCATGATGAGAGGATCCTCCCTGATTCATTGGTTGGTTCTGCCTCCATGAAAAATTTGGGTGGTTCCGCCACCCTGGATTGTACGTCTCGGAGTACGATCCATTTGACTGCCTTCGAAAGTCATTGAAAGCATTTACTTGTTCCATAGGATACTCGGCACAAGCCGGCATTGATGGGCAATTCTGTGCTAGATGCATGGGACTAGCACAGATGGAACAGCTTTCAACATTGAATGTGTTGGCAGCATTGATGGATTGGCTCACAGTGAGAGCGTCAATCTTCTTAGTGAGGGCATCTAACTTTATCCTCAAATCAGCGTCCTCTCGGACCTCATAGATGCCTCCCCTCTTAGGAGCACGAATGGACTTATCTCGACAGCTTGAAAAATCTCACTGCTGTGAGTTGTCGGACAACTTATCCAACGCCATATATGCTTCGTCTCCTGTCAGACTCAAGAATGCCCCCCCATTCATAGACTCGATCATGCTACGGTTGGGTTGAGTCAACCCTTGGTAGAAGAATTGAACGAGTCTCCACTTCTCATATCCATGTGGAGGGCATCTGATCAGTAACTCTTTAAAACGCTCCCAGCTTTCAGAGAACTTCTCATCCTCGTCCTGAGTGAAAGAGCTAATCTCCTTACGGTACTCATTCACTCTAGACATTGGGAAAAACTTATGGTAAAATTTGCTAAGTAGGTTTTCCCAAGATGTGATAGATCCGGACGTGTTGGAGTCCAACCACGCCCTAGCTCTATCGTGAAGGGAGAAAGGGAAGAGTCGAAGATGGACTGACTCCTCAGAGAAGTTCTGGAATTTGAATGTAGCACAAATGTCTTTGAACTTCTTCACATGACTATAAGGATTTTCAAGATCTAAGCCATGGAATGAGGGTAGGATTTGGATAACATGTGGCTTCAAATCAAAGTGTGTGGCATTGGTTGGTGGCAACACTATGCAGGAAGATGAGTTAGTCGCAACGGGTGCGAACAAATCCCTAAGGGATGTAGTGGAGTCCACGTTCCAAGCTCTAGGTTGCTCTACATGTTCAGGTTGATTAAAATTTTCTCCCATCTCAACAGTCTCTCTCTCAACTAGTGCTCTTTTCTGCCTCCTAAGAGTTCTTTCTAAGTCGGGATCTAAATGTGTCAAATCTAAGTTCAAGGATCTCCGACCAAGCATACACTAACAGAAAAATAGTGAGATACTAACCAGCAAAAGCAACAGAATAAATCAAACACAAAACTCAAAATTTTTTTTTTTTTTTTAAATTAAATTAACTAGTAGAAAAATAAAATCAATTCAGACCAAAAATTTTCACAAACAAAACAAGTCCCCGGCAACGGCGCCAAAAACTTGTTGTGAGTTTTAAATTACTCGCAAGCGCACGAGTCGTTTGCAATATAGCGTTGTGCAAGTGCGAGGTCGAATCCACAGGGAATTGCGTTGTGAAAATATAATTTTTAATCTAAATTAACTCTATCTTAACCTAGTTTCGAATTTTGAATGATAATTTGCAAAATAAATTAAAACTAAATTTAATTGATTTAAAATCTAATAATAAAAAGCACTAAGGTTTCCGAATCCACCCCACCGAAGTTAAGCATACATGTTCTAAAAATATAGCCTATCAAAACATTCTATGAATCCAACTATAAGACAAAAAACAAAGAATATCCCAACTAAACCAAAAGCACCCGATGTATCCGCTCTTAACAAATCACAAAGGGAATCCAATTTAATCGAAAAGCATTCAATGTATCCATCAGATGAAACACAAAGAAAATCCAACAGACAATTTAAACTCAATCAATTATAAGATGAACTCAAATAATTGACAGAACATTTATACTAAAAATTGTCAGATTTGTACAAGCAAATCTGAACTACTACGCCAAACAACGGCGGGGCTTCATCTTCAACCTTAGCTGAAGAGTCTAGCCACTCATAACTATAAAACTATAATAACAAGTGCTAAACATTTAAACTAAAACAACTGAATATAAAGAAATAAATAAAAAACTTTACATGGGAGAAATTCCACTCGCTGACGGGCGTCGCTTCCCCTCGTGGTAGCAATGCCTTCGGGATCCACCAGAATGCTAGCGGACATCCACCGGTAAACACCAAAGTGGCTCAGGAATTGTACATTGGATTATGAAGCCAAATGGTGTTTATATAGGGGGAGACCCGGAGTAAAACAGGTTGCAGAAACGATGTGGGATACAGGCCCGTGTGCGCTCGATCGCAGTGTGGTGCGATCGATCGCAGGTACGATCGATCGCATGTCTTGTGCGCACGATCTCATGTGCGCTCGATCGCATGTCTGCTGCGATCGATCGCAAATGCACTGAACTTCAATTATTTCGATGTGGGATGTTGACCATGCGCTCGTTCAAAGGCAGGTGCGCTCGATCGCATATCTGTTGCGATCGAGCGCAATGTCTCTAGAAGCTTCAAATCAACCTGAAATGCTGCACTTTCTCCACAAAGCTGTAAAAACACACAAAACACAAGAAAAACGTAAAATAAAGTAAAATAATACTAACTAAGAGCATAACAAATATAAGTTAAGGGTCTAAAATATGCAATATTTAAGACTCATCAATTACCGTTGAAATCAATGCAGTAACGAGAGGAGAACTCACATACGATTGTCAACTAGCTGTTCAATCTCGCGTTGAAAACAAAATGTTCAAATCTTGGATCTTCAATCTTCGTAAGCAATTGGACAAATTTCATGATGCGCAAAGGAGAGTAGTTGGAGAAGGGAACTTGATTCCCACCACTGTAAAGGAGATTCATCGTAAATGGAGAAAAGGGTCATAAAAGTAGAAGATAAGTTTATGATAGTCTTTTCTGACAATTGTAAGGGTAAAAATGGACTTCTCCCATTTATAATCTTAATTGACACAACTTTTGACCAAATCTATAACTGTTGACTAATAGAAAAGAGATATGTGTTTTGTAAATTAAAAAATAAGCATACAACAAAGGAGGGAACGATAATTTTTTAAAACAGATGGATGTAATGAGGGGTTTCACTATACCTCAAGGAGGTAAATGTAATTTACCCTTAAATAAAATACACATAAGATTTAATTGAAATTACAATTAAATTCTCAAGTCTTGAAAATCCAGGACTTCAATTCTTCCTATTAAGAATTGGTAGTTAGTCTTAAAAAGAATAATACTGACATCATTATCAAATTTAATGTAAGTGGAAACGTATTAAAAGATTAGGTAAAGATATAAATGCAGAAATTTTAAATCATCATATGTAAATTTTTTTATTTATAAAAATCACCATTTTTTATTATAAAAATCACCCTTAAAACACATTCAATCATCATTCTCCTTTCTTTTGACTATACTGAGACATTCTCTCCAATGGCTAAGATTACATCTATTCATGTGTTTATCTCTCTAGCATTTACTTTTCATTGGCCCCTACATCAGTTGGATGTGAAAAATGTGTTTCTAAATGGTGATTTGCAAGAAGAAGTATACATGGAGCAACCACTCGGATTTGTTGCTCAGGGGGAGTCTGGGTTAGTATGTCAATTAAAGAAGTCGCTATATGGATTGAAACAATCTCTTTGAGCGTAGTTTGGTCGATTCAGTGAAGTAGTGATTAATTTTAGCCTTAACAGATGTGGTGTAGATCATTTTGTAATTTATAAATACAGTGAGGTAGGTAGAATATTGTTGATTATATATGTGGATGATATTGTGATCACAGAAGATGACATATAAGGAATTCTAGCAACAATTCTTGAGTACTAAATTTTAGACAAAGGATTTTGGACAATTGAGATACTTCTTGGGTATCGAGGTTGCTAGATCTCGTCATGGTATTTTTTTTTTTATCTCAACGAAAATATGTTCTTGATTTGTTGAATGATACTGGAATGTTAGGGTGAATGCCTATAGATAGTCTTATTGATCCCAAAACAAAACTTACAGTTGATCAAGGTGACTTATTATCTAATCCAGGGAAATATAGGAGTTTGGTTGGAAAATTGAATTATTTAACTATTACTAGGCCTAATATTTCATTTGCAACAAGTGTGGTTTGTCAATTTCTCAATACTCTACGAACTAGTCATTGGGATGTTATTGCTCCAATTTTAGGATATCTTAAGAGTGCTCCTAGTTGTAGTTTACTTTATCAAAATCATGATTCTACTCAAATTGAAGGTCATATTGATGCAGATTAGGTCGTCTCTCCATCTGATAGGAGGTCTACTACTGGATATTGTGTATTTGTTAGAGGTAATTTAGTATCATGGAAAAGTAAGAAGCAAACTATGGTTGCTAGATCGAGTATTAAGTTTGAATATAGAGCAATGATGCATACTGCCTGTGAGAAGTAGTTGTTAGCAGATCTTGGGATTAGTCAATCAAGTCCTATAAGCTTGATGTGTGATAATCAAGTAGCTATTTGTATTGCAAATAATCAAATGTTTCATGAAAGAACTAAACATATTGAAGTTGATTGTCATATGGTTCGAGAAAAGCTTCTACAAAATGTGATCAGTATCATACATGTGAAGTCGATAAACTAGTTAGCAGATTTATTTACTAAATCATTGGATGGTCCTTAAGTTATATTTATTTGTAACAAGTTGGGTGCATATGATATCTATGCTCCACCTTGAGGGAGGTGTTGAGAATTCTAATAGGATTCCTAACATGTGTCCTAGTAGGCTTATATCATATTTATCATCATATCTATCTTATATTATCATTGTGTCCTAGTCCTATTAGAGGTAGTATTCGTAAGTCTATATATTGAGTTAATTATATTCTTTTCATTCAATCAATAAGACAAAGAGTTTCTTTTCAATTCTTATTTTCAATAGTAATAGTATGTATAAACATCAAAAACCATGCCCAAACATAACAACACAATAATACACTCATGCTTTTTTACTGGTTCATCAACAATTTAAGTTTTACAGTTACAGATAACAACCTCATCAACAAATTTGATAACAAATTCATCATCATTTTTGCTCCCATAAAGTTGCACAGATTCTTCAAAGCTTAAAAAGCCTCTAAACATAGATGTTTGCTTCTTCTCTAGCTTTGAAATTATTTGTAACTAACTTGAATCACTTGCTTTGATCTTTGGCACATGTATGATTAAGCCATGTGAAATGCTAACAAGCACTGGATAACCCATGATTACAAGATGCAAAAATCGACGACTAGAATTGAGGTCAATCTATGAAGGTCTTGTTTGGAAGCTTAAATACAACTTAAATCACCAAAACTTAAAGCTTTTAACTTTAAAAACTTTAAGCTTTATTGATTTAAGTTTCATTTAACAAATGCCCAAACAACATCGAAGTGATCACCTGCAATGGATGATCACAAATTCACAATTTTGAGCCTCCAATTTTTTGGAAATTCTTTTTTCTGATTACTTCTGTTTGCTTGATTATTGTTGTTGGATTTATTTTTTCTTGATTTTGTGTTCTTGTTGTTAAACTTATAGGTTAAACTATGATGCCATTATTGAAAGTGTAGGCACAAAGACCCACGACTATAACTATCATTGATATAAGGGTTAATTATATTTTCATACCTGAATTTAGGGGGTCATTTCATAAACAGATATGTGGTATTGCAAATAACTATTACATACTTGTCAAAAATTTGAACTCACTGAATATGTTAAATCATAACAAGGCTTAGGAATTGTCATGATTGCTCTTCCTTAAATTAAAGTTGATGACCTTAATTCGTATTCTCTCTCATCCACACTCTTTTCTCCCCCCCCCCCCCCCCCTCTCTCTCTCTCTCTCTCATCCATATGTATAGACGTAATACTCAAGTTTAAGGTCACTAAATCCTAAATTTCTTACCCATTTCAATTCAAATTTTTTTATTGGAAATTATTAACCCCAAATCCCAAATTTTTAGCCCTTTTAAGGTTGTGGCCATTTTCCCCAAATGTTCGTCTGCATTAATGAAATCATTTGAAAGTTTAGACAGTGGTGAGTCACATTGCATCTATTTTCGTTTAATTTCAAGTCTTATGTCACTAAAAATTTAGTTCATTTTCCCCAAATTTCTTACTCGTTTCAAATCGTTGGCATTTTCCCAAAATTTCTTACCCATTCACTGTCATTAATCGAATTATTTTGAAGTTTAGTGTTGAAGTTCAAACAATGGTGTGACGTACTGCATCTATTTTCGTTTAATTTCACTTTGTTGTGATTGCGAAAATTGTAACCTTTGATTTCAAAACCAGTTTTGCATTTTGAGACTGTAAATCATATAAACCCTAAATTGCTTCATTTACTTTTACATGACACAATGTATGACGAATTTAAGTTGGTTTCTTTTACATTGAGGATGATATAGACCCAGTGGTAAAATCTATGTGGATTCTAGAAGCTACCTCTACCTTGATTTACTAGAAGACATCTTTAGCAATTTCAATTTGAAGTTAACGATTCTAAATATCACATCAGGTACTAATAGACATATAGAATCTAATGGTGATCTGTAGGATGTGTTTAGATATTATAGAGATATTGGTTTATGCTCTTTATATATAGAAAAAGTACCATAGTTAGACCATATAACAGCTGTGGGTGAAGCTAATGTTGTTGGACTAAAACTTGATGTACCAATTAATATAGATGATTTTGAAGAATCGGACAATGAAAATAGTAATGGAAATGTAGGAACTAATCTAGGTGATGGTGAAAATGATCAAAACACTAATGCAAATGTAGGTGTTGAAATTAATCTGGGTGATGTTGAAAATTATTGAAACAGCAAATGTAGGGGCTGAAACTAATTTGGATGATGGTGAAAATTATCAAAATAGTAATGAAAATGGCAATGATGATGGTGGTGGGACCACTAGGGTATAAAAACTGAATGGTTTGATAATGATGATTTTTTTAGGCATATAAGAATATACACTCTAATAGAACAAAAGTGGTTGAAGGTATTGGGATTACTGGTGGTGTTGAGAATGATGGAAATGGAGATGTTGAAGATAGGGGAAAGGATTGAGTAGAAAATTAAGAAGTTGAAGATAGGGAAACCACTGATGGAGTAGATATTGAAGAAATTGAAGAGATGGGGATCCCTGATGGAGTAGATATTCAAGAAAGTGAAGAAGTTGAAGATAGCAGGACCACTAATGGAGTAGATAATCATAGAAATGAATAATTTGAAGGTAAGGAGACCACTAAAGGAGTATAAAATGATGAAAATGAATATGTTGATGATGAGGACTATGTGGTTAATTCAGAATATGAGAATGCTTTTTCAGCATCTGATGAGGACTAAATGGAGGGTGTGGATTACACTTTTAATGAAGATGAAGACAGAAAAACATATGTTAACAATGAACGAACTTCAAATACTGAGCAAGATGATCATGGCTCAGATGAGTAAAGTGATGTCTATAGTGATGATGAGCTAAAAGACATAGGTAAAACTGAAAAAACTAAGGATTTTGGGCTGACTAGGAGATTGGATGCAAAATTGTTTAAGCCTAGAGATGATGAAAAAATTGAATTTGAGATTAGACATGTATTTCCAATGTAGTCCACTTTAAGAACGTGTTCTGATTATGCAGTGCAATGTGGGTAAAACTTTAAGAAACCCTTCAGTGACACAAGGAGGGTGAGTGCAGAATGCAAAGTTGAAAATTTCCTTGGAGAATTCATGCATCTATGATTCCTGATGGAAGGACATTAAGGTGAAGACATTACCAAATGAACACAACTGCATGAGAGTTTCTAAGAATCTTAATGTGAGGGTACCATGGATAGCCAAGAAGTTTGATTCACAAATTAAGGTTGATCTAACTATGAGCTATGACCTCATGAGGAATAATTTGACAGAGAGATTTGGGGTTGATGCAGAACAAATTCAGCTATATAGGTTTAGGAAAAAGGTTGAAAAAGAAGTTGAAGGTTTCCATGCTTATTCATTTCACAAGCTAAGGAAGTATAGTGAGTTATTGACTAAGAAGAACCCTAGGATAGTGGTTAGGATAGAAGTTCATGATAGAACTGATATGAATTTTCCTAGAATGTTCAAGAGGATCTTCGTATGCTACAATACATCGAAGATTGGTTTTATGAATTATCGTAGATCATTCCTTGGTCTAGATGGGTGCTTCTTGAAAGGTCCTTATTGAGGGATTCAACTTTCTGCAATTGCATTAGATGGTAACAATGATTTGTTTCCAGTTGCATTTGCAGTAGTTGAAATAGAGAGCAAGGACAGTTAGAGATTATTTTGTCAACACTTAGTTGAGTGCATTGGTCAAGGAAACGAAGAGAGACATTTAACAATAATATCAGATAGTTAAAAGGTATGTAAATGGTGCTTATGTGTAAAGTTAAGTGTAAATGTAATGATTATGTTAAAATGACTCAATTGACTATTACTTTAACAATTTTATCTAACATTTTGTTCAATGTTGTTTATTTTATAGGGACTTGAGCATAATGTTGTTGAGTTCTTTCTATATGCACTCCATAGAAACTGTGCCAGACATATGTATGCCAATTTCATAACAGAGCACCCAAGCCTAGAGTAAAGGCAAGATTTCTGGTGGGAAGCCAAAACATATCTCCAGGTATATTGGCAAAAAGCAATGGATTCACTAAAGAGACATTCTGAGACTTCTTGGAACTGGTTTATGGAGAAAGAAATCACTTGGGTAAGATATTGATTTGACACAACATCCAATAGTCATCATATTACAAACAATCACACTGATTCATTCAATGCTTGGGTGACTAAATTGAAGAACAAACTTATTCAAACAATGTTGGAAATGGTCAAGCTCAAGTTGATGGCAATGATGCATAAGAGATATGCCACTTAGTGAACATAGGAGAGTGAGGTCACACCTATAGTGAAGGACAAGTTGAACAAGATGCTACATGCAGCAAGATGGTGTAGTCTAATGCCTACTGTGACAAATGAATAACAAGTTCATGATGATGGGGTAATGTATGTAGTGGATTTGGGCAAGTGGACTTGCAATTGCAACTACTAGAGTATAAATGGGATTCCTTTCAAGCACGCAATTAGGTATATTGATATTGATGAATCTAATTTCTAACTAAAGCAACTTATCAAACATTTGGTACCCATGTAAGTAAATAAACAATAAACAAGAGTAGCACCAGAAATTTCATCCCAAAAATTACATTTGTGAATTACAACCCACAAATTTGAGTTAAATAAAAAAAAATTCAACAATTACAGATATTTCATTACATATAGAACTTAAAATTTCTTTTGAAACTCAAACATTAAGATTTGAAATTCATGGGAAGAAAAGCCCAAAACTATATGAAAAAAGGAATAGTGATGAAGAAGAGAGATCTTGAATTTCCTTACTTTGGTTTAGGAACCTGACACGATGAATAGGGAGAGGTATGAGAGCACTTGCTTCTGTTCAACTGTGGGGTCGGTGATGGCATGAGTTTATTATGTTCTACAATGTTGGTGAGAAGATAATGGTTGGATGGAAAGAAAATAGACATTGGGAAGAAGAAATACGTTGAGAAGAGGGAGATGTTGGGAAGAAGATTTGCAATGTGAAGATTGGGGAAGAATAACACATTTAAGTATGGTCATATGAGGGCATTTACGAGTTTTTGAAAGGTTTTCTGACGTAGTTTGACATTTGACCAAAATTTTCGTGCTTGACTAATGGGTTCAGTAACAAAGATATGTTTTTGTAATGTTACTAACAAAGCTTAAGTACATGACACTCATTTCTAATACCATAAGTATGCTTTTTGAAATTACCTCCTAAACTTAAGTATAAAAATATAATTAACCCTTGATATAAAATATCTTTTAAATCTTAACTATTGAATTACAAGTAGAATAATGTCCTCATGGCACCAGTAAAACTATCCTTGATTTGTATAATTGATTACGAGATTGAAATGTCATAATTGTGTTAGAATTAAAATTATTGTTAATTATGACGACTAAGACATTTTTTTTTTGGAAGTAAAGATTATTATTGCTTGTGGCACTTGCGAAAAAAGTAAACTATGAAGTAGTTTTAATAACTAATTGATTATGAAAGATAATTTTGAGCTCTCAATTTTTTTGGCTTAATTGAAATAACTTTTTACCAAAATTCTAAATGTTGACTAACAAGATTATGAAAAGAATAAGATAAATATTACGAATATTATGCCGATTCTTAAACAAAAAGGAAGATAAACGAAAATAAAAACTTGGCAAGGTTAATGTAATTTATTTTTAACAATATCGGTGTGAAACTAGTTTCTAAGCAATCAATAAAATATCTACTCCACATTCTTCACATAACTTTTCTTTATAGTTCTTGTGCCACTAACAAACTCGGAAAATTGTATACATATACTCAATTCTTTGTAACTAGTTGGAAAAAATGGATCTTATGGGACCATATTTGCAAACCTTTGATGAAGGAGGTCAAGGTATTAGAAAACTACAAGAAATTCATAAGAGTCTTCAAGCCAAATTTGCTTGGAATTTTTCACAATCTAATTCTTTATGAAGTTTTTTTATTAAGAGAAAGTATGAAATCCAAATTCCGGGTCTTAGGGTTCCATGGTTTGCTTCAAAATTGTTGGTATTTGTCTAAGGTTTAAACATGGTTGAGGTTGAAAGGAGTTCAGCATCAAGGTTCAACACACTAGGTGTGTGCCTCGGCACACAAGCAACCAAAAGAGCAAAGCACCAGTGTGCGCCACGTCCCTGCCATGTCCAGGCCGCGACACCCAGCAAAGAGGAGGTGTTAGAGGGAGGCTAGGTCACGGTGCCCCCTCCTCCAGGCCGCGGCTCCCAGAAAGTGGTAAATTGGTGCTTTGCCTTGAGCCGCGGCGCCCCCTATTTTAGGCCGCACCTTCAGGCACACATGCTTCAGCCTTTAGTTGAGTTCGTAAGACATGTCCAAAATGCATAGTTTGACTAAGGAATGATCAAAGGCCATGGTTAATTAGTCATTAAGATCTAAGGGTGGAGATTGACCCTCAAGATTGGACAAGAAGTTGGTGCACTATATAAAGGGTCACCTAGCTTCATTCTAAGAGAGATCAGTTGTGACAAAGCAATATAAGAGATACAAGAGAGAATTGTGTGAGAGTGCAAAGACACAAAATAAAAGAGGGATTCATTGTAAAGAGGCTGGTTGTAAAGTGAGAGGAGTATAGATTAGACAGAGAGCATTGTAATAGTTCTTATCTTCTTCCTTTCTTCTCTTCTTTGTTTCTTCAAGAACTTGAGCCTCTTGGAGAGGGTTGCTGTGATTGTAAAAGAACCATTGATTTAGTGTAGAGAGTTCAGAGGAACTCACGGGGACTTAGGCTATTGCCGAACCTCGATAACAAATCGTTTATCTTCTTTCTTTCTTTCATTTCTGTTTCTGTTTCCGATTCCTAATCTTTACAAGTCATTCTAGACTTGGGTGTTTAGAAGATCACCCCTAGGCATCTTGTCAAGGTGATTTCCAACAGTGGTATCAGAGCTAGAAGAGATACCACAACAGTGGTATCAGAGCTTACATAGCTAGGTATTGGAGCAAGAACAGAAGGTATCAGAGCAAAACTCCAAGAATCAAAGAACAAACTTCTTGGGTGATTCAAGAACGGTGTAAAGATCAAGATTAGATCGTGTTCTTGAGAGTGATTCAAGAACGGTGTTAAAATCCATCTTCGATCGTGTTCTTGAGGTTGAAGAAAGCATTTGTGAGTATTGCATAAATCTGGGATTTTCTCCGCAAGATGGCTTCAAATTTCTATGTTGAGAAGTTTGATGGAAAGCGAGACTTTACCCTTTGGAAGCGGAAGATCAAGGTGGTTCTTATGCAACAGAAAGTGGACTTGGCTATCGGAGAAGATGATGCTTTTCCAGCAAGTATCATGGAGGACCAGCGGGTTAAGATGAAGAAGATGGCATACAGCACCATCTTCTTGCACATGTCGGATAGTGTCACAAGGGAGTGCGAAAACTCGGAAGATCCGGCTATCATATGGAAGAAATTAGATGAGTTGTTTCTTACCAAAACTCTCCCTAACAAGATTTATCTTCTTAAAAGAATCTTTGCTTTTAAAATGGATCCTAGTAAAGAGTTACAAGATAATCTTGATATCTTTAATAAACTAGTTCAAGATTTGGTTAGTTGTAGTATTAAATTCCCGGATGAACAATTGGTTGTTATTTTGTTAAATTCTCTTCCTGATTGTTTTGATAATTTGATTTATGCTATTGAGTATAGAAGAGATACTTTAACTAAGGAGATTGTGATCAATGCCATAAAGGCACATGATTTCAAAGCCAAGATGAGGGAAGTATCAAGTGGAGAAGGGTTGTTCATTAAAGGAAGGCCAGCAACTCGGAATGGCAATAGCATTTATGGCAACTACCGAGAGAAATCAAGAGGTAGAGGGCAGAGCCATGGAAGATCTCGTTCCAAGACAAGACTTGGAGGAAAGAGGTGCTTCTACTGCAACAAGGAGGGCTATTTCAGAAAAGATTGCAAGAAGAAGATGTGGGATGAGAGAGGAGGAAGCCATACCAAGAATAGAGAGGCTTCAGTTGCCAAAGAACAACAAGATGATGTTCTGGTTGTGTGCTTAAATGTGAGCAAGAGGCAAGGCAGCAAAAAGTGGATCTTGGATACCGGGTGCACTTATCACATGTGCCTTCACAAGGATTGGTTCAAGAATTTCCAGGAAACCAATGATGGAAAGGTCTTCTTGGGGAATGACACTTCTTGCCAAGTGAGGGGTATTGGAGACATCCAACTGAGGATATTTGATGGAGTCACAAGGCTGCTACGGAATGTGAGGTATTTTCCAGATTTGAAGAAGAATTTGATCTCATTAGGGCAATTGGATTCCTTAGTGTATTCATATAAAGCAGAGGGAGGAATGTTCAAGGTAACCAAGGGTTCTTTGATAGTGATCAAAGCAGCAATCAAAGATGGACTTTATGAGATGATCGGTGAGACAGAAATCAAGGATCAAGCAACAAGCTTGAGGGCTGAGATGGATAAGGCAGCCCTTTGGCACACTCGCTTGGGACATATAAGCGTAAAGGGCCTGCAAGTTCTTAGCAAGGATGGTCTACTTGGTGGTGACAAAGTAGAGAAACTTGATTTATGGGAGTGTTGCATTCTTGGGAAGCAACACCAGGTCAGCTTCAACACCGGAGTGCACAAGTCTAAGGGGATTCTTGACTACATACATTTGGATCTTTGGGGACCAGCAAGAACACCAACACAGGGAGGTAACTTTTAATTTCTGTCTTTAATTGATGATTATTCAAGAAAGGTTTGGGTTTATTTGCTTAAAAATAAATCAGATGCTTTGAATAAATTTGTTGTGTGGAAAAAGTTGCTGGAGACTCAAACGGGTAGGATAGTTAAGGCTTTACGAACCGATAATGACTTAGAATTTTGTAATAAGGATTTTGATAAATTATGTGAATTAAATGGCATTCTAAGGCATAGAACGGTTATAAAAACACCTCAGCAAAATGGAGTTGCTGAGAGGATGAATAGGACCCTTATGGAAAAAGTTAGGTACATGTTAATAGGATCCGGTTTACCAAAATATTTTTGGGGGAAGCTATTTCAACTGCTTTATACTTGGTAAATAGATCACCCTCTAGAGCTTTAGAGCTCAAGACTCCCATGGAGATGTGGAGTGGGAAACCCCCTGAGTTGAGCAACCGTAGGACTTTTGAGTGCGCTGCATTTGCACATCAAAAGGATGATAAACTTAACCCAAGGTCTAGAAAATGTGTGTTTATAGGGTATGGTGATGGGGTTAAGGGATATAGGTTGTGGTCCTTAGAACCTAAAGGAATGAAACTCATTATAAGCAGGGATGTTAATTTTAATGAATTATTATTTCCCTACTTGGAGAAAACTAACCCTACAGGGGCTAGTGAGCAAACCAGTCCGGAATTTGTGGAGCATCGCATCAAGGAGAATTCAGTTCAGGTAAGAGGGTTCGGACCAGGTAGAGCCTATTAATGAAGGCCATGCTCAGGGCACTCAAGAGGAGGCTGAACTGGAAGAGGTTGATGCAGCAAGTCAGAATGACTACCAGCTCACAAGAGACCGAGAAAAGAGGGTGGTGAGACCACCTTTGAGATATGGGTTTCCGGATGCTAATATAGCAGCTCCTTGGACAGAAAGAGGAATGGTTGAACCAGAAACCTACATGGAAGCCATAAAGTGTAAGGATTCGTCAAAGTGGCAGCTAGCTATGGAGGAAGAAATAGATTCTTTGTGAAAGAACAACTCTTGGGAATTGGTGCCCAAACCAGAAAAACATAGAGTTGTGGATTGTAGATAGATCTACAAGATCAAAGAAGGGAATACTCCAGGAGATGAAGTCTGGTATAAAGCTAGGCTAGTGGCGAAGGGGTTCACACAAAAAGAAGGCATAGATTTCACCGAAATCTTCTCACCGGTTGTAAAGTACAAGACGATATGGATAGTATTGGCAATGGTGGTCCAATTTGATTGGGAAATCGAGAAAATGGATGTGAAGACAGTGTTCTTACATGGAGGGCTTGATGAGACCATCTACATAAGGCAACCCGAAGGCTATGAGGAAGGAAAGCAAGGAGAGTTGGTGTGCAAATTGAAGAAATCTCTCTATGGCCTGAAGCAATCACCTCGGCAATGGAATAAGAGGTTTGATTCCTTTTGTAATCAACTTGGGTTTCATGAGAAGCTACTATGATTCATGCTTGTACTATAAGGGGCAAAAGGTTGAGGAAGTGGTGATCATTATGATCTATGTTGATGATATGTTGCTGTGGTTGGGAGCAACATGGAGAGGATAAAAGAATTGAAGTCTCAACTCAGTTCGGAGTTTGAGATGAAGGATCTTGGCTATGCACAAAATATCCTTGGGATGAATATCATCCGAGAAAGGGAGAGAAACTGATTGAAGATCTCTCAAACTTCCTACATAGAGAAGATGATATCTAAGTTCTCTATGGAAGATAGCAAATCAGTGAAGGTTCCCCTTGCTGGTCATTTCAAGTTCTCCAGCGATCAATGTCCGAGATCAGAGGTGGAGAAGAAGGAAATGGAAAAATTCCCTTACTCTAGTGTTGTTGGTTCTGTAATGTTCACCATGGTAAGCACTAGACCTGATATTTCTCATGCAATAAGTGTTCTCAGCAGGTTTATGAGTAATCCCGGAAATGAGCATTGGCTTGGGATGAAGTGATTGCTGAGGTACTTGAAGGGAAGCCCAGAAGTGGGGCTGATTTATGAGAAGAGGGGTAAGTCCATCTATCTTGAGGGTTATGTGGATTCGGACTATAGAGCAGACCGGGATAAAAGAAGATCGATTACCTCCTACTTCTTCAACTTAAACGGATGTTGTGTAACTTGAAAGACTTAGTTGCAGCCTGTGGTAGAACTCTCAACGACCGAGGCTGAGTACATAGCATCAACGGAAGCCATAAAGGAGGCTATGTGGTGCAAAGGGTTGTTGGAATAGTTGAAGGTCCTAAAAGACCAGGTTGTGGTGTTTTCGGATAGTCAAAGTGTATTGCACTTATGTAAAAATCCGGTGTTCCATGAGAGGACAAAGCACATGGATGTTCGGTATCATTTCATTCGAGAAAATGTTACGGAAGGATGCATTCATGTGGACAAGGTAGCCACGGAGGAAAATCCTGCAGATTTAGGCACCAAGGTTCTACCCTTAAGTAAGTTCAATCATTGCCTTGGACTACTTAGGATTGGAGTCGGTTGATTGATGACTCAAGATGAGTTTGGATCCTGAAGTTCTCTACACAATGGTTCGAGTTTAAACACTTAGACAAAGGTAGAGATTGTTGGTATTTGTCTAAGGTTTAAACATGGTTGAGGTTGGAAGGAATTCAGCATCAAGGTTTAGCACACTAGGTGTGCGCCTCAGCACACAAGCAACCAAAAGGGCTCAGCACCTAGCAAGGAGGAGGTGCTGGAGGGAGGCCAGGCCGCAGTGCCCCTTCCTCCAGGCCGCGGCGCTTAGAAAGTGGTGAATTGGTGCTTTGCCTTGAGTCGCGGCACCCTCTGTTTCAGGACGCACCTTTAGGCACACTAAGGCACACATGCTTCAGCCTTTAGTTGAGTTCGTAAGACATGTCCAAAACGCACAGCTTAACTAAGGAATGGTCAAAGGCTATGGTAAATTAGTCATCAAGATCTAAGGGTGGAGATTGACCCTAAAGATTGGACAAGAAGTTGGTGCACTATATAAAGGGCCACTTAGCTTCATTCTAAGAGAGATCAATTGTGATAAAGCAATACAAGAGATACAAGAGAGAATTGTGTGAGAGTGCAAAGACACAAAATACAAGAGGGACTCATTGTAGAGAGGTTGGTTGTAAAGTGAGAGGAGTATAGATTAGATAGAGAGCATTGTAATAGTTCTTACCTTCTTCCTTTCTTCTCTTCTTTGTTTCTTCATGAACTTGAGCTTCTTGGAGAGGGTTGCTGTGATTGTAAAAGAACCATTGATTTAGTGCAGAGGAACTCACGGGGACATAGGCTATTGCCGAACCTCGATAACAAATCGCTTGTCTTCTTTCTTTCTTTCATTTCTGTTTCTATTTCCGATTCCTAATCTTTATAAGTCATTCTACACTTGGGTGTTTGGAAGATCACCCCTAAGGCATCTTGTCAAGGTGATTTCAAACAAGAATTTTGGAAATCTATAGCACCATTTATCATTTATTTAAAAGAACAATCTATATAGATTTTAGGTGATGGACCTATAAATTTTTGAAATTATAAATGAAATAGTTTGAATATCTTATGATTTTCCTCATTTTGAGTCCTCTTCTTTTAAGGAGGTTGTTGAAGATGTAGATAGAATAAACATACCAAAATCAGATTTTTGTTTATTATTTGATGCTACAAAAGCCGTTAATCTTAATGATATACATGATAAATTAATATGAACATATTCTCAATCATGGATATTTACAAATAAAGAATATTGAAACAAAATTAGAATTAAAAATAAACCTTTTAAATGGGCCAAAAATATATGGAACAATTGGATTCCACCAAAAGTAAGTTGCTTTATTTGGAAATTGGTTTCTGGTGACCTCTCTGCAGACTCAAATATAAAAGAAGTAGGCATCCATTTGGCTTCTAAATGTTCATGTTATCATTTAGGTATCATTGAAACAATAGATCATCTTTTTGTTCATAGTATTCTTGCTAATGCAGTTTGGGATTATTTTGGTGTTAAACTTGATGTTAATCATGCTCATTCCATTCATGTTTTATTTGATAATTAGCTTTGTAATAATTTTCTGTCATCTCAATTTGGTATCACTCGTATTTATATTTTATTATAGGGATGTTGGAATATTTAAATGATGCATAATGAAATTAAACAAAAAGATAAATCTATTTGTTTAAAAATATTGATTGCTCATACTAAAAAAAATATAATGGATAGCTCTAAGTTCATTAAGCCTAAATCTTCTATACCTTTTCATGAAATGCTATGCATTAATGCTATTAACATTAAAATCATCTCCCTCAATTCGTAAAAGTATTTGGATTTGATGAAACCCTGTGCTTCCTGGACAAATTAAACTTAACACTAATAGTTCTTGTTCAGCTAAAAGTAGTGTGGGTAAGAGGATATTTAAAAATGGATCTTGATCCAATAATATAACGAAAGCATTAACACTTTTATCTGGTTTGAAATTAATGCATAAACATAGTTTTATTTTAACTTTCATAGAATGTGAGTCAAAATTACTTATTGATTTAATTCTTAGTTTAGGTACTTGTCCATCAAATTTAGAATACATAATTCGAAAAATTAAATCACTAATCGCTACACACACTATTACCCATATTTTTCGAAAAACCAATATGGTTGTAAATTCTCTCGTTAAATATTATCCTATTTATGGTAATAGTAAATTTTTTTTGAGTACTAATGAGTTACCTCCATCTAGTTTAGCTGCTTCACATTTTGATTACTCTCAGTTGTATACCAATCGAAAAGCATAATCTATTGCATCTCTTGTTTAGGGTTAAGCTTAAATACCTCCAAACATGTTTGGGTATAGTCCTTATCGTCCCTCATCTGTGTATTTCTTTCATAATCAAAAAATTTCTCCCGCGGTTTTCAAAACAAAAAATTCTTTGCACAAACAAATTTACAGAAAGAGCAGCCACACCAGCGCTAAAGCAGTAGATATGGCTTCTTCCTAGTCAGCTGAACAATGGAGCTGAGATTTTATCATTTTACAGTTTTCTTCTGATGTCTCTCTCAGGTTAAGAACTAGGCTCATGAGCCCAAAAGGCATCTGGATCTGGACAGAAAAGTGAAAAATCTTGGATTTCTAAATTTCCAATGTGCCAATCAACAAAACGGGCTTGTACTGATTTGATTAACAGAAGGATTGTCGGCAAAAGCCACCACTTATCACCCTCCCTGTCAAGAAAAACGCAATTCAATAGCACTTAAGATATTTGACCCAAAAAATTACATTTCCGAACAACAAAGGCTTTCATGAAAAAGTAAAGCCAGAACACCAATGAACCCACCAGCTTGGATAGCAAGGAGACCTGGATCATTGCTGCTAAAGCTTCATTTATCGAGTTAAAACTTAGTGACACTACTGAATTTCCACCCATAGAATCAAAGAAGTTGTACTGGCAAGCAAATGATTGCATTTGGCATTGCCATGCAGAATTATGGCCAAATGGATTATAAGATATCAACTGATGCATCTATTCAGTAGACTTGTTAATGCAGGACAACTATGCGGTGATACCAAATTGATGTAAGACAAGTAGGACGAAAAGAAGAACAACGAAGAAGCTGATAACAAGTCAATGAGCACAATAACTGAAGATTCACAATTCTGTATTATTCCTTAATCAAATCACCAACCTACATGATTTCCGAGAAACTCCTAAAATCCTAAAATAACAAAATAACCCCCATAATAGAAAATTATGAAATAACCCACATAACCCCCAAATAACCAATATATAACCCCAGAATAATGAATTCTGACATCATGCATGGCTACATCATTACTTAGAATTCCAAAATCATATAAATGTTGATTGATATCAAATCCTCTCCATATGATTTTTGGTGATGGATACGACAGCAAGTTCCAAATTCTGATCCTCTAGAATGACATGGGAAGATTTTTACTGGAGTTCATTGTTTGCAAGTTGCCTCAAGACTTCCATAAAAAGGCATTAATATAGGATTGCCAACGCGAAAGGTTTGGATTTAGAGGAACGCTAATTTACCAAAGCCAAAACTGAATTAGATTTAGAGGGGACACAAGCTGAGAAAAGGTCCTATAACCTTGCAGCATATAAAGAAACATAACAATTCCGTAATTACTGAAGCCAGAGTTTCCATTTTAGCGTGCAAGCGGCAAAAGAGCATTTGTTAGGATCAGTTAGCAGTTTCGGCTTGTTTTCTAAGAGTTCAATTGGTATAACAAGAGATTGAAAACTTCACCTTCTAGAATTCCAAGTATTTGCCTTGCCAGGTGGCTGCAAAGATGAAAATGCATAATGAAAAATGCCACAAATGAATGCCACGGGCTGCAAAAAGCAAAACTAGTCATGTAACATAACACTAGCTAAGCTATTTGAAAGATCAGAAGACTTAAATATTGAAGCATTTGAACCTCCACAATCACCAGTCTAACTACACCAAAATTACCCAACTTTAAGATTTCACACCTTTGACCAAAATAGCATATACCATAAACTTCATTTTTATTTTCTGACAAATAAATCTGTTAATGAAAAAGAGAGGAAAAGAAAGATAAGCAAGTACAAAAGAAGTGCACACCAAAAATTACTCATGAAATATAAAAGAATTACAAGATAAGAAACAAAAGAAATTCCAAAAAAAAAATATTAAGAAGTAGAATAAATTCCTTCCATTGAAATGAAGCCTACCAAAGCCATGCAATTTATGTGTGAGATACAACAATATCAGATTCATTAGCTAGTTTCCTAGAATTTAAGATTCTCGTCTCTATAAGATAGTTTTACTCGAGTGTTGGATATTTTAGTAATTGCTGTAACCTAAGATAAAATGGATTTTTAAAGTAGTACAGATATAAGAGGCCCCAAACGACAGTTCAAAGGTTAGCTGGCGGAAAAGGAAAAAATGGAGACACTGGGACTTCCTAAAACTTTAGAATGCTAAGTTCCTTTCGCTGCATACAATTTTTTTATAGGTACTTTTCCACCCACATATTCGGAAAGTTAGTTGTATAGCAAAAGCATGGAGCGCTTAGGCTGGCTTGTAGCAGAAAGGATATGGTACAATCAAAATGTGAAATAAGCTCAAAGTAACTTATTCAAAAAGCCAAAAACGCTAGAGCTCAGCCACCTACTCATAATAAGAATGCAATTACTAGTTTAGGTTAAAGTCCACAACATTAATGAAACTTACAATATTTGATAGAGATGTTGCATTCCACAATGCATATATACGAGCAAGCGACGCTCTTCTGGGTTCTCTACTGAATAAGGCATTCAAGCCAGCTGGGAAGGGACATAGTAGGGATAATGGAAGAATAAGCAAGACAGCAAGGAAAGCCCCCAGAGATATCCAATAGAACTGAAGCAAAGTAAGAATGGTGATGGAAAGATCTGCCAGAAGCATGATAGTAATCAGAAGCAGAAGGGTACCCTGAAAAAGAGAAATTAAACCATCAGATTATCAACAATCTCAAAAGCAATCACCCCAGTACAGATGTTTCACATGTAGCATCATCAAAATACCTGACGACCTACAGATCTGGTGTTGTGCAATAAGAGAGAAAGTGGAAAGAGAAAATCCCTTCTAAAATCTAAAGATCTCAATGTAGCATCATTTATAAAACCTCCATTAATTCCTCCAGTGATCCTTTTACGAGATGATGCATGACCTTGATATGCCCAACTTTGCTGCAGCTGCTTAAGGCTTCTGATATGACATGCGGCACTTTTCCTACAATATGGATCAATCAATGACCAAATAAATATATAACAATTTACAGAAATCTAGAAACAGTCATTCAAATCTTATAGAACTTATCATGAGCAACAATTACAATGCTAGAAAGAAATCAACTTCTCCATGGCCTACACTATAATCATCCCAAGAAACTAACTAGTTAACATTTGTTTTTAAACTTGCTACATGTGTCTGAGACTAGTTTCAGACACTACAAATTTACTTCGATAATTGATATTCACTGATGAGTTGGTTCTAAAACATGAAGATAATTGTTGCAAGATCAATATGAATAATAGATAGATTCTCTAGCTAAAAGCAACCTCAGAGGTAACATCTTCAAGTTACCTTAGAATTTCATCATGGCTTCTATCTAACAAATCAGACTGGTGCAAACTGTGGAAAGAATAGTCACCAATGACTACTAAGATACCCAGCTGGTAGTAGCCAGAAGCTGTCGCTTGGAACCATCCAAGCTCAATTTTAACCCCATGGAACTCAAGTTGAGGATTTCCATGACTAATTATCCAATTAATAACAGGAATAAGTGCAGAGCGGATGGATCCATGCCTCACAGTCCTCAACTGGGCATTTAAACCAGCAACCAAACGATTCCAAACAGTGGGAGGGACATGCTGGGAATAACATGACAATTATTTGTCAGATGAATATTAAAAAGGTTTAAAGCTACTAAAAGAAAATAGAGACGGATAAGAGACCTGGCCAAGAAGATTGGTCAACAACGTATCACTATGAAGATTATAAGGTGACATATAGCTTCCATGTCCACCGAAAATTATGCACATTGGGAATCTCTTCTGTATAATCGACACCATATCAACACGCTTCTCATCACCACCAAGAAAAAAATCAATGTAAGCAACCATCAGATCTGGTGTTGCTCCCACCTGTTTTAATTGCCACTCATGTAAGGACATGATAAAGAAGACAAAAATGCGCATAATTCAATAGTTTACATGGAAAATCAATTCTTGAAATAACATTTTAATTCTAAAAATTCCTGTAAACCAAGCAAGGCTGCAGATGCAAGCCTCCCATTTGATGACTTTCCATACAAGAGGATAACATTACTTGGCAAGCATCTTACAGGATTGTTAGCCTCAATAAGATTATTAAATATGATGAGTAATTATTTATTGTTTCCCTATCTCAGAGTTAATAAGAAAAGCAGAGTCAATATGCACATGAAACACATGGGTTGCAGGTAAACATGGCAACTTTTTGTCACATGACATGCCAACTGAAGTCACTAATGCCTGATTATTGGTACATACTCATAAAACCTGCTAAAGATGTCATCCCAACTCTAACAAATATGATTCACTAATCAACCCTTAAGGCAATTTTTGAATATTTGACCAGCAACTAGTTGAAGAAAAAGATTTCTGATAGTAAGTACACTAAATACATGAATTTTTGTCGTGCCACATGGAATCAAGCGTGGATGAAAAGTCAGTGCCAAAAATATGTTATCAAACTGACACGTGCCCCAGTCTTACATATCCTTAGCACATAGAGGTATAAGCATGAATCTTGCAGACTGAGAACTAGAACTCATATTTTAATGTCTCGATCTAGATATTTAGAAAGCAAGATTAGGCAAACAGAAAGATTCAAACTTTTTGGATTATGTTCATTTCACATATTGATATATTTTGTCAGATAAAGCTTGGCAGGCAATCATGAGTGCATAACTGACAGATGCCTAGTTCAGAAAGCCCATGAAATCCCAAAATTCCCCCCCCCCCCCCCTCATTCAGAGCAAACTTTTCACAGAACGTTTGCTCGCAAGTTGAAAGAAAAAAGGGGGTTGTCAACAGTAAATGCAGAAATGAACACAAATTGCCAATGCTCTTTTTGCAAATGTATCTTAACTTGAGAGACCAATACAGCTTGGTGTACTGGGAAGAAGATGACTATGAAATAAAAAGCATAATAAGTCAAACCTTCATCCCTTTGTATAGAGCTCGTGATCTGCAAGAACGGAGACATGAATGGTCGTATTCAGATTTGACATATTCCTGAAGCCGATGAATTTTATTTCTCCTCCTCCACTGCTTCCAAGACCAGGCACAAGGAAATGCAAGAATTGAAAGTATGCTGTGTATGGAACCTTCCCACCAATCATATGCAGCAACAGAATTTATCTCATCAATAAGTCTGTTAAAAGCATCTTCATACCTGCATATCAAACAGATTCGTGCATTATGAAAGTATTTTGAGACATAAAATGGAACAACTGGATGCTAACATAATATTGTGCTTTCAATATTGTGGGCTTTGAAGTATGATCGGCTGCTGTTTGAAAAGTATATGCCGGACCAAGAACCAGCTGAACATTATAACTCTAACCGAATGATCATATTCTTGAGTGACCAAAAGCACCAGAGAGAGATAGCTCGCTTTAAATAGTTAGTAACCTAAAAATGATTGACTAAACAAAGGTCAAAGCTTTCAAGTAAAATAGAAATCTTATCAATGATCAGTATAAACTCATTTCCTGGCAGACTACTTCACCCAAAGTATCACAATATTACATTAGCATCCAATTGCACCACCATTTGATTCCTTTCCAAGTCAAAATATGTCCTTACACAATCTCAATGATTTCATTAGGAGGAGAGTAAGGAAGATTCCAAGGTTCTCTGAAAGTATTGGGACCCATAAAGTACATTCTGTAAACATGGCTTTGAGTTTCTTCGGCTCTTGTTCCTCGCACCTAGGTTTAAAATAAATATAATGCACAAAAAAATGTCATAAACTGATACACCCAGATCCTTTCACTTATCCAGACAGAAAAAGCAGAACAATTTCAAACAAAGAAATGCTTGCTAGCAGTAACATACCTCCGACAGAGATAGAAGATGCGGGAAATGATGGTTATTCTGGTGATCAATTGAATTTCCACCATAAGGAGATCTTGATCCGACCAATTTGATACTTACTGTACTTAACAGTAGAGCCAGAAGAACCAACATGCATGAAAGAAGAAGTGCAAAAGGCCATGGACCACCAAAAGTATACATCAGCTCCTCGAGGGGTGTATAGCAATTTGGCATCCTGTACTTGTCAGATATGCATTTATAGGGACAAAAGGGCTGATTAACTCCTCCTGCAGTGAGAGTTCAACTCATCTGAGATGAGAATGCAGAATGGAGAGAGAGAGATTCAAATCACTCATAGAAAGTACCTCGTACGTATATGAAATTTGCACGATTTGGAAGATGCTCAAGCGAGCAAGGAATACATAGACGTTCATCGGAGCCTTCAACATCTTTGTAAGTACCAATAGGGCATTCCTTGATACAAATTTCACAGTGAACTTTGAATGAAAATCTAAATCTAGTTTAGCAAATGTGTATCAGTAGTAACTAAGACAACCCAGAGCACACTATCAGAAAACTAAGACAACCCAGAGCACATTATCAGAAAACTAAGACAGACAACCCAGAGCACCAATATTTCAAATTCTAAAATATGGAAGACAAAATCTTGGCCATAGATCTGGAACTCTTTATTGCCACTGTTATTGTTTATTATTCTGTATTATTTAACAATGAACATATGAAAAATAAAATAAATATGAAGTAATGCTTACTCTTGGCACCAGTCCTACTTCATAAAAAAAATCACCCTTCATATAGAAAAACAACATGAAAAAAACCCCTATGATGCAGCATTAATTCCCTGAAGACATGCATGTCACTGAAATGAATAGGAACACCCGTAGGCACTTTTAAGAGAATATTTTGAACTATTTAATGGTTACAAAACTTAATAAATTTAAAATGATACATGCAAAACAACATTGTTAGAACGAGAAAAACCATCATTGAAAGGAGAAAAAGTATTTATCTTGTAGCAAAAGCCTATATAAAATGAAGGCAATACAAGAAAATAATGATGCGTACTCTGCAAAATGTACCATAGAGCCCCTTTGGGCATTTCTTTCCTGTAACTGTGCCCTGCTCCCCAAAAAGACCACCGTTGTCCCCAGCACCTCCACTGCAGATATCATAAATAAGTAATTTACTGTCGTGAAACAGATTTTCTTTAGGGAAAAGGTCCTATTTTAATATTTCTGATAGGTTGTTAACATAATTTCAGAATTTCTTATGAGTTAGAAATTCCTTTTATTTTAAGTTACACTGATTATAGCACAAGAGATCCAAAGATAAAAATGCTTACTTACTGTCTTAAAAGAAAGGGTTTCATGGAGAGAGCTGAACCTCACGAAATGTGATAATAAGAAATAAATTCCCTTTTCCATGGGAATTAGATTATAGTTTTAGACTGGATCTCATCAAAACTTTTCTTGTTCATAAAATACAATTCTATCTTTGACTTTTTTTTTTTATTAATTTCTAATTGGAGCCTGCGTGTTTGGGGTCTTCTTGAGAAGGCAGTATCAAGAAGTATAACACAGGATGCTCCCTTAATTTAAAATGTGGCAAGGTGCAGTCTTACAGTCAGGTGTATTCATGGAGAGAGCTGAACCTCACGAAATGTGATAACAAGAAATAAATTCCCTTTTCCATGGGAATTAGATTATAGTTTTAGACTGGATCTCATCAAAACTTTTCTTGTTCATAAAATACAATTCTATCTTCGACTTTTTTTTTTATTAATTTCTAATTGGAGAAAAGGGAATTAGATTATAGTTTTAGACTGGATCTCATCAAAACTTTTCTTGTTCATAAAATACAATTCTATCTTCGACTTTTTTTTTTTATTAATTTCTAATTGGAGCCTGCGTGTTTGGGGTCTTCTTGAGAAGCTAGTATCAAGAAGTATAACACAGGGTGCTCCCTTAATTTAAAATGTGGCAAGGTGCAGTCTTACAGTCAGGTGTACACCAATTGAACCAAGCACATCCTATTACCCATTGGTGAAAAAGCTGAAGAGGAAAAAAAAATATAAAGTACACATTTTTTAGAATTTATTAAGAAAATAAATTACAATTTATCTTACAAATAACTCCAGACCTAAGACACTGAGTGGAAAAGTAAAAATTCTAAGCCCCGCTGGAAAGTGTTCTAGCTATTACTTCGTCAAGTACAAGTTCTGAAATTCGTATCTTTTAAAAATAAAGACTACACATAGCATTGTGCAAAATGTAATGAATGATAATATGTCAAGAGTTGGTCCAAAAAGAATTTGAATCAAATTTAAAATGAAATATGTAAACTGAACAGGACTCCTCTACGATCTTGATATATTGCAGTCAATAAGAAAATTGAAACATCAGCAGACTCTTTCGCTCGGGTTGATGCATAAATATTCATGGATTATTGAGGGATTAATGCATTTATCATGATAATAGGGGCATACCTATTGTTGATGGCACCACTAACAGTTGCAACTGGAAAATATTCATTCCCAATATCTATCTTAGACCAGTGAAAATGAACTCTCCCACCCCCTCCCCCACCACCACCAAGAGGGCCACCATTGCCCCCAACAACAGATAAAGATGAATTGTCAGCAATCATAAGCTCTTGAAGGAAAAGTAGGATAGTCCCACCAGAACCTCCACCAAGTCCACCAATTAAAGATCCATTCCCATTTCTTGTCGCTTTTCCAAAGCTTTGACCATCAGCCCTCAGAGATCCATGGATATCAAGCTTTAACAGGGGCCACTGGGTAGAGCCCATTACTTTTAAGATGGAAATATGTATTAGAAAACATGATCGAGGTGCAATATTAAAGAATATGCATTTGGTGGAAACACTCACAAATCGATTGATAATTGTTCAGACATTAGAAAACTCCAATGACATGCAAAGTAAACAAAGTAATGGAAGAACTTGTTTTGTGAAACTACATCAGTTTCAGAAACATTTACCAATCATCCCCCCTCCAAACACATGTCCGTATGACTTATCGGGGCCCTGAGCTCCACTTCCCAACTCGCAGGGAAAGTCAGCATTGCCATACTTATGACCACCACTGCATACCCCACCACTGAAATAGCCAGAGCCCCCTCGTCCACCATGCCCAGCACCACTACCAGCTCCATTAGAATAATGTCCCTTTCCAATACCTTCACTGCAACCTGAAAGAGAAGGTCCCTTATTTTTTATTTTTCTTTTTTATAAGTAAAAGTAGTAAGCACGAACATATGTAACTCCTTTTTCCTATAAGTGAACAGCTTAGTTCACAATAACCTTGCAACAACAAAAAGAAACAAAATCTATAGCGTACAAAAAATTAAAGACAATAACTCTTGGCATACTATTTATTACCTAATTCAGATGCCGTAATCAACCCATTGTTATCAACAATTACAGTCCTTGCCCGGTGGATGTGAATTATACTTCCCTTAACAAGGCCGCTCACAAGAAGGTCCTCAACACGACAAATCTGCCAAAGGTCAAATGTAACTAATTAAGAATGCCACATCTAAAATGAAAGTTTTTTTTCCTGATAAGTAAAAGGGTATTACTAAAAGGCACTAAAGGGTGACAACCCATGTACAGAACTATTTACATGACAAAATTCAATAAAGTCTATGAGCTCAATCTTATTTAAGAAAAATGGCCATTGACCCAAAAATGAAGAGTCCACAGCCATCTATCCTTAATAATCGAAGTAGAGCTTTCCACGCCCTCAAAGGCCCTTCTATTCCTCTCATTTCACATCTAACATGATGTATTAACACTATTATGTAGCTGAAACTGTTCCCAACCAAGAGAGCTAAAGCTAAATAACAGAAAGTAATAGAAAAAAGTTAATTGTGAAAAAAATGAAAGACCAGCTCTTGAACCATAAATGGATGGTAGTACAAAAGACATCACAATTTTATAATCTAAACTTGGCTGAAAATACCAATGCATCAGTAAATTGAAAGTGTGACTTCATCTAGTAGTTCAAAATCATAAAATATGGCAGAATATGAATATATAAAGTGTTAGAATTTAAGAGAGTAAAGAGATGTGAGAATTGAAGAGAGTAAAGAGATTGTACAAATGCTTACTTGAGTTCTTATTATTGAGAATACAATTAAGAGTATATATAGGTTGTTAAAGGAAAAAGACATTCCTTAAAACAAGGAAGGAAACATGGCCTAAAGTAAGCCTTAAAACAAGGAAGGAAACATGGCCTAAAGTAAGTCTTAAAACAATGAAGGAAACATGGCCTAAAGTAAGCCTTAAAACAAGGATGAATATATGGCAAGTGTGGGTGAAGTGGAATAGTTAGTGACCTTAATTAAAGAAAAGAATATGGACTTTGCCATCCATTGACAGCCCCCCTCAAATTGATGCAGGTTGATCAATAAGCATCAATTTGCTGTTTAAGAAGCAATGTCGATGGCGAGTGAGCGCTTTGGTGAAGATATCAGCAATTTGTAGGTCAGTGGAAACATGTGGAAGAGTGATAACACAAGCTTCAAATGCTTCGCGGATAGAGTGACAATCGACTTCAATATACTTCGTGCGCTCATGATAGACAGGATTGGCCGTGATCTGAATAGCACTTGTATTATCAGCATGTAGAGGTGTAGGATCAGTTGCAGAAAAATCTAGCTCAGTAAGCAAACCTCGAAGCCAAATAATTTCGAAACAAGCAAGAGACATCGCGCGATACTCAGATTCTGTAGATGACTTAGAAACTCTGTCTTGCTTCTTACTCTTCCATGAGATCAATGCATCACCTAAGAACACACACCAACCAGTAATGGAGCGACGTGTATCAACACAACCAGCCCAATCAGCGTCGCTATAAGCAGTAAGTCGAGGAGAATTGCCTGCAGGAAAGAATAAGCCACGGGCAGAAGTGCCCTGAACATAGCATATGATCCTACGGACAGCAACCAAATGAAGGTGACGAGGGGTTTGAAGAAACTGGCTGACTTGTTGTACTGCAAAGGAAATGTCCGGTCTAGTAATGGTGAGGTAGACAAGACTACCCACCAACTTTTGGTATAAACTAGGATCAGCAAGTAAATCACCCTCCTCTTTGCGAAGCTTGACATTCAGTTCAATGGGAGTATCAACAGAAGTGGCCTCCTGTAGGCCAGCTGTAGCGACCAGGTCACTAGCATACTTATGTTGATTGAGTGAAATACCCGACGGACTACGATGCACCTCAAGACCGAGAAAATATGTAAGAGACCCAAGATCTTTCATATGAAAGGACTCGGAGAGATGGGTCTTGAGCTGGCCAATTAAAACAGAATCGGAACCAGTAATCACAATATCATTAACATAAACTAAAAGAACAACAATACCCATGTCTGATTTTCGAAGAAACAAGAAGTGTCATACTTGCTCTGCTTGAATGAGAATTGTAATAAATTAGTTCGAAATTTATCAAACCAAGCCCTTGGAGCTTGTTTGAGACCATAAAGGGAGCGACGAAGCTTACACACATGTGAGTTTGGAGAAGTAAACAATCCCGGGGGTGGCTTCATAAAAATACACTCTTTAAGATCCCCATGAAGAAAAGCATTCTTGACATCCATCTGATGTAGTGGCCAATCATTGGAAGCAGCAAGAGCTAGAATCGTACGAACAGTGATCATCTTAACCACAGGAGCAAAGGTTTCTTCATAATTAACACCATATTCCTGTTTATTTCCAAGTGCAACAAGCCGAGCTTTATAACGATCCAAACTTCCATCAGATCGAACCTTGACGGAGTAAACCCATTTGCAACCCAGGGGGACTATAGTGGAAGGACAAGGTGCAATGTCCCAGGTGTGATTGGCCTCTAAAGCAGCAATTTCTTCCTGCATAGCTTGTCGCCAACAATCATGCTTGACAGCATGTGAGTAGCATGTGGGAATATCAAAATTAGACAATGCAGCAGTAAGAGCAGAAGCAAACCCATACCTATCCGGAGGTAAAGATATTCGAGAAGAGCGACGTACCAAGTGTTCTGAAGGTGCTGCAACTGACTGGAGCATGGTAGGATCAGATATCGATTGAGCCATCGGAAGAGATTGTGGGCGGGAGCGTCTCGTATATACAACACCTGGTTTAAAGCGAGAGCTGATTTGATGAAGATCTGAAAATTGTTGCTCAAAGGAGGGGAGGACCACCGTAGAAGAAGAGGGCTCAGAGGACATAGGAAAGAAATGTTGATTTTCAAAGAAAATAACATTTCTAGAAATACGTGTACGATGTAAGGTAGGATCATAGCAAACAAATCCCTTTTGACACACATTATATCCCAAGAATGCACATCTAATAGATTGAACAGATAATTTATGTCGCTCATGGGGAGGTAAATGGACAAAACATACACAACCAAAGATACGGAGATTATCATAACTAGGTTGTTTAGCAAACAAGCGGAAATAGGGAGACTCCATGTGTAAGATTTGGGAAGGTAAACGATTAATCAAGTGAGTAGCAGTTTTCAAAGCCTCGACCCAGAACATTGATGGAACAGATGATTCTAACAAGAGAGTACGTACCACATCAAGAAGATGACGATTTTTGCGTTCGGCTACTCCATTTTGTTGGGGAGTAGCAGGACATGAACGTTGATGAATAATACCTTTAGAAGCCAAGAATTCCTTAAACTTAGTAGACAAATATTCACCACCAGAATCTGTGCGTAATATCTTAATAGTCGCAGAAAATTGATTGTCAACATACGCTAAAAAATTAGTGAAAGTACGAAAAACCTCAGATTTAGAGCTAAGAAAATAAACCCAAGTGAATCCGCTATAATCATCAATGAAAGTCACATAATATTTAAATTTTTCATGTGAACTAACAGGGGAAGGTCCCCAAACATCACTATGGATAAGATAAAAGCAGTGAGAAGCTCTACTAGCATGTAAAGGAAAGGGAAGAATTTTGCTTTTACCAAGTTTGCAAGAATCACACTTAAGAGATAAAGAAGAACGTTCTTCTTTATCAAGAAAACCAGAGTGCAATACATGAGATAAGATCTGAGTATTGGGATGGCCTAAACGACGATGCCACACCATACTCAGATTTGGAACATTATTGCAAGCAAGAGACTTAATAGACGAAACTGGAGAAATTGCTGGGACAGATAAAAATAGTGGAAACAAGCGCCCCACTTTAGGTCCCTTCGCGATCAGCTCTCCCGTTACCTGGTCCTGTACAACACAACCATCACTAGAAAAGTTAACAACACAATTGTTATCAACTAATTGACCAACAGAAATAAGATTCGTGGAAAGTTTAGGAGCAAGAAACACATCAGTGAATTTAGAAGAGGCATCTCCGACAGCAGCGATTGGTAAAGAACTGCCATTGGCAGTCTGAATGGCAAATGGACCAACATAGGGTCGAACATGACACAGAGCGGTGGGAATATTCGTCATGTGATTAGAGGCCCCCGAGTCTACGTACCAGAGTTTGGTAGAATTTTTACCTTGAAACCCCATTGCAGATAATGCTGAAATTAGCATCTGTTGCACCATTTCGGGTGTGCAATAATTCGCTGCAGGAGGTGCCGAAACTGGGGAGGCACTGGAAGAAGAGCTAGAAGCTGCGGAGGGTACAATAACAGAAGTCTGAAATGCTTGAGCCTGACGATTCTGTGGGCAGAGACGACATTCTTTGATGATGTGACCCTTCTTCTTACAATAAGAGCAATATTTCTTGGGACAATTGGCAGCAATATGCCCATATTCCTTACAGCAAAAACACTCCAAGTTTTTAGAATGCGTAGGCGATCCGCGTCCTTGGGCAGCATAAGCAACAGTTCTTGGACTACCATAAGATTGCTCCAGAGTGGCTTGAGTACTAAGACGTTGTTTTTCACAAAGTAACTCACCAAAACAAACATCAAGAGAAGGAACAGGAGATCTATTCAGCAGAGAGGAGCGAATAGATTCATATTCCGAGCATAGTTTCATAAGAAATTGATCACGCCATCTAGTCTCGTGGAGTTGCTGAATAGTCGAAAGAGTGGCAACAGGAACAGCCGCTGTAACAAGATCAGTATAGTCAGTCCAAAGAATCGGAAAGGCCGAGTAATAGTCTTGGATGGAAAGACTGCCATGTTGAAAGGTGGCAATTGCATGCTCTAACTGAAAGCGATAAGCATTATTATCTTGATGATAAACCTTCTTCAGATAAGTCCACATGGATTGAGCAGAGCGATGAGTACGCAAGTTGGTGACAATATGTGGCTCCATCGAACCAAGAAGCCAAAACATGATCCGAGCATCAAGCACATTCCAAGAAGGAGAATACCCGACATCCTTCGATTGGTCTGTATTGGATGTTTGTGCAACATCTGTGCCATCGATATGGCCCCAAAGTTCTTTTCTCTTAAGGAAAATTTCAAACTGAAAGGCCCATGTAGAGTAATTTTTGCCCGTAAATTTGACACACACAGGTGCAGAATCCATTGCAAATAAGTGCAAAAAAAAAAAATAGCCCGACCAAAAAAAATGCCGAAACCACCCAAAGCAGAAAAAAAACAAACTGCCAAAGAGATCTGAGAACAAAAAAAACACCGAGAAATCTGAGACCCAAAGCCACAAAACACCTCTCTGAAAATAGAGGATGTCGAGAATGCCGAAACTGCTCAAACCAAAAAAATAAGAGGTGCCGACAACACCAACCCAAAAAGAGAAGACTGAAAAACAACAAAAAAAAAACTTTCACGTCGAGTTCACCGAGAACAATACAGAACACGCCGAAACACGAAACCGAGAAAAATTACAAGCGAGAGAAGAACCTAAGCAACCGGCTCTGATACCATGTTAGAATTTAAGAGAGTAAAGAGATGTGAGAATTGAAGAGAGTAAAGAGATTGTACAAATGCTTACTTGAGTTCTTATTATTGAGAATACAATTAAGAGTATATATAGGTTGTTAAAGGAAAAAGACATTCCTTAAAACAAGGAAGGAAACATGGCCTAAAGTAAGCCTTAAAACAAGGAAGGAAACATGGCCTAAAGTAAGCCTTAAAACAAGGAAGGATGTCGAGAAACTCCATTCCAGAAACATTAAAAATTCGCAACTCTTACAGGAAAAGGCACTAAATCTCTTGGAAATATTATTCACCAGTTCTCCACACATGCATGTGCATGCACGCCAAAGTATATTAAAAAAATAAAAAAATAAAAAAAAAGAACCCAACAGAAGAGTCCAGAAAGGCCACAAACCAGTGGCTGTTCAACCCAAATGCAGGGAATGTTACATTGCACCTACATGTTCGTATATGGCTGTAAGCCAACCCAGGGCAATGGCAGCCCAAATTTCAGGACAACCATTCGAGTTGATGAGCTCTAGAAAAAGTGACCATAGGCAAATCTGATTTTAAAGGAGAGCAATAAGGCCAGCTATGCTTTAAGATATCAAGTGTTAGGTGGTCAGGAACCAACATGTTTAGAATGCATAACCAAAGACGTTGAGATGGACGCGTGACAATGAGAAATAAGTGAAACAATTCATAAAAAAAGGTAAGGGTGGCATTAATGAAAAATAAGTGCAGAAAGGCCAATTTAAATGTTCAGTCATATCTGAGGTAGGTCTATGGAGCACCCTTGAAGAAAAGGTGATTTGATTCAAGGTATTAAATAATTACAGGTAAGTAAAAATTACATGGCTTGAAGTAGTGAAGAAAATTTTAATATTAAGGAATATTATTGAAGATATGACCTTTGTTTGAGTAGGTTGAAGGAAAAGGATTCGCGCAGATAACCCAACTAAATTGTAATAAGGCTTATCTGAGTGGAGTTTGTTTAAAGGTTGATGGTAAAGATTGTGAGAAAATCTGTAAGCTTTCCCTATTCTAATGTTCTAGTCTGCTGAACTGTAATTCTGCCATTTGACCAAAGATTTCAACTGGCTTTCATTAGTTACGGCCTGTTTGGTTCGTGGAAAGGATTTAAGCGGGACTAAAGTAGGACTATAGAGGGATGAAATTAAGGATAGTTTAAAATGATAATACTTGCATCCTTGTCGGGTTCATGGGACTGACTAAATTTACCCCTTGTCTCTCATGTTTGGTTGACAGGTTTATAATTGGTATCAAGGTAGGATAATATGTTAAAAGATAAAATTTCCCTTAATCTCGCCCATCAAATTTAATGCAATCAAATGGCTAATTCCATTCCAAATATTTCAATCAATCCTAGCTGTTGATCCTCATCATCATGGATCCATCATTCATGGGACTATGACGGATTCATGGATCCATATGCAACCTGGAAACTTACATTGACAACCCCAGATTAAAACCTCCTCTTTTAGATACTTCTTTCTCATCTTCGCTCCACTTTGCTTTGATAATCTTACTAAGAAATTACTAAATGTTGGTAGCTGTTTAAACCCAACAAGAAATACATAACAAATTAACCTTTTTTCCATCGATTAAATTGATCAAAGGACCCAAATAATAAAATCCAATCATCTCTCTTTTAAAACATTTAATTCACTTGTAACTCTCTCGGTCTCCGCTAATTTCAATAAGGACATCTTCACCAAAGCTAAAGCTGTCGAGCTTTGAAGCCACTTCGACAAGTACATAGCTGCTAAAAATACCTCATGGCCTATGATATACCTTTCCTTTTGGGTTAGAAAGTGCTGCAAACAGTACCTGATGAAGAGCCCACAGCAAAATGGAAGATCCATGCTGGGCAAATCAAGCAGTCAGTGGCAGCAGATTATCTGCCCAGACAGATCCAGCACAACGGTAGCTGTGGATCTGCCCAAGGAAAAAGAAGATCTGCCCAAGTAGTTCCTGTCCCAGGCCCCCATGGGACACAGAGACCAGGATTAAGGGCCAGTTGGGATTACCCCAATCCAACCCTTAATTTCAACCAAACAATGGGACAGGGACAGAACTGGGATTGAATAAGTCCAATCCCGCCTAATCTTGCTTTTGTACCGTGAATCAAACAAACTCTTAGTACTTAAACATGCTCAGCCTCAACTCTAGGGAAAGTTAGCTTTCCACTTAGTGTTCTTTTCTCAATTTAAGCCTTCCAATACTTTAGATGCAATATTTTACTGAGGCATTCTCCAAAGTTCATAAAATACAAAGGCGTTGTTTGGTACATGCTTTAAGTACAACTTAAAGCAGAAAAAAACATAGTTTTTTGCTTTATTCATATATCAGGAAAAGGAATAAATGAAGAGTGGATACATTAGATCAGAAAAATACATCTTATTTGAAGTATGGCGTACCTGAAGTGAAAAGGATAACGTATAATTGACATGGCAATCATCTGGAGGAATTATCAAATCTATTGGACATGTCTGACTTTCACAAAGAGGTTGTGTAACTCTAGAGAAAAGAATGAGAAATTAAAGATCATAGAAATATTCTGACGCTTAATCTTAGAATACAGAAACCTTACAAGTACTACAAAAAAACAAAATTTTATACTCACACACTTCTGCTGACATCATCATCCAATGGAGCTTGAAGTAAAGAACCTGGCCCAACCTGTGTAACGTAAGAGTTGTGTAACACGCATCACGAAACAGAATACAAGGACATTACCAGTGACAAAAAAATTAAAAAATCAGAATCAATGAAAAAGTTTTTTAAGTTCAAGGAAATTCATTGCAGCTGTTAAAATAAGGAAGAGATTGGAGAATAAACTCTTGTATTATTGATTAAATGAAAAGAACGCAATTTACCCAATATATAAACTTATGAATACTAAGTCTAATAAAACTAGGACACAACAATTAGATAAGATAAATATGATCTAAGCTTACTAGGGCAGTCAGTAAGAATCCAGTTGAGTTGTAATCTCGGGTTTAGGTTAGATATGAGAGAGAGAAAGAGAGAAGAAGATGGAGAAGAAAGGTTTAGGGTTTATTCAATTAACCCTTCACCTGCTAACATATTATTTATATATGAGATAGATAAGTCCAAGTATAAAACTACCCTTCAGGAAAAAATAAAGGAAATAAAAATAATAACTCTTAAACTCCCCCTCAAGCTGGAGCATACAAATCAAACATGCCCAACTTGGAAGACAGCTGCTGGAATGATGTACGAGCAAGAGGCTTTGTGAGAATATCATCAAGCTGATCACCCGAACGAACATATGGAGTAATAAGCTCCTTCCGGAGCAACAAGTCCCAAATAAAGTGACAATCCACTTCAATATGCTTGGTACGTTCATGAAAGACGGGATTATTAGCAATAAAAATAGCAGCCTAATTATCACAATACATCTCCAGAGGAACAGAAACATCAATACCAAGGTCATGAAGGAGAGCACGAACCCACAACATTTCAGAAGCCGTATGAGCCATAGCTCGATACTCAGCCTCAGCACTAGAACAAGCAACAATATTTTGCTTCTTAATCCTCCAAGTAACCAAATTCCCACCAACAAAGGTACAATAACCGGACGTAGACCGCCGATCAGAACGAGAACCAACCCAGTCAGCATCACTAAAGCCAGTGATAGAAAGAGAAGTAGAGGGTTAATACAACAAGCCTCTACCAGGGCTACCCTTCAGATAATGGAGAATACGACAAACAGCATCAAAATGAGGTTGTCGAGGAGCATGCATGTACTGACTAACGACGCCAACGGCATAGGTAATGTCAGGGCGAGTAACAGTAAGATAGATCAACTTTCCAACCAACCGACGATATCGACCAACATCAACAAACAGATCACCCTGTTCACTATCAAGTTTTGCTGCAGAGTCCATAGGAGTATCCACAGGGCGTGAGCCTAAGAGACCAGCTTCAGACAAAAGGTCAAGGATATATTTCCGTTGGGAAAGGAAAAGACCCCGAGAAGAGCGAGCAACTTCAATCCCAAGAAAATATCGAAGAGCACCCAAGTCCTTAGTATGGAACTGCTGGCCCAAATAGCACTTCAAATCAACAATGCTAGTTGAATCACTCCCAGAAACAATAATGTCATCCACATAAACAATCAAAACAATGGTGCCAGCAGTGGAATAACGAACAAAGACAGAATGATCAGAGGTAGAACGTTGGAACCCATATGCAAGAACAACAGCACTAAATCGATCAAACTAAGCTCGAAGAGACTGTTTCAAACCATACAAGGCCTTCTTTAGACGACATACAAGATGGCCATTCCCAGCAACAACATATCCTGGTGGTTGGTCCATATACACTTCCTCCTGAAGATCACCATGAAGGAATGCATTCTTGATATCAAGTTGATACAAAGGCCAAGAACGATTAACAGCCACTGAGAGCAAGATGCAAACAGAGTTTAGGCGAGCAACAGGGAAAAGGTCTCCAAGTAGTCAACACCATAGGTTTGGGTATAGCCTTTCGCAACCAACCGCGCTTTAAGACGTTCAATAGAACCATCAAGAAGATACTTAACAGTATAAACCCAACGACAACCCACTGTCTGTTTTCCTGGAGGAAGGGAAGTAAGCTCCCAGATGTGGTTATTGTGAAGAGCGCTCATTTCCTCATCCATAGCTTGTTTCCAACCAGAAGAAGATAGTGTCTGCTTACAGGATGAAGGAACATAAATAGACGACAAAGAACAAGCAAAAGACTGCAAACAAGGTGAAAGACGACTATAAGACAAGAAATGAGCAATAGGATGTTATGTACAAGTTCTTTTACCTCGGCGTAGAGCAATAGGTAAATCATCGGTGTTCGAGGAAAGAGACAAAACAGGATCCTCAGACCTTGAAGCTGTAGGAACAAGGCCATAAGAAATAACACGCCTATCTTGAGATCGGTGGTATACCTGCAACGGAAGGTTAGAAGGAGCTGAGGAAACCGGAGAAGTGACCATAGGTGGAGACATGGGCATCGGAAGAGTAGGAGAGGGAAAAGAACGCTCCCCCTCACGACAAGATATGAGATCTGAAAATAGACTCACCTTGGGAGGAAAAGAATGAAGTAGACTAAAAAAATGTGACATCAGCACTCACAAAGTAGCGACAAGAATCAAGACTATAACAACGATAGCCTTTTTAAGTATGTGAATACCCAAGGAAGACACATTTCCGAGCGCAAGGAGATAATTTATTCTGACCCAAATCAAGCACATGAACAAAAGCAACACAACCAAAAACCCGATGAGTGAGGGATAAAGGAGGCTGAGCAGGATAAACAAGAGAAAAAGGGGACTTATGATTCAAAACAGTAGAAGACATGTGATTAATGAGATAACAAGCAGTTAAAACAGCATCGCCCCAAAAATGTTTAGGTACCTTCATATTGAACATTAAAGTGCAAGCAATATCAAATAAATGGCGGTGTTTCCGCTCAGCCACACCATTTTGTTAGGAAGTGTGAGAACAACTAGTCTGATGAATAATACCTCTATCAATGCAAAATGAATTCATAATGGTCTGGGTATACTCTAAGGCATTATCATATCGAAAAATCTTAATACACTAATTAAATTGAACAAGAATTTCATTATAAAGTTGAAGAACAATTCTAGGCAATTCAGACCTCTCTTTCATTAAAAACAACCAAGTCATTCGGGAATAATCATCAACAAAAACACAAAATAACGAAAACCACTCAAAGTAGCAGTTCGAGATGGACCCCAAATATCTGTATGAACCAAAGCAAATGACTCAAACTGACGATCATGAGTACTACTAGGAAAAGAACTACGGTGATGCTTCCCTAGCTGACATGCCTCACACTCTAATTTAGACAAATGACTCAATAAAGGAATAACAGTCTTCAATTTAGCCAAAGATGGATGACCTAAGCGGAAGTGCCACTAAAGAGGAGAAACTGTAGCAGACAAAGCGGATGAACTGAGTGATAGGAATTCACCGGGATCCAAAAGATAGAGACCGTCCTTCTCATACCCCGAACCAATCTTCTTCTTGGTCTTGAGGTCCTGAAAAATACAAGAAATAGGAGTGAAAAGAATTTCACACTGTAACACTTTTGTCAACTGACTAACAGAGAGTAAATTAAAGGGAAAATTAGGAATATAAAGACTAGAAGGTAAGGAGAGAGAGGTGGTGGGATGGAGAACATCTTGTCCATGAATAGGCCGAGAAGAGCCATCAGCTAACACGACATAATGATTAGCAGGTGTTAAATCAAAAAAAACAAGATGATAAACCAGAGATATTTTTGGTAGCACCAGAATCAATAATCCATGAAGAGGAAGAAGCTGTGACACATGCAATATTACCTGAATTAGCTAAGGTAGCAGTAGAGGAGGAAGAAGGCTGTAAAGAAGGAAGTGCAATGCGTAAGTGCTGGACGAGAAGCTCGCCAAGTTGAGTACTGAACGTATCACGAGAACCAGAACTAGAAGAAGCAGATCCAACAAAGGTGGGTTGTGACTGTACCATACTTGGAGACTGTGCTACACCATCACTGACTTGATTCACATAATTCGGCTTATCATATTTTTGAAAACAATAAGGTTCAGTGTGATTTGTACCCCCACAATAATTGCACTTCCTGTCACTACGTCCACCAACGTGACCACCACCACCACGAGAACCACCACGAAAATTACGACCACCGCGGAAACCACCACGAAATCCTCCACGGCCTCCACTTTTAGAGACCAAGGCAGGAGTCTCTGAAGAAGTAACAGGGGAACTAATCAAGGGAGAATGTTGTCCTAGGGAAGAATGCAAAAGCCGGGAATAGGCATTAGCAGCCGTAGGCAAGGTCTCACTTGCAAGGATCTGATCTTTGAAGCCACAAAGATCAGAGTCCAAACCAGACAATAAGCCAGCAATCATAAACTCCTCCCATTGCTTCTTCAGCTGCTCTAAATTAGTGGTAAAAGGCCTATGCTGCAATAATTGATCCCACAAATTTTTAAGTGTGCTATAATACTCAGCTAAAGGTTTCCCAGACTGTTTGGTGATGAAAATTTTCTCATAGAGCTCATACACACGAGAAACATTACTCTGATGAGAAAATGAATCTGCAATTGAGTCCCAAATTTTCTTGGAGGAGTCACAAAATTCAACGGTGGTAGCAATATCGAAATCCATACTATGCCATAGCAATCCGATAACAGTAGAGTCCTCACAAATCCAATCTTCATATGTTGGATCACTAGCACTAGGAGGATTGTCTGTCAAATACTTCAACTTTCAATGTGCACATAAATAAACTCTAACTACATGTGCCCAAGCCATGTAATTCAGACCATTCAACTTTTTCAAAGTGATAGATTTAGGCAAATCATTGTTAACATTAAAAATAGGGAGTTTGTCTTTAGTCTTAGTGCTAGATTTCTCTTCTGCCATCTCAAACACAAGGTTCAAACAACAAAAACAGATCTAACACTAAACCAACAGACCCTTAAATCAGTCAAAGAAGCTGTAACAGACTTGAGAAAAAGGCAAACCTCCCAAAACACTTGAGAAATCCACAAGAAGATCAACAAACTGATGGAAAGGCACATAAACAGCCCTCTTTACACAACAAGATGAATTAGAGCAAGGCTACAACCACCATACAGAAGTAGGAAACCAGGAAAGCAGAGGCCAGACTTCAAGAAAAAACACAGCCGACTCTTCAAATCATATAAAAAAAACCAATTGTGATCCAAACATCAAAACAACACCAAAGCCACTCAAGAATCACCTAGTCGACACCCATAGAGACTACCCCAAGCAACAAAGTCGATCTAAAGTCCCAAAAACTAGAGTTTTTAAAAATCGCACTAAAATATAAAAAAAATGGAAGAAAAATTTGAAAACCATACCAAACGACCTCGGATTGCGACGAAACTTCACCAAAAATTTTCCCTGGGTTGGGGGGATCAACTTACCTTGCTGACATCAGCATCTACGTTGATGACGTCAGTAGATCTGTGTTGATGATTTCTTGTTGTACTCCTCGTATATTCTTTAGATTTGTCACACAAGGATCGATTAGGAGGCTTTGATACCAAGTTGAGTTGTAATCTAGGGTTTAGGTTAGATATGAGAGAGAGAAAGAGAGAAGAAGATGGAGAAGAAAGGTTTAGGGTTTATTCAATTAACCCTTCACCTGCTAACATATTATTTATATATGAGATACCAAGTACAAAACTACCCTTCAGAAAAAAATAAAGGAAATAAAAATAATAACTCTAACAAATCCTATTAAGATTCTCAATACTCCCCCTCAAGTTGGAGCATAGATATCATATGCACCCAACTTGTTACAAATAAATCAAACTCGAGAACCATCCAATGGTTTAGTAAATAAATTTGTTAACTGATCCGTCGACTTCACATGGTACTAATCACATTTTGTAAAAGCTTTTCTCAAACAACATGACAATCAACTTCAATATGTTTAGCTCTCTCATGAATCATTGGATTATTTGCAATATGAATAGTTGTTTGATTGTCTCATAGAACTTGACTAGTTAACCTCAAGTTTCACTAACAATTACTTTAGCCAAACCATCTCACAGGTAGTATGCGTCATTACTCTATATTTGAATTCAGCACTCAACCTAGCAACCACAGTTTGCTTATTACTTTTCCATGATACTAAATTACCTCCAACAAATACACAATATCTAGTAGTGGACTTTCATAAGATGAAAAGCCGGCCCAATCTGCATCAGTATAACCTTCAATTTGAGCATGACCATGATTTTGATAAAGTAAACCACGACCAAGAGCATTCTTAAGATATCTCAAAATTTGAATAACCGCATCCCAATGACTAGTTCTTAGAGCATCGAAAAATTAACTAACCATACGAGTTGCAAATGAAATATCAGGCCTAGTAAATAATTCAATTTTCTAACCAAACTCCTATATTGCCTTGGATCAGATAATAAGTCACACTGATCAACTGCAAGTTTTGTGTTGAAATTCATAGGACCATCCATAGGCTTAAACTCTAACATTTCAATATCAATCAACAAATCAAGAACATATTTACGCTGAGATAAAGAAACATCATGACGAGACGTAGCAACCTCAATATCCAATAAGTATCTTAATTGCCCTAAATCATTTATCTGAATTTTAGTACTCAAGAATTGTTTTAGTGCTAGAATTCTTCCTTTGTCATCTGCTATAATCGCCTCACTATGTTTATAAAATAAAGAATAATCTACACCACATCTGTTGAGGCCAAACTTAATTAGTACTTCACTAAACCGACCAAACCACGCTCGAGTAGATTGTTTCAATCCATATAGAGACTTCTTTAATCGACATACTAATGAGCAATAAATCCGAGTGGTTGCTCTATGTATACTTCTTCTTGCAAATCACCATTTAGAAACGCATTTTTCACATCCAACTAATATAAAGCCAATAAAAAGTAGCTGCTAAAGAGAAAAACACACGAACAGACGTAATCTTCAACTGGAGAGAATGTCTCAGCATAATCAATATCATATACCTGTGTATACCTTTTTGCTACTAGGCGAGATTTTAATCTGTCAATAGTACCACCAAGATAAACCTTTACAGTGTAGACTCAGTGACAACCAACAACAGCCCAGATGGAAGAGCAACCAAGTCCCATGTATCATTGGTACTCAAGGCATGTATCTCTTCATCTATAGCTGCTTTCCACCCAGAATGAGACAAAGGTTTTGTAATAGACTTAGGAATAGAGACAAAAGAGACCAAAGCTATAAACGAAGCATGTGAATGAGATAAATGATCATAAGACACAAAATTAGCAATCGGGTGAGCAATACATAAACGTTTATGTTTACAAAGAGCAATAAGACAATCATCCTCAAATGATGAAGAAGGATCGGGATCTGTCAACAAGGAGGCAATTGGGGAAGTAGCAAAGGCGGAAGGTTGCGGACTATGGGAGTAAACTTGTAACGGAGGAGCAAGTGATGAAGAGACTAATGGAGGAAGATCTAGCTATATAAGGGGCATGGGACAAGTAATAGATAAGGAAATGAATCAGCTAAATCTAAGATAAAATGAGACTCAGAGTAATGCAGAGTAGACTCAAAGAATGTAACATTGGAACAAAAAAGTACCTTTGTAGTGAGGGACTATAATACCGATAACCTTTCTGTGTACGAGAGTAGCCTAAGAAAATACACTTTATAGAGTAGAGATCAAGTTTGTCATCTCCTGGACAAAGTTGAAGAACAAAACAAACAGATCCAAACACACGAGGAGGTAAGTGGAAGGCAACATCTCAGCACAAAAAATAGAAAACAACTCAAAGCAGTCTTTCATTAAATAAAACCAAGTAAGTCTAGAATAATATCCAAAAAAGTAACGAAATACCGAAATCTAAGTTTGGAAGTCACACAACTTGGACTCCAAATATCGTAATGTACTAATATAAAAGAACTAGACACACAATTATTAATTCGGGAAGGAAACGACACACGATGATGCTTACCCAATTGACACGACTCACATTCTAAAGACGAAACCTGACGCAAAATAGAAAATAACTTTTTTGAGCTTCTCTAAGGAAGGATGACCAAAACGACAATGTACATGAAGTGGGGACATGTCAATCGAGCAAGCAGTGGGTGATAGGATATGTTCAAAGTAATACAGGTCGTTCGATTCATGCGCTCCACCAATTGTCTTTTTTTTTTTTTCAAATCTTGGATAAGAACAGAATCAAGAAAAAAGGTAACAGAACAGTTAAGACATTTTGTAACCTGACTAACAGATATCAAATTATACTGAAAAAATGGAACATAAAAGACAAATGATAAAGACATTGAAGAACTAGGGTGCACCGTGCCAATGCCACTAGCAGTGGTTTTGCCAATGGTTTTAGATCCATTTGCAAGAGTAACATTAGGCAAAGAAGAAAAGTGATAAAAACTAGAGAAAACATCAATGGTACATGACGAATGATTAGTAGCTACAGAGTCAAAGACCCAAGGTCTAGATGAAGAGTTACTAGATGATAGACAAGCTTTTGATGTACCTTTCTAGGTGGAAAGGGCAATCGAGGAAGATGTCCGGCTGGCTGCCTTATACTGTAAGAACTCATCATACTAATCTTTGAAAACTGTCTAAGAAATTGAAGGCACGAAATTTGAGGTAAGTCCATACTTAATAGAATCAGAAGTCATATCATTAGCAACCATGGGACGACCAACTAACTTCCAACGTGTCTCCCGAGTATGCCCAAAACGATGGCATTACGTACATTGACAAAGTGAACCTCGACTACGACCAACTAGCTTCCAACGCTTCCAACACGTCTCCCAAGTATGCCCAGAATGATGGCAATACGTACATTGACGACCAAATTACCACCACGTCCAAATAAAGTGCTAATATGAGGACTCGGATGGGGACACACATCAGATATAGTTTTAGATTACATTGTGAATTCCTAAAAAAAGGGAGAACACAAAAAAAATTCCTCCACGCGGAAGTTAGAGTTACGAGGAAAAAGAGTTGAACATACTGCTTTTTTTTTCTTTTTGCTACTTGTGAACAGTGATCACGGTTTTTTTTAGAAGGAAGAAGAAAATTTGATTCAGTATCACAAGAGAGATCTTGCTATGACACCGTGTTAAAATAAAGAAAAGATTGGAGATGAAACTCTTGTATTATTGATTAAATGAAAAGAATACAATTTATCCAATATATAGACTTATGAATAATAAGTCTAATAGGACTAAGACACAACAATTAGATAAGATAAATATGATCCAAGCCTACTAGATACTCATTAAGAGTCCTATTAGGATTCTCAACAGCAACATTTGTAAAATGTTGGTCACATAAAAGGAAGATATGTTTGTTCGTTTGGCATTATAAAGAAATGCTGGCTGGCACTTAATAATTCTCATGAATCATCAAGTTCAATACAAGTTAAAGCCAAGTGCAGAGTGCTAAAGAAAATCTATAAGGTGAGACTGTCACAGAGGTTCACCTTATGATTAACATTTATATTAAGTACAAGAAAGACGAGGACAGAAAAAGAGAAGGTTGGTCTCTTAATCATTATGTTCGCTTTACTTGCTTTAATTCAAAGAGGCGAAGATATGAAGAAACTGCACTTAAACTTTACAGCAAGAGAGAACAAAAGAGGGGGTTTAGAGAGAGATGAGATGAGATTAGAACCAGCATACTCTGCCAACAGCCATCCATCTAAATCGGTGCTTCTAACAAAAAACAGAGTACTCATATAATATAAACATTTAATAACATGCAGGAATATGTAAAATAAGAAATTATCAATCATGTTAATGTGCTAAAGTCTTACAGTCACGTTGTAAAACAGAGATAAGGATAGTCGCTGGCCTTTAATTGCATCACCATGACCAGTCAACTTCAGCAGTCCTTGACCATAGACACCCAAGTTTGCATTTGAACTAATGACGAAGTTTTCCTACAAACAAAGAAATTACAATAACACTATTAGATTTTTCAATTACTCCAGAACAATATTTATTAAAGGGCAAAGAATATAAGATGAATTTAAATCATTGTACCCTAAGAACAACAAGATTCCTGACTTCAAGGACAGAAGAAGTGACAACAGTATTTCCACCACCATCAATTTGAATCTTCGAGTTCCACATGAGTAACATTTTGATGGCAACTCTAAATGCACCAAAAACCTTCATTTCCAACAGGATTATTTTAGATAAACAATGGAAAGAATAGCACAAACCTTAATGAAGGTTGAATAATGAAATTCAGAACATATCCTCAAAAGGAGGGAAAAATATCACATAATTTTCAAGTATTTCTAGTATACCTAAAAAACACTAGTCACAAAAGGTTGTTACAAATTCCAAAATTGTTCTGTTTCACTACATATATATCAAGTGCACTGTGTCGGGACATCTTTTAATCTTCAAAAAAAATTGACCAAACAAAACCAAGTTTACAACATTAGGCTCCAAGTATATGAATATATAGCAACAGACTTCGAGTTCTACATGAATGCAAAAGACAGTATCAAAATTCTTTTTCTACAGATTAAAGCAAAATTCAAAACATAACAAGATGTCATGCAAGGTACAAAGTCATTTCATCTTATTGTCATGGAAACATTAAAAAAATGGTGTGGCTATAAGCTAATCATGTATGGCATGTATCACACGATAAATGAGGACACAAAACAGATTGCTGTTATCTGAAATTCTCAAACATAGGGGTCCAAATTTACTCTCTTCAATGGCAAGGCTTATATAGAAATGATAGAAATATTTACAAAGTCTATGATTGTTCATGTAATAATCTATTTTATTTTTCTCAAGATATTTATACAATGTGATTTTCAAGATCAGAGAAATAAAATCTAATGAAGTTTTTGGAAAAGTAATTAACAAGAAATATAACTCAAATAAAAAGCAACTCATAATGCAACGTACACTCAACCCGACTTAAAAAGCTCTAAAAGTTCTAATAACTTGGGGACTTGGGGCCAGATACAGGTTCATAACTCAGCCCTACCAATACTAAATGATAATAATATATAGAGTATTTTGACTTACAGAAAAATAATATAGAGCATTAATCCAAATTTTTTAATTTGACACAAACATTGAAGGAACATAAACGACCAGCAAAAATAACATACCTTTATGATGGAATCACTCATCAAAAGCTCTTCTGCCACAAGCTCAAATTCTGAAACTGGATACGCAGACAATCCAAAGACGATGCTGCCTCCACGATATAGACTGATTTGACCTCTGACCTTCACAATCAGAAAGTTAAAAAATATCAAGAAATATGCTTCACTGTAAGGAATTGTTCAAGCAGTAGAGATCAAAGACACTTCTATGTAAAACTATATTTTAAAGCTAGAATATCAATCAGGGGATATTTTCACAGAGACTAAGGATCTGCAGTGGTTTAGGTCAAACTTCCAAACCGATTGAACCAGCCCCTTTGGATCTGTTTGGTCGGTTCTACCAAGTCCGCGGTTTGAAAATGGTCAGTTATGGTTGACATTGTTAGGTATCAACCCTGAACTTGAACAAAATGCAAAGCAGTAAGTAAGAATGAATCAAATAGACGTAACTGTACTCTGCAAAAAGACAGTTTGCCCATTCTATTTTCTATTTTTTGAAAGGCCACTTCGATGCGTGCTATTATTATGGTAACTAAATAGGTGCATAACCATTATAGATGCATCACTACCCTCAACCAATCATAGCCTTTAAGTCTATAAAAACAGAAAATGGATCACATTATCAGATGGCAAAACCTAAATTTTAGGTCATGCATTTTTTCTATAACTTCTTTACTTTGATGATATGTCATGAGACAGAAGTCCTAAGTCAATAGCAAATCGGCTGGCCTGCACACTCAGCCAAAAGACTCCAAAGATCAAAATGTCTCGCTAGCATGTAACACTGATGAGGTGACACATGTCCTGGGGACAGTAAAATGCTTTGCTTACCTTCAAGTGACCCACCTGCAAAGAGGAGGGGACAAGCCTGGTTCCTTACTACAAGTTACAAACACCAAGCAAGGCATTATAGAGTTTCAAACCTTATAAAGCACAAAAATTGCCACAAAGATACAAGAAACAATGAATAAGGGTATAAATATCCAGATAGAATATGAATGCTAAATGCTCAACCATTTGTGGAAAAAGAAATGCATCTGGAGACAATATATTCAGATAAAGGAAATTCTTGTGACAACTTTCTGCGGCATATAAAGAGAACAATACAATATGATCAATTTATTAAAAGTACTATTTAAAAAGAATAAGATTAAGTCACCTGAACTCTGGTCCAACGCAGAGGAACCAAGACTTTTGCATTATTTTCCACAAACACATTTGACCATAGAGGGATCGTAGGAAAATCAAGCAAAGGAGTTTCTGTCTCTGTCGTGACATTATCATTTCCAACTCTCAAACTCAGTAAATCTGCATTAAAATACGTACCAGCTGCTCCAGCATTCCCAGGACAACCAATACTCAGACCACCTGCCACAACAAAAGCACCTAAGCCTAGCAGAAAACTCCATCTTCCCACAACAAACCTCGACACAACTAGAAAGTACGTATTAAATAAGCTATGCTTTTCTCGAAATGTAGAACACATAACTTGTTGTTCATGAACCCAAAAACAAATACTCAATGCATAGGAACAATCAAGAAGAAATATACAAAGATATCTAGCATACAGTGAAAAAACTTATATGTTTATCATCCTTTATGTTGGTTCATTTACACATATGGAGCTCATTGAGACCGTCAAATATGTATGAATATTTTAACTAGTACATTTGGTATTGGCATTGGTGTAGCCTATAATCTCATCAAGATTGTTAAACTGTAGACAGATATCACTTCTCATTGGGTCTTAGAAAGAAAAAGATATAAATATTTTGAACGTAAATTTTTTTATAGTAATTTTGAACATAAACAATATCAAGTAAATTACTTTTTCTTTGATTTCTTTGAGGCAAGATGTCAATTTTTAAGGTTAAGTTTGCATTGAACATGAATATATCTTTATTTAATCATTGAATCATTGGAAAAAATATTCAGCCGACATGAGTTTGCCCTCAAACTTTGTGAATGAATAATTTATCCCTATGTAGTAATCATTATTCATGAATCAAGTTTAGACTCTTACATAAGAATGAAATATTTAGCACTTGACTAATCGTTGCTTCTACAACCAGATTCAGTGTGATCAGTACAAACCATGCACAGTAACTTTAACATCTTCTTGTATGCTGTAACAATCCAGAGATATTCTTCCTCCGCCACCTCCACCCCATCCCCTCCCACCTGCTGCACTTATGGTACCATATCCCTTCCTACAAAATCAAAGAAGGATGCAAACAGTTAATGTCATCTAACTCTTTTTTTATCAGCATTCATGTCATCTAATTCATAAGTCTACTAATATGATTTGTTAGTTTGTAATGTGTCCAACATCAACAACCCGTTCTGTATCCCTACAAAAGTCGAAAATAATAAAGTCCAATACAGGAAAGGTTCAAAGTAAAAATAAAAATAAATAAATAGTAAACGAACTCTGATCATAGATTGAATTTCAATACTACAATATTTTAGCGCCCATTTACATTAACAATTACATGTGAATCTTAAACCATTTATGTATATGCTTGAGATATATCTTACTCATTTTTTTCTATTATTACGACTTTCTTACCAAGTATACCAACTACATACTCATTTGAAACATATTTTACTTTTATAATTATTAGACTACTCCTATAAATTTTTTAATTTTTTTTTCAAAGAAACTGCATTGCACATATTACACGACTAGTGATACACATATAGTGAGAAGTTAATGAGCTTTAAAGTAAGAGCCTTTAGGTTGTTCCGTAGCAACAAACTGAGCCAATCAAGACCCCGTCCTCTTCTTAGAAATTGTTAACAATTCACTTTCCTTATAAATGTGTTTCCTATTTTGTAGTTTCCTGGTTTCCTTTATTGTAAGATACTACAATATAAATACCACGGGAGGGAGAGTAACAAATTAGTTTTCTCTCATCACCCATTCTCCTAAAACTTTTCTCTCCTCTTCCTCCTTTATTTTCAACTTGGTATTAGTGTAGATTTATTTTTTTGCCTTAGGGTTCTTAAAAAAATAATTAAATTTGACATCATGCTGATGCCATCATGGCGTCAGCAAAGTTGGATCGGGTTGAGATTTTACCAATAGGAGCGACTCTTTGAGAGGAACAAAACCCATCAATCAATTTTATGATCCGATTATTCTAGACCATCGATTTGAGTTTTTCCTCTCAAAATTTCCTCTTTTTTTGTGGAATTCTACTTGATCTGGCTTGGATTATGGTTCAAACACCACAGAAGGGTGCGCCTACGGCATGAGTATGTCTCCACAAAATTTTTTGACACTAGATCGTGATTTGGAAGCTTATTAGTGGCTGTTTGCCTATTTTTTTCTGATCGGTGGTGCTGTTTTTAGGGCTGTTTGGCTATTTTTCTGATCGGTGAAGCAATAATCAGGTCTGTTTTGCCGTTTCTACCTATTCTTGAGGTTTTGGAGTAGTTTGTTAGATCTTTGTTAGGTATTTTCACAGTTCATCAGCATGTATTGCTTCATCATAGGTTAATATAATCTTTATTCGAGTTTTATTTCCCTTATTTTAGTGGCTGATCTGGTTTATGTAGTTGTTTATTGATTCGTTATTGTGAAATATGTTTTTTTAGGGTAATCCCAATGTCTGAGGATAATTCAGTCTCACAGAGTTTTGGTAATGGGGATCTAGGCTTGGGCACTATCCCCAATGACACACCCACTCTACATATTACTTCAATCAAACTGAATGAAAAAAAAGAAAAAACTACCTTACTTGGTCACAGTCAGTTACTCTTTTCCTTAAAGGAAAAGGAAAAATGGGATATCTTACTGGTAGCATTAAGAAAACCAACTGAGGATGATCCACTGTATGGGAAATGGGAATTTGAAAATTCCATAATCATGTCTTGGTTATTGAATGCCATAGAACCTGATATTAGTAATAGTCTCATGTTCTTCAACTCTGCTAAAGATATTTGGCTGAAAACTCTACCTAGATATTCGAGTTGAAGCAGCAGATACATGGCATGGCTCAAAAGGAATTATTAGTCTCTATTTATTTTAACCAGCTTCGTAAACTACGGCATGAATTGGATCTCTGTTAGGATCTCCATATGGTGTGCACTGCAGATGCACAAAAGATCCAAAAACGCTTAGATCAAGATAGTGTTTGAATTTCTTGTTGGGTTACAATCTGGACCAGGTCCAGGTTCAAATTCTAGGTAAAGAACCTTTGCCATCCCTTTCAAAGGTCTTTGCCTCTGTTTAGAATGAGGAGAGTTGACAGAGTGTGATGCTTTCTCCTGTCTCTTCCTATATCTCATGCCTCTTCAACACTGGTGTCATCTTCCTATCGCCCCTCACACACTACACAAGTGGATGAAAAAGTTAAGTTATTTTGTGATCATTGTAAAAAGCCTCGTTATATGAAGGATACTTGTTGGTACTTCTCAACCAGCTAATAATGGTTCTAGACCCTCTCGTGCTCATCATACTACATCTGTAAATGAGACTCCTTCTGATGGTCTTTCTATGTAATTTAACTCCGGATTTTTGAGTCAAGAGGACTTCTAAAAAATCTCATTCAAGTAAATTCTACTGTGGCTCTCAAAGCATCCTCTAATCCCTCTGATCCTTGAGTCATTGACTCAGGGCCACTAATCATATGAGTGGTGAGTCTACTGAATATATTTTCTATACTACTTGTTCGGGTAAAGATAAAGTTAAGTTAAACTTGTTGATGGTTCTTTATCCTCCATTGCGGGCAAAGGCTCAATTCCTGTTTCTTCTAAGATGATGTTATCTTCTATTTTACATGTTCCAAATCTTGCTACTAACCTTTTATCCTTAGTAGTACTACACAATCTCTTAATTGTAGTGTTGACAATTTTCCCTTCCCATTGCATCTTTCATGACATGACAACAGGGAGGACGATTGGCAGAGAAGGATGGTCTTTATTATCTAGATTCTGCTGTCTACGAGTTGGCTCAAGCGATGCAAGCTCATCATTCTACTAGTCATGAGAAGTCTTTTGATTTAGTGTGGTTTTGGCATAGACGCTTAAGGCATCCACCTTTTGCGTTGTTGAAATGTTTATTTCCGTCTTTATTTTCTCATTTGGATGTATCTTCATTTCAATGTGATACTTGTGAGTTTGCTTAACATCATCGTGTTACATTTCCATTAAGTTTTAATAAAAGTTTTATGCCATTTACTATTGTTCATACTGATGTTTGGGGTCCCTCTCGTACTGTATCCATCTCTCGTTTTCGATGGTTTGTGACCTTTACCAATGATTGTTTTCGTACCACATGGGTTTATCTTATGAAAGCAAACGGTGCGGCGTTTTCTATCTTTAAAATCTTTCATCGTATGGTTCAAACTCAGTTTAATACTTCCATTAAAATTGTTCGTTCTGACAATGGCAAAGAGTATTTTAACGGTGGTCTTTCTTCGTACTTGGAGGAACATTGCATAGTTCATCAGTCCACTTGTGTAAAAACTCCTCGACAGAATGGTGTTGCTGAACGTAAAAATTGTCATCTTCTGGAGGTTGCAAGATCTCTTATGCTTCAAATGCATGTTCCCAAACCTTATTGGGGTGATGCTGTGTTGACAGCTGCATATCTCATAAATCGTTTCCCTTCTAGGGTACTTGATTTCAAAACACCATCTGAGACATTGTCCCCACCATATATGTCTGCTCCTTTTATTGTCCCTCCACGAGTTTTCAGTTGTACTTGTTTTGTTCATGTTCACAGTCAATCTCGTAATAAATTAGATCCCGTTCCTTCAAATGTGTTTTTCTTGGTTGTTCGTCTACTCAAAAAGGCTATAGGTGTTTTCATCCTCCTAGTTAACGTTTTGTTTCTATGGATGTGACATTATTTGAATCTCATCCATACTTTTTACCATCTGAGACTCCTCTTCTGGGGGAGTGATGAGTCTTAAATATTGCATATTTTAGACCCTTTAACTTATATTTGTTATGCTCTTAGTTAGTATTATTTTACTTTATTTTACGTTTTTCTTGTGTTTTGTGTGTTTTTACAGCTTTGTGGAGAAAGTGCAGCATTTCAGGTTAATTTGAAGCTTCTGGAGACATTGCGCTCGATCGCAACAGATATGCGATCGAGCGCACCAGCGCTCGAGCGCACCTGCCTTTGAACGAGCGCATGGTCAACATCCCACATCGAAATAATTGAAGTTCAGTGCATTTGCGATCGATCGCAACAGACATGCGATCGAGCGCACATGAGATCGTGCGCACAAGACATGCGATCGATCGTACCTGCGATCGATCGTACCTGCGATCGATCGCACCACACTGCGATCGAGCGCACACGGGCCTGTATCCCACATCGTTTCTGCAACCTGTTTTACTCCGGGTCTCCCCCTATATAAACACCATTTGGCTTCATAATCCAACGTACAATTCCTGAGCCACTTTGGTGTTTACCGGTGGACATCCGCTAGCATTCTGGTGGATCCCGAAGGCATTGCTACCACGAGGGGAAGCGCCGCCCGGCAGCGAGTGGAATTTCTCCCATGTAAAGTTGTTTATTTATTTCTTTATATTCAGTTGTTTTAGTTTAAATGTTTAGCACTTTTTATTTTAGTTTTATAGTTATGAGTGGCTAGACTCTTCAGCTAAGGTTGAAGATGAAGCCCCGCCGTTGTTTGGCGTAGTAGTTCAGATTTGCTTGTACAAATCTGACAATTTTTAGTATAAATGTTCTGTCAATTATTTGAGTTAATCTTATAATTGATTGAGTTTAAATTGTCTGTTGGATTTTCTTTGTGTTTCATCTGATGGATACATTGAATGCTTTTCGATTAAATTGGATTCCCTTTGTGATTTGTTAAGAGCGGATACATCGGGTGCTTTTGGTTTAGTTGGGATATTCTTTGTTTTTTGTCTTATAGTTGGATTCATAGAATGTTTTGATAGGCTATATTTTTAGAACATGTATGCTTAACTTCGGTGGGGTGGATTCGGAAACCTTAGTGCTTTTTATTATTAGTTTTAAAATCAATTTAATTTAGTTTTAATTTATTTTACAAATTATCATTCAAAATTCGGAACTAAGTTAAGATAGAGTTAATTTAGATTGAAAATATACTTTCACAACGCAATTCCCTGTGGATTCGACCTCGCACTTGCACACACTATATTGCAAACGACTCGTGCGCTTGCGAGTAATTTAAAACTCACAACAAGTTTTTGGCGCCGTTGCCGGGGAATTGTTTTGTTTGTGAAAATTTTTGGTCTGAATTGATTTTATTTTTCTACTAGTTAGTTATCAATTTAAAAAAAAAATTAATAAAAAAAAATTAATTAAAAAAAAAATCATGTGGATGAATCCAGCGCTGGTTTCACAGTCTTTAGAGGACGCCCTCAAGGATTTCATTAAAATGACCGGCCCGTCCCTCAATGCTGCCAACACATTCAATGTTGATAGCTGTTCCATCTGTGCTAGTCCTATGCATCTAGCACAGAATTGTCCATCAATGCCGGCTTGTGCCGAGTACCCCATGGAACAAATGAATGCTTTCAATGACTGTTGTTGGGAATCAAATGGATCTTACTCCGAAACATACAATCCAGAGTGGTGGAACCACTCTAATTTTTCATGGGAGCAGAACCAACTGATGAATCAGGGAGGAGCCCCTTATAATCAATACCCTCCCGAATTTCCTCCACCAATACCAAGTTATGCCTATCTAGCACCATCACCCGCTTACCAAGCTCCCATTCAAGCGCCAGCGTCGGTTTCACAATCATTGGAGGACGCTCTCAATGATTTCATGAAAACGACTAGCCAATCTATGAGTGAAGTGATGAGTGCAACCATAGAAAACACCCAAGCAATTGCCGAGCTAGAGAGTCAAATTGATCAAATCGCAAGTTACGTGGGTGAAGGAGAGGAAAGAAAGTTCCCCAGTCAACCTGATCCTAACCCAAAGGAACAGTTTGCGGTGGGAAATTTATCAACTCCTATACAAGGGCAAGAAAGTGGCAACAAAGAAAAGAGAGATGCTGAGCCATCTACAGCCACACCTATCATTAAGGATCTCCCTAGGTCGTTTTTACCTAAAGCGCCTTACCCTGAGAGATTACAAGCGCCCAAGAAAGGAGAGGAGTTTGAGGATCCCCTGGAGGCATGCTTTGCTCACTTTGGAGAGGACTTGAGCTTAGATAAGTTACTCGAGGAAGTGAATGCCATTTTGGAGTCTGATCCTCAGAAGAGTAGTGAGACGGAGGAGATTATGGATGAATCACGTATTGAGGACCCCATGGAGGCATGCTTTGCTCAATTTGAAGAGGATTTGGGCTTAGATAAGTTGTTTGAGCAAGCTAATGCTACTTTGGAGTCTGCACCTCTAAAGATCAGTGAGACGGAGGAAACCACAACACCTGAACCTCACAAGAAGGAACTTAAGCCTTTACTGGATAATCTTGAGTATAAGTTCCCAGGTCCAGCAGATTCTTTGCCTATAATTATAGCTTTAGATTTGGGTGATGCTCCAGAGGAGAAATTATTGGACGTCTTAAGAGAGCATCAGGAAGCTATAGGCTGGACTATTGAAGATGTCAAAGGAATCAACCCCTCGGTGGTGACGTACATGATACAGTTGGAGGAGAATGCTAAGCCATCGAGGGAGCCACAAAGAAGGCTCAACCCTACTTTGCAAGAGGTTGTGAGGGCGAAAGATATTAAGCTGTTAGAGGCAGGGATCATTTATCCCATCTCTGATAGCAAGTGGGTGAGCCAGATTCCAATCGTGCCCAAACGTGCTAAATTTACGGTAGTAAATAAAGACAACAAGTTGGTTCCAACTCGAGTGCAGTCAAGATGGAGAAAGTGTCTAGACTACCGTAAATTGAATGCTGCCACTAGGCCTGATCATTTTCCATTCCCATTTATTGATCAGATGGTGGAGAGCTTAGTTGGGCCTGTTTACTAATGTTGGGTCTGGCTGAAGACGTTAAACTTAGCGCTCATGGGAGGCACCCCACAGCTTATCTTTTCTTTTGTTTATTTATTATTTCGCATTTTTATGATTAATATTTGTTTCCAGTATTTTTTGTTTTCCAGTTTTTATTTTTCAGGGACAAAGCGTACTTCAGTTCAAGTTTGGGGGTATGCTATGAGCCATACCAGTCCAGATAGTTCTCCATATCTCAGGTCAGCTCTTTCCATATTAGTCGCACATTGGGGTCAATGTGTAATTTAAGTTTGGGGGTATGGGAGACACATCACACACTTTGTCCTAATTTGTTGTCTTTTCGTCATAGAGATAAATGCATGTTCATGTTATCGTGAAATTTTAGTTGATCTAAACATTTTCTGTGATGTGATGTCATTGGTGAGCTTAACATTTTGAACACATGATCTGGTGATAAATTTTTAAAATTTAGTTACTTACTTTAGGCATTTTGAGAATTCACATGTTTGATCTAATCTCACACGAGCACATTAGCACAAATTATGTGAGGTATGACACGTGATTTTAATGTGTATTTTTCCTTATCTTAACTGAAACTGGATGACTTGTTGGATGAACTCTTGGGCATAGGAAAATAAAAAAATAAAAAAAAAAAATTTATCAATAAACTTTTCGCTGAGTAACTGGACTTCTTGCCTCAGTAAGCAGTGAGTGTTCACGTCAAAAGGTGAAATTTTGCTTGGTAATATTAAGGTCGGTTTAATTTCGTAGCCTTTTTGACTCGAGTTAGTAAGTCCTTAGGGGTGTCTTTACACCTAATGCCCTAAAACCATCTGGTTTGGGAGTCATTGACTTAACACTCGCTACATGGGTCAATTAGAAAGCTCAAGGGAACTAAGCATAGCCGTGCCTTAATAATAAAAAAATAAAAAAAAAGTGAATAAAATAAAAACTATGCCTTTTCGTTCATTTTTGATGGGAAATTCAGTGAATCTTGAGACATGGAGACCTTACACATTAGAGTTACTTGGAAGCTTCATTTTTATATGCTAATTCACCTTACACTGATTCAAGCTTGTGATGCCTTATCCTGCATTTTGTAAGTAATTAGATTTTAACATTTCTATTCATTGCGAAGATGGGTTTACCTTTTTAAGCTTGCTTATGAATGAATATCATGGTGATGTGTGCTCCTTAAATTTTTGGATACCATGAGTGATGACTTTATCTTTATGTTCTTTGTTTTTCATTGAGTCTTTTATTTTGTTTTGCTAAGGGACTAGCAAAATATAAGTTTGGGGGTATTTGATGAGTCTTAAATATTGCATATTTTAGACCCTTAACTTATATTTGTTATGCTCTTAGTTAGTATTATTTTACTTTATTTTACGTTTTTCTTGTGTTTTGTGTGTTTTTACAGCTTTGTGGAGAAAGTGCAGCATTTCAAGTTGATTTGAAGCTTCTGGAGACATTGCGCTCGATCGCAACAGATATGCGATCGAGCGCACCAGCGCTCGAGCGCACCTGCCTTTGAACGAGCGCATGGTCAACATCCCACATCGAAATAATTGAAGTTCAGTGCATTTGCGATCGATCGCAACAAACATGCGATCGAGCGCACATGAGATCGTGCGCACAAGACATGCGATCGATCGTACCTGCGATCGATCGTACCTGCGATCGATCGCACCACACTGCGATCGAGCGCACACGGGCCTGTATCCCACATCGTTTCTGCAACCTGTTTTACTCCGGGTCTCCCCCTATATAAACACCATTTGGCTTCATAATCCAATGTACAATTCCTGAGCCACTTTGGTGTTTACTGGTGGACGTCCGCTAGCATTCTGGTGGATCCCGAAGGCATTGCTACCACGAGGGGAAGCACCGCCCGGCAGCGAGTGGAATTTCTCCCATGTAAAGCTGTTTATTTATTTCTTTATATTCAGTTGTTTTAGTTTAAATGTTTAGCACTTTTTATTTTAGTTTTATAGTTATGAGTGGCTAGACTCTTCAGCTAAGGTTGAAGATGAAGCCCCGCCGTTGTTTGGCGTAGTAGTTCAGATTTGCTTGTACAAATCTGACAATTTTTAGTATAAATGTTCTGTCAATTATTTGAGTTAATCTTATAATTGATTGAGTTTAAATTGTCTGTTGGATTTTCTTTGTGTTTCATCTTATGGATACATTGAATGCTTTTCGATTAAATTGGATTCCCTTTGTGATTTGTTAAGAGCGGATATATCGGGTGCTTTTGGTTTAGTTGGGATATTCTTTGTTTTTTGTCTTATAGTTGGATTCATAGAATGTTTTGATAGGCTATATTTTTAGAACATGTATGCTTAACTTCGGTGGGGTGGATTCGGAAACCTTAGTGCTTTTTATTATTAGTTTTAAAATCAATTTAATTTAGTTTTAATTTATTTTACAAATTATCATTCAAAATTCGGAACTAGGTTAAGATAGAGTTAATTTAGATTGAAAATATACTTTCACAACGCAATTCCCTGTGGATTCGACCTCGCACTTGCACACACTATATTGCAAACGACTCGTGCGCTTGCGAGTAATTTAAAACTCACAACAGGGAGCATTTAGGTGAAGAGCAATCACTGTTTCTTGTCCTTCCTACAATGATGTCTAAGTCCCCTTTAGTGGTTGAAGAGGTGAGCAATGAAAAACCAGAATTGCCTGTCACTGTGAAGGAAATTGATAGAGAGAGTGAGCCAATCAATGTGGAGCTCAAGGTATATTCAAGTAGACAAGATGGATAAGATCATTCCCCATACTCCCACTTGCCAATCAGAATTCCTGGAACCAGGTGAGTCCTTTAAAGTACTTAATTTTTTATCCTAATCTTGACTCTTATATTGCCCTTCGTAAAGGTACTAGGGCTTGTACTCAGCATCTTACATCCAACTTTGTTTCATATTGTCATCTCTCATCATCTTATCGTGCTTTTGATCCCAGTTGTCTTTTGTTTCTATTCTTCATAATTGGTAGGATGCTTTTAAAGATTCTAGGTGGAGAGATGCCATGTCTGAGGAGATGAAAGCTTTTCAGAAAAACAATACTTTGTATCTCACTTGTTAACATTTGTGTTTAAGGTTTAGACAGTGATTAGGGTTTCGAGAAAGAAAGGAAATAGAGAGATAGTAAGCAGTAAACTGGTTACTAACCCTAAGGTTAGTAGTCATATATATAGAAAACTTAATATTATGAAATTACATCAATACCCTTAAACCCTAATACTCTCAACACTCTAACACTCCCCTTCAAGTTGGAGCATACTCCAACTTGTTACAACGATATCCATCCAATATATTACAAATAAATTCAAACCCAAATAACAGCGAAACTCATAACAAATCGGGGCAATTAGGCCCAAGACAATAGTTAGGTCACCATGTCGGTACCAACTAACGATAATGGATCAACACGATCCATGAACAAAGTCTGGGGACATCGAACAAACAAGACCCTCCACTTACGGGTCAACAAGACAACAAAACGGACTGGAACGAGCTGCTTTATATGGGCTGAATCCACAAAACGGGTTGGATTGTGTCAAGAAGCAAATCTGACTTGGATTCGGGTCAGGTCAACACATAAACAAAAACCAAAAATTTTCTTTTCTTCACGCAGCATCACCACACATAACATGGGACTCATGACCAGCAACAGGATGTCATAATCTCACCGGAAAGAAAGAAAACTGAACCTGTCGGAGACGAAACAAAAGTTGCCGGAGAAGAGGGAAAACACTTGAAGAGCGCCGAGAAATTCGTTGGAAAAACGTAATAGAAACTAAAAGTAGAATCTAAACCTAGCTATATATTTTTTTCCTTTGGTTTGCCTAAGAATACCACCAGGGTCTCAAACCATGGACTCTGATACCATGTTAACGTTTGTGTTTAGGGTTTAGACAGTGATTAGGGTTTCGAGAAAGGAAGAAAATAGAGAGATAGTAAGCAGTAAACTGGTTACTAACCCTAAGGTTAATAGTCATATATATAGAGAACTTAATATTATGAAATTACATCAATACCCTTAAACCCTAATACTCTCAACACTCTAACATCACTGAATTACCTAATGGCAAGAAGACTGTTGGTTGCAAGTGGGTGTGAAGCATAAGGCTGACGGGTTTGTAAAACGATACAAGGCCAGATTGGTAGCTAAAGGGTTCACTCATACCTATGGAATTGACTATCAAGAAACTTTTGCATTAGTGGCCAAGATGAACTCTATCAGGGTCCTACTATCTTTAGCTGCAAATAAAGTTTTGCCATTACTACAACTTGATGTGAAGAATGCGTTCTTGAATGAAGATTTAGACGAAGAAGTGTATATGGACATTCCTCTATGTTTCTCCACTACTTTAGACTCAAGAAAAGTATGTTGGATGAAAAAAAGCTTTGTATGGGTTAAAACAGTCTCCTAAGGCATGGTTTGAGCGGTTTTCTGAGCTATGCTGAGATATGGCTATCCGAGTGATCACACCTTATTCATCAAGCACTCACCTCAAAAGGAGGTAACTGCTTTGATTGTTATGTTGATGACATTGTCGTAATAGGTGATGATGACACAGAAATGACTAAACTCAAGGCTTATTTAGCAAAAGATTTTGAAATCAAGGATTTAGGGAACTGAAAGTATTTTCTTGGCATAGAGGTAGCCAGATCAAGGAAAGGTATCTTCATTTCGCAACAGAAGTATGTTCTTGATCTTCTCCGAGAAACAGGTATGTTGGGTTGTAAACCAGTTGACATACCAATAGAGCATAATCTAAAACTAAGAGAAGACAGCAATGGTATTCGTGCTGATAAAGGAAGGTATCAAAGGTTGGTTGGGAAATTGATTTATCTTTCTCATACACGTCCAGATATTGCTTATGCAGTTGGAGTAGTAAGTCAGTTTATGCATGCTCCAAGGGAATCCCACATGGAAGCTATCCATTGCATTCTTCGATACTTGAAAGTGCTCCTAGGAAGGGTCTTCTATTCTTTAGACATGATCACATGCGGGTGAACTGTTATACAGATGCAGATTGGGCTGGATCAATGAGTGACAGAAGATCAACCTCCGGATATCTTACTTTTGTGGGTGGTAATATGGTAACGTGGAGGAGTAAAAAATAAGTGGTTGTGGCCCGATCTAGTGCAGATGCAGAATTTCGGGCTATAACCCACGATATTTGTGAGTTAATTTGGATTCGTATGCAGCTACGGGAACTTAAGATTCAATTCAATGGTCCTATGAGATTGTATTGTGATAATAAGGCAGCAATCAACATTGCCCATAATCTGGTTCAACATGACCAAACCAAGCATATTGAGGTGGACAGACATTTTATCAAGGAGAAGCTTGATTCCAGCATGATTTGCACTCCTTTAGTAAAGACAGTTGCGCAGTTAACAAATGTTTTAACTAAAGGAGTAGCAAGCAAAATGTTTTATAGTGTCTTAGGCAAGTTGGACATGTGTGATATCTATGCACCAACTTGAGGGGGAGTGTTAACAATTCACTTTCCTTATAACTCTGTTTCCTAGTTTCCTTTATTGTAAGATAATACAATATAAACACCAAAGGGGGAGAGTAACAAATTAGTTTTCTCTCATCACCTATTCTCCTAAAACTTTTCTCTCCTCTTCCTCCTGTATTTTCAACTGTAATAGACTTTTAACAGATCGCACTCATCACTCACAAGGCTAACAAATTGACTTAAAATAGAGTAGTAAAATTGACCTAGAAAGGAAGTAGTGGAAAGGAACTCAAAGATTCACACTTTAAACAAGAAGTCACTCAGCTAGGGTGAGTTATAACCATGTAAACCAAGCAAAATAACTTACAAGGGCTTGGTCAATGAGGATAAATATAAATTTTAAGAGTCAATAAGGATAAATATACAATATGTCTATGTCATCACCGAAGTGAGAAAATGTTACTTCCATATGTTTAAGAATTGTACTACTTACATACAAATGAGGTTGTGATGTATACTACCGGATTCACAGAAGTAAAAATAATTCCAGCATAAGCTGATGTCATCATGAAGAATGCTATAGAAGACACATATCAAAATAAGTATAAGCTATACTGTCATTGAATTACACAACTGGTAGTTGAAAACTCATCAGTTGATATGTAATTGCAACTATTTGGATAGACTACTAGAATCCCCTATTTTTGTTATTTTTTGAACTAAAAGCTCAATGACGCTATACAAAATTTATCTTATTAGAAAAAAAATTCCTTATTGGAGCTGAGTACTTAAACAGCTTGCTCTTAATGTTTTGATAAACTACATTTTTGATGTTTTGTTCAAAATTTGATCTCTACTTTGAAAATTGTATATCATTTCAGATGTCTGCGTTCACATGCATGGAAGTTCATGCATTGATAGTGTAAGAACTACCAAGGTTAACATCGTGAGCTTATAACCCAAGTGGGTCAATAAGATGGTTGATAAGTGTGAAAAGTGATTACAAATTCTATATTAAAAATAAAAAATAAAAAAAAAGTACGAAAATTGACAGCAACCATTTGATAAAGTTTGTGTAAGTGCTTAATTAGTAGGGACAAGAATCTAAACAACAAAAAAAGCATTATCCATGCTTCCAAAAAAACTAGAATCATGAGATTAGACTGAGCAGGTAGCATGTACTCACAGCTTTACAGCATATATATAGATACTTCCACCTGACCCACCTCCCCCTTTTAGTCCTCCATCACCACCATCTGCAGCTACAAATCCATCAAGATATAGTATGTCCTTCACTTGAAGCTTAACACACCCTCCACCATTTCCTCCATATTGTTTTTTAGCAGATGTACCACCACCTTTACTCCCATAGCTCCATGGATCAGCCAAAGTCGACCAAGCATAAATGTCACCACCCCAATTACTTGTCCTATTACTTTTCAAACAGGAAGCACCCCGCCCGCCATGCCCTCCACCAGCTCCATCATAGCCAAATGGTGTGCCACTAGTTTGAGAAGGCGGTGGTCCACCCAAGGATGTTGTATTTATAGAAGATTTATGTTCCATAGTCAAATTAGCAGCAGTAAAAACAATGGAACCAGCAACAATGGCCGCAGAGTGACCCACATTAATATTTCCAGATATGTTAAAAGTAATCATACAACCTTCCAGGGGGCACTTTATTGAAACATAGGGAAGTATCTCTAGGTTCCCCATACCATAAATGTATATATCAGAAGTCAAGGACAAGTTTGAGTTTAGCAAGCAGGTTGTATCAAATGATCCAACACCACCAAGTTCTTCACAAGATACAGAACTGTTCAATTGGGATGAAAAAGTTGATGTTCCAGCAGAAGAAGTGCCACTTTTAGAATCCTCACTTGAAACTAATCCCGAGGGATGCAGCAAGTTCTCCAGGTTAGAGCCCCCTTGCTGCCATGAACTAAGAGAATGGGCAGTTGTGTACAGATACGCGAAAAGAATGCACAAGAAAAGGTATTTGAGCATTAGCAAAGGATGCATAGCTATCCACAGTAACTGAACATCAGATATCCATCACATGCATGTAGAACTGTACATAGATTTTAGGTTCCAACACTGCTTCAGTGGGTTGAGTACAGTCAATCATTTACCTGAAGCTGAAGAACTTCATGCAAACTAAAACCATCTTCAGGATTCATTTATAGCCCAATTGTTCAGAAATATGATTGTTTCTCAATTCTATCACTCCTAAACCCAGATCCAATAAATACCACCCTGCCACAAAGAACAAGCATTTAAATTAAATTTATAAACTAAGTAATGAATAAACATAAACAACCATCTAACTAGCCAATTGTCAGCATAATAAAAAGCTTGCAAAGAACAAACTTAAGGGCTATGTTCGGATATGATTAAAAGATGCTATGGATAACTTGAATCACCACAAAACGATAAATTTTCTTCTCACATCCAAACCAGATGAAATGGAAAAAATAATAATAATTATAATAATAAATGAAACTAGTTACAGGAGGGAGAGGCGAGACCACAGAGCACTCTTTAAACCAATGGTCACTGACTATTGTCAGCATCAATTAGAATTAAATAATCAAAACAATATATGAAGAAAATAACCTTTCAATCATAGAAATTACTGCTTATTTGTGCAGGGTGTACCAATATACTAACATTAACATCATGATTCTTGGCAATACAATAAAGCACCATGAAACACCCAGAAAGAAATTTAATACCTCTAATCATGTAATGAGAGCATCTCCAGAAACAGTAAAAAGTTTACCATCCTAGCAGCCTGTTATACTATGTACATAACAAGAACAATGAAACATTCCCAAGAGCACTTATCTCTATCTTGAACCTTTTCAAGTAAGGGATATTTAATCTGTTAACGATCACAATGAATCTAACTCGATGAATAGACTCAGAGAAATTCCCCAACAAACAAGCATCATCTATTCAGAAGCTCTTTTCTAAAATAGTATATTTGAGTCAATAAAAGATTCAATTTACAAAACAAAGAAAGATTTCTTGCGTAGAGAGAAGAGAAAGATGGATGGCTTGTAGTTGTAGATAGGTTGGGGCTGGTGAACGCTGCACAGCCCCTATGTGTGATGGTCTGCGCTTGGTGTTTCTCCTCTTCTGTTTTCCAATCTTAGAGTGCATTCTTAAAATATAAATCTGTGCACTCAAAAAAGTAAATTCATGAATTTCAAGCGATTTCGCTCTTAGCGCGTGAATATACGGATTGAAAGCGGGTGTCACCCCTATATGTAAGAAGTAGGGCCACCTAGGTGCCAACCTGAAACAGAAACTAGTGCTTACAAGAATTAACTCAATCTCATCAATATTAGGATTGCCCCAATACCAAAAGGTCAAAATACAAAGCCATCTATCCTTTACCGTGTTAATAGGGGTCTCAACCCACTCAAAAGGTCTCATATTTCTTTTGTGCCACACTAACCAAAATATTCTCAAAGGAATCAAAGGTCGGAACTTTACTCTTCTCCTTTGAAGTATAAATAAATGCCTTTCCAAGCCAAAATTTCCAGGGCCATCTCCCATAAGTGCATAACCACAGGCAACAAGGTAAAAGTGATGAACAGTTTCAGCCCCTTCTTTACACAAAAAAAAAAAAAAAAAAAAAAAAACAACATATTCACAAGAATCTTTTTCCCCACTTTTGAAGGTTGTCAATAGTTATAATTCTTCCCCAAGAAGTCTCCCAAGCAAAAAAAAATAAACTTTGGGAGGAACATGAGACTTCCAAATAGCTCTTCAAGGGAAGCACACCTTCCACTCCACTTGAGGATTTGAATTGAGAACAAAAAAAAATGACTTAACACCAAATATAGCATATTTTTTAATACTCCATTGCACTCTCTCATCCCTATTTAGATGTCCGACAATGATATAGAACTTAGATAAGAAAAGAGAAAACTCCACCACCTCCCAATCTTGCGCATTACGAGAAAAGGTCACATCCCACAACAAAGGGCCAAAACCAAAGCAAAAACAAACAAGAACATCCTTATCCCTAGCAACCAGAAAAGGGGCCTTTGAATATCACCAGTACAACCTTCAACTAAAAGGCAAACTTTGTCAACCTCAGACTTTTTCTTTATGCCAACAACTCAATTTAACAAACCACGGAGACTTCATTGCTTTAAGAACATAAACTTAAGCTCGTCTTTTGACCACCAAGGAAATAAATGACTCATGATAAAAGCAAACCTAAAGGCTGAAGAGGTCAAGAAACTTAGTTTAATTTTGATGCAGGCTTTCTTTAATTCCCTCAGTGTAGAGTGACTATTGGATCCATGTTGCCCTACATCACTATGATCATTCTTACAGAGTTAAACCCTTCAGCACTGTATCCTAAACCCCAAGTCCAATACTCAGTTAAATTTTGTGTATTGTAGTCAATCTTTTATTAGCATTTTCTTAGTACTCTCATTGCTTTGAAGAATCAACCACAACACAATTGGCATAATAAAATTGAAGCAGGGCCTCCTCGGCAACATTTTGTCCAGTTCATGTTACACATAATACATTTCACTTTCAATGTTCACAGCATTGAATAAATTCAAGCAGAAAAAAAATTATAAAAATGTAGAACAAAGAATCAGTTACTAATGCAATGCAGATCATAAACTTCAATTTCCACAATACTAAAATATTTTCAGAAAGTATCAAAATTATGTAACGTGTTTTCTCTAATACTGTAACTCGTGTAAGAAATCAAAACTAAAAAACGGAGTACGCAATTCAAAAAACTCCAAAAACTCAATCTGTCATTTGAATCGCCAAGATTTCTCATCAAAAGCTCAAGAAAATCAAATCCAAAAACACCAGAAGCATCACATAAGCTATTAACACATCAAAGCTTCCATTTCAAAACTGATTTCCGAATTCTTGAAATAGGAACAGAGAGATGCAGAGAGAGAGTACCGTTCGGCAAGAGAGAAAATGCACGAAAATTCCCACTGAATCTAAGCGAAGCTTCCGCTTTTCTTTTCTTTTTTTCTCTCTCTCTATGAAACTTTTTCACTCAGCTGAAGTCAGAACTGGTCACTACTTTGTCTCTGTGCTTTAATTTTTCTTTTCAAAAATTTTTTTTGTTTTTTATTTATTAAAGGAGAGAGAGGAAGTGAAGTGATGTGAAGTGAAACGTAAGAGATTCTTCCAGTCTAACCTAAGTTTATGCACAGCTGGATGCTTATAAAGATTTGCGCCTTTTTTTATCTGATCACGACTCTAACTCGGCATTACCCCTCTCTTTAGCCTGAATTGCTAATTGCCCTTAGATTTCTGAACATAATTAATTAAGGGCTGAGATTATAATTGAAAGTTAAATTTTTAGTGTCAGGATTTGGTTTTCATTCTTTTTTAAAGGATATTTTTTAATAAAGAGAAAATGCATCATCATTTAAAAAAAAATAAAAGATAAAATCTCACATTTAGGTATATACTTTAAACTATTTAAAAACGAAAGAAATCACAATGGACTGCAAATTTCAACACATCAAAAAAAAAAGTTATAAAAAATAATTGTGAATTAATAACTTAATTAAAAGGCAGCAAAAATGCACGTAAAATCCTTTTGCCGCTTCAAGTAATGGCGCATGTTTTCTTTAGACTTAAGAAAATATATTCTTATTTTGTAGCTAAATTTTTTTTCTAATAATTACAACTAAATTTTAGAGCTGAGTTTATATTTTTTTAATTTTACAACTTAATTTGTAAGCATCATTCATTATCTCTGTTTTTTTTATATAAGATTAATTATGGTAATTAATATTATTTCATATGGTTAGATTTTTTTGTCTATGTAAAACTATGTTTTTTAACTTTATTTATGTTTAAATTTTTAACCATATGTTGAACTTTTTAAATTATTCTTCAGCGTAATGTTAAAATGTTATGAAGAAAAATGGAATGAAATATTGAAAGATTATAATTTATTGTGATTTTTTTTAAATGATTTAAAGTAGATGGCTAAATCTTAATCGTTGATTTCTCAAATGATGATATGTTATATTTTTTATAAGAAGAAAGAAAATAAGATACTTTTTAAATTAATTATTTTTTAAAAAATAAATTATTTGATGTTTAAGTAATTTTACTTAATGTTCTGTATTTAGAAATTGTTTAATAAAATGATGCTGAAATGAGTTTAAAGATGTCAAAATGATTAAAATGACATGAAAAAATATTTGTTTGGTACATTGATTATTCACTCTAATTTTATAAAATTAATTTTTTAACTCAATAAAATAGAAATTAAAATTTTAGATTTATTTGAGTTCAGTTCAAAAATGTAATAATAATAATAATTAGGATTATTTGAATTTAACTTATATTCCTTTCCAATAATAAATACTTGAGTCTAATTTAAAAATATGATAATAATTCATTTGAATTATATACATTTTTTTTAAATACAGGTAAAACTGAAATTTAAGCAGAGAACATGACTATTTGAGCAAAAGGAAAAAAAAATGTCCCAACCGTTTTACATTCTCCTAATTATTTTTTGTGCTTTGTGGGCCCCAAATTTCATGTTTAACAGTTTTTTATTTTCAGTTTACGAAAATTGTTTTTGAAAATTAAACTGAAAATAATTTTTTGTTTTTTTTAAGAAAACATTTTTGGATAAGTGTAACTCGAAAACTGTTTCCAAAACAGAAAACTATGAAATGTTGTTTGGATGATCTTATTTTGAAAACTGTTTTGATACACCTTGTAATTATTTTTAGTTTTGAGTTTAAATTTAAAATTTATATTAATTTTATTTCTCTTATTTACTAAATACTTAAAAATAATTAATATTATTTTATTTTCAAAATTTTAATATTTGTATATACCATGGAGGAAGAATGAAATAAAAAAAAAGTGAACACTGATTTTATGGCTATTTTTCCAAAATTATATCAGAAAACACCAATTTAGGGTTTTCAAAAAACAATTTTTAAAAACTGGTTTTTTGAAAACTGATTTAGAAAATTACTTTTGAAAACTGTTTGTCAAACATGAAAAGAGGTTTTTGAAAACTGAACACAGTTTTCAAAAACCCCTTCCAAACATGCCCATAAAAACTGAATGAGCATTGTTTCACATAAAATCTTGGAAGTTAGAATCTATTCTTTTAAAAGTAAATTTTAGTAATTTTACTTTGATGAGCCAAATTTACAAGCAATTGGTGCTAATTGGTTTTAAGTGCAAGCTCTATGCAAAGAGCCTTGCCCATATAAAACGAGGGACTGAATCAAATAATTTTTATTGTTGTAGTTTCTGTGTGCGCGCGCGCGCGCGCACACACACACACACATATATATATATATATATATAAAAGCTAAAAATGTATTTTCATGGGTCTGGTTTGTTAAAATAAGAGAGATTGAGAAGAATTATTTGTATTATTGTGTGTTATGTTATTAATCCATAAGTAAAATGCGGAAACGATAAATAAACATGCACCTTCAATTAGAATCATGTGCAATATAATCGTTTTAAAATCTTACTAGTATTTGTTGGTTGTAATATTACCGTCGGAAACTGTTTACAAATGAAACGGTAACACTCTCACAATCTAAGTATCTCTCTTAGAATGTAATAATTTTTTCTCTATTTTTTTTTTTTTTGTGTAGTCAAAACAATAGAATTAGACACATATTTATAGGCAATTAAGAGGTGTCTTGGTATCCTTTCATAAAGGACACCATTCTTGGAAGGATTGTGTCATTAACCAAACACAACAACTTGAAAAGACATACCTCTTCATTGTTTGCATCTGTTGGGATTGGATGCATCCCTTGGATTCACCTATTGACAAACACATTTAGGCATCCTTCATGGGAGTCCATCCGTTTTCCTACATCTCCTACTCTCACATGATGGATATGCACATGCCTTATTCTCTTTTCACTATACTACTCACAGTCCTAAGTATTCATACATATAAATGGATCGTGTGACCAGCATATACATATTCACTTTGGGAGCTCCAAACTAGAAACTAAGGCCATGATGGAGACATTAACCCATAAATAAATAGAAAAATTGTTTTAGTGTAATATTGTACCCCAAGTATATTCAGTTACATCGGATAGACATATCTTAATCCCTCAAGATATCTATGTTTAACCCCCTCTTTAATCTCACGTGTATCCACATCTTTTTCCAAGCTCATCAAAGCGAAATAACTGGCTAGCCAATCAATACAAGTGGTGGTGTAATTCTAGACATGCTTTCCTCTTGCCCTCATCTTACTAGGTTCAGATTTAACTACTTTCCCAACAATGCCAAAGGCGAATGTATGCTTTATAATGGGGTGTCCATGCCCCCCCACCCCCAAAAAAAATACATATAATTATAGGAAATTTTTTGAGTTCAATAGAAAAGTTGTAAGGTAACTAAGGTTTGGCCCCCGTAAGTGAAAAATAAAAATTAAAGGGCATGTTTGGTTATTCTTTTCAAATAAGGTTGTAAGGTAACTAAGGTTTGGCTCCGTCAAGAAGACTTTCTGGGAATCTGCCCAACTTCCTCTTCTCTTCCTCTTTTCTCTACAAAGTTCCCTTCCTTTCCATTTTCTCTGCAACCTCCCTATTTCTTTCCATGTTTTCTCTCAACTCTGTCTCTTCCTATTCTTCAAAACCTCATGATCGACGAAAGTGAAGATATTGGTTGTCGCAAGATCTAACAAGGTATGTGGGTATCTTTTTCTTTCTTCTAGTCGGTTTATCTTCTCCAGCATCACCGAGCTACACCATATCTTCTTCTTTCTTCTGTATTTGTTTCTCTGCAAATTTCTCTCCATACTTGCATATATTTTATTCGAATCAAAAACTTTAATAACGTGGGTTTGCTATGAATTTAGGTCCTTCATCCCATTGTAACACCTTTGATATTTGTATTTTCTTATAAAACTATTTGGTCACCCCAAGTTGAAATTCATGGATCTGCCCCTGAACAATGCCCCGTTAAGTCAAATCATCCATGACCATAGGAAACATGCTAAAGTAACTAACATAAACTCTTCACTTTGTGACATAGTCAAAAGTCACATAAGGTGCCTATTAAAATCATACTTACGATCTCCAGAACTCACATAGTGAGGAGGCAGGAACCCATTCACTCACTATATGATTGGTCGTCAAGCACATGCTATATGATATGCATTCTACGGTGGAGATTCTATACATGTAAAATGTATGTACTTTCTCCTAACATCGATAGTATGGATCTTACTTCAGTTGCATCTAAAAGTTTAACCCAAGTCCTCAATTTGCTCGCTCTCAACAACTCCAGAATGAAGTCTTGTACCCAACTTTGTATAGGTTTCATAGATGGTGGGGAGACATCCATGTTGATCCTTAACTATGTAAAGAGTCTTATCTTAGTTCCTATCAAGGCGACTACTCATTAACTTGAACTAAACTCGCTCTTTTAGTGTTATAGCTCAATCATGACTCATCTCGCTCGCTTACACAGTGCTAAAGGAAGTCGCTCGTGTGAGTGAGCCTATTGACATACTTATTTAGTTATGCTACTCATAACAAATGATTTTAATATAATATTAAATAAAGTATATTATTTATAAAGAATAAATCATTTAACAATGTGTAGTTACAAGCTGAAACAAATACAATTATAATCATATCTTATACAGTCCTAAGGAATTAACATGTGTAACATAGAAGTTCCGAACTATGGGTTGCAAATCTGCCATCATCTGACTCGTAGAAGTCTGTTTCAATATCGCTTGCTTCTATGTCACAATGTATCTAATGAAATGCTATCTCAATTATATGTGTTTGAATTTTTTCATGAAATTTGGGGTCATTTGTATATCTAATTGTAACGACCTATCTCGGGTTAGCCAGCCCCAAGACGGTATCGTCACATTTTAAAATTCATGCACGACACATATATGCAACAATATAAAAATACCAACTAAAATTGTCTACATACATAAATCTCCAACCCTCAACAAGAGGAGTTACATTATTAAGATCCCAACTAAAACATTATATACAACATATTATGCATGAATATTTACAAATATTTTTCTTTTCTTTCCATTAATCTAAAGATGTGGACCACGTGGCTTACAGATAATGACTCAGTCTGAATCTCAGCTCACCAATCTATATATCCTGCCTGCTACCTGAAATTATTTAACAATGAGGAGTGAGCTTCACAAGCTCAGTGAATTAAATTTACTAGAAGTATTCAATGGTTCAAATAGTCTTCCAATATTCATTCATCTATATCTCATATAATTCGATAATAACATTCTATTATCACTACTCATATCATAATCATCATCATTTATAAATCTCTTCTTCTCATATATATCATCTTGAGACTGTCAATTCTACCTCATAATTACCTCGTTATGAGGTTCGTAGTATAAAATCAATTACTCAGATAATTCTTATCATATCATACTTTCATATTTCTTTCTCATCATATCTGTCTCTCTGTAAGACTCATTCATCTATCAATAAATTTACAATCAAGAATAACACTTTAGCATCTCAAGCAATAATAATCAATATTTAAAACAAATACAATGCATGAATTTAAATTATATTATTATTTGGGAACGTCTTCCCACATGTCGACATATTTTAGCTTAGACCGGTTACCTTCCCAGTTCGTTTATTTCTAGCATATACCAACTGTCACGGTTCTTTTATTTTATTTAGACTGGTTGCCTTCCCGGTTCTTTCTATTTCATGCATATGCATATGAACAATGGTATGAAATATACATATAAACAATAATAGAAGAACAAGCATACATTTAGACATTCAATTTAGCTATCCAACTCTTTCTCAAAATTATTATTTTTATCATATTCATTAAATTATCTCCTCATATATCACATCAAATTATCAATCATAGCTTGTCAAGAATTTCATTTATCCCTTCATTATATATTTAATCAACTCATTATTTCAATAATATTACTCTCATATAATAAATCTTTAATATATCAATTATTCCTATCATATCCATCAACCAACTTTCATCTATCATCTAATCATAATTTAATAATTAATTCAAATATCATCACTTTATATTTCATATTTATCTCGATTACTAAAAGTAAATCTAACTCACCACGTAGCACTTAGAGCTACCCATGGATCACCTCATTGCATTTCCTGCTTCTTTCAGCAATTTTCTCCGATTGCTGATCATTAACACCTGACATAATATTTATATTAAAATTCCTAATTTATTCTTCAATTTTTTCATAATTCATACCTTTAAATTTCTACAAAAAAATTTAGGGTATTTTTCATGTAAGCAAATTCAGAGTATTTTTTATGTAAGCTAAATTTTAAAAAATAAAATTAACATTATTACCTTTTGTTTTTCTTAAAGCTTTTCTCGACTCTCTTTAAAATTCTCTCGTAAACCTCTTCAAAATTTTACTCTTTCAACATTTCTTTCAGTCTCTAAGTGTTTAAAGAAAAAGACTAATTTGGATTGACGAAAGAAGAAAACCAAACAAGATTTGGTAGGAATATAAAACAAAACAATAAAAATTCGTTTTATATAAATTCATAACCGCTGCATCGTTTGTTACTGTTGAGCGATTATCTACCTAAATTAATGGGCGAATAATCGCACTCGTTTTACTTGCAAGTGCACAAGGTCAACAGTGTAGTATAGTGTGCGAATGCAAGATCATCTCCACAGGGATTGGTAAAGTTCAATTTAGAATTATATTCGCAATATATAAAAAGATAGAAATAATAAAAGAGTTGATTTAGATAAAGATAAAATAATAAGGAAAAAGGCATAGGGACTTGATATCCACCACTAATTATGCGACCTCAATACAGCAGTATGCCAATGCTTTACTCATGCCATGTATACCTAATGTTTGTCAACCTAAGAGCATGGTATCTACTCCTTAAGCTATTGATCTCCCTAAGCAACGAGTTAGGCATGGTATCTACTCTAACTCTTTTCTCTCTTAAGGGATTCAACATGGTATCGACTGAGTTGTTCCTTAAGAGAGCATAGGACCTGTGGAAATCGACAACCACACGAGACCTAGGGCATGGTATCTACTCCCAATTTCCCATGTTGATTAACCCGGGTATCCGGATAAGATATCCCTTGTTACTAATGTTAGACCCAGGACTCGGTCATCCAAATTGATCTAACTAACAAGTCCATACCACATGCACATATTGATCAGACATATACATATGAGGAATTTAAATAAAAGCATGTATTAATCAAGTTATGCAACACAACATAAATATCACAAAGGTGCCAATACTAAATTTATTGAGTAAACATAATTAGGGCTTCAACCAAGCCCTTACTAAAAGTTAAGTATACATAATAAAAGTAAAGGAAAGAAAAAACCCGAGAGAAGAGTCGTCAATTCTCCTCCACAGTTTCCTTCTCCAAGCTAAAAGCAAAAGATAAAAGAAGGGATCTAAGAAGTGATTCTTTGTGTGTGCTTTACAGGTGTATTTATAGGGCTTGAGTAGTCCTAGAAGGGTCGTGAGTTCCTAAACTTTCCTAAAACACAAAACTCATTTATTTCCAAAATAGGGTTATTTCCAAAATAGAGTTATGCAGTTTACTGTTCACGCCCGTACATGTGCACTCGATCTCATCAGTCTTACGCTCGATCGCATTGCTGCGCTCGATCCTTCATGTGTGCGAACGATCGCAATTCTGCGCTCAATCGCACAGAGGAGTGCACTCGATCGCAATCTAGCCAGCCGCTGCTCCAAGATTTCTAGATTTCTTCATTTAAGTGCCAAAAATGCTTCTTTTTCTCCAAGACCCTATAAAAATGTGTAAAACACAAAAGTGAAGTAAAATAAACTAAAACATATAGGTAAAGAACTTAACAAATGTAAATTAAGGAGCTTAAATATTTAAGCTCCTATCACACCCCCAAACTTACATATTGCTAGTCCCTTAGCAATACAAAACCAAAAACTAAATGAAAAACAAAGACGCAAAGATAAATCCAATACTCATGGTGTCCAACAAAAATTTAGGTTTCACACAAAACTATGACGCGCATTCATGAGCAAGCTTAACAAGTATAAACACATCTTTACAATGAATACGAGTCTTGAACGCAAATCACTTTCATGAGGCAGGTTAAGACATTACAAGTTTGATTGAGTGTGTTGTGGACTAGCACATAAAAGATTGAGTTTCCAAATAATTCTAATGTGTAGTGTTTCGATGACTCAAGATTCCTATTAGAATCAACAAAGATGGCATAGATTTTTTTCTTTTCTTTTATTTGTGAGATTTTTGCCAAGTTAGTTCCCTTAAGCTTTCTATTTGACTCGTGTAACGAGCGTTTAGCCAATGACTCCCAAACCAGATGGTTTTAGGGCATTAGGTGTAGAAACACCCCTAAGGGCTTACTAACTCAAGTCAAAAAGGCTACGAAACTAACTGGTCTTAATGCTACCGATCAGAATATTCCAACTTTTGACGTGACACTCACTGCTTACTGAGGCAAGAGGGCCAGTTACTCAATGGAAAGTTCTTTTTAATGATCTTTAGGAGCATTTTTATTTTATTTTTGAGCAATAACGAACTTTTTCTATTTTCTTATGCCACCGCGTTAATCTAATAGGTCATCTGGTTCACATTCAAGCAAAAGAAACATACAAATCAAAATTACATGTCATACCCCACACAACTATGTGCTAATGTGCTCATGTTCAGTTTAAGTCGAACTTGTGAATCCTTAAATGCCTAAAAGAAAGTGATTATGGTTCAAAACTTAATTATTGGCCCATATGTTCAAGGTGTTAAGCTCACTTATGAAGTCAAATCATATTGTTTGTTTAGAACACCCAAAAAGTTTGGAACGAAATGAACATGTATTTATCTATGAAAAACAACAAAACAAAAAAAACTGGGACAAGATGTGTGTGAATGTGTCTCCCATACCCCCAAACTTAAATTACACATTATCCCCAATGTGTGAATAACAAGGAAAGAGCTGACCTGGGAGATGGAGAACTAGCTAGGTCAGTATGGCTCATAGCTTACCCCCAAACTTGAACGGATGCACACATTGTCCCCAAAAAAGAAAAACTAATGTAATACGGGAAAACAAGAAGTAATAAAAATAAATAAATAACAATAAATACATAAAATAATAAAAATAAAAGGATAAGCTGTGGGGTGCCTCCCATGAGCGCTAAGTTTAACGTCTTCAGCCGGACCGAACTTTATTTTTTCCCAAAACTAAGAGTGGCAGCAGCTAGCATAGAAAGCGTCTTATTCTCTCCCATATAAGCATAAGATAAGTGCTCGAGCAACTGCTTGAATTCTAAGTTAGGTGTCTGTACAATAAAAGGGGGAAGAATAGTATTAGTAGGCCCAAGAATTTCAAATGGATCGGTGTACTTACTTTGGAGGCTTTGGAAAGGCCTCTAGAAGGTGCATAGTTTCAATGATGTTATCAGTAATATCCTTGCATTTGGGCTCAATATCCGATCTTGGGATACTATAGGTAATAGCAGTTTCTACTGGATCAACGTGATGGACCTGAAAAGCTTCTTCAATAATACTTTGCGTCATGCATATATTAAAACATTTTATATTATCTGGGGGTAATTTTAATGCATTATATCTTTTGATTTCAACCTTCTCACTATTTACCTTCTCCATCTCACTTACCTTGGATGTGGATACTTGTGTAGGCTCATCAGTTTCGATGATCTTACCATTTGTTAGAGTTGTCACAACATTTAGTTGCTGATGTCCTCTTGGAGTAGGTAGTGGTTGGACTGGAAGTTCACCCAACTTTCTTTCACTTAGCTCCTTAGCCAATTGCCCCATTTGTTCCTCGAGTCTTTGAATGGCTTGCTCATGTTTTGTAGTGGTTTGTCGTTGCTCAATCATGAACTGTTCTTGTGAAGTCATCAGTTGCCTCATAAGATTCTCTAGGTCACTATTTTCTTATTCCGGCACTAGTTGGGCTGCTGGTTGAAAGTGTCGTTGCTGTCCTTGAAGATTCAAAGCATTTTGAGTGTTGCTCCATGAGAGGTTGGGGTGGTTCTGGCGTTGTGTAGCCTGTGGACTAGGTGAGTTGTTCTGATCAGCCATGGCTTTTATGAGCATGTCTAGCTTTCTTTCCATAGCAGCCATCTGATTCGAAGATCCATCATTGAAGCTCACCTCATACATACCCTTGCTTTTAAATCCATGTCTACCTCTCGAGGAGAATTGCTGGGTGTGCTCACTTAATGTCTCAAACAACTCCATGGCTTATTTACTAATCTTCTCCATCAGCATACCTCCACAACTGGAATCCACTATACCTTGATTTATGCCACTCAAACCTTTATAAAAAGCTAGGACCAGCTCATCTTGAGGTAGGTTGTGATGTGGACATTTGAGTAGCATCTCATTAAAGTGTCCCCATATCTCGAAGAAAATGTCTCCATCCCTCTGTTGGAAGGATTGAATCTCCTTTCTCATCTACCTTGTCTTTTGGGCTGGAAAAAATTTCCTTAGAAATCTACTGGATAGCTCTTCCCAAGTATAGATGGAATCTGCAGGCAATGAATGATACCACATTTTAGCATTATCTTTTAATGAAAAAGGGAAAAGAATTAACCTGATTCCCTCTTGATCTAGGCCCCGAATATGCTGGAACTTGCAGAGATCACAGAATTCTTGAAGGTGCAAGTGTGGATCTTTAGCAGGTGTACCTCTAAAATGAGTCAAAGCACTGAGTATCTGTGGAGATATGTAATAATTGTCTTCCGCCTTAGGTTGATATGCAATGCATGAAGGATGGTTGAGGTTCTGTGGAATGAAAAATTGCTTCATAGGTCTCCGTTCTGGTGGCGGTTAGTTGTAAAGCTGGTCAATTGGTGCTTCACCCTCAAATTCTTCTTCTTTCTCCTCGAAGTTGTTTCTAAGCCTCTTTCGAATGATTTGTTCACTCTCTATATCAAGTGGAAGGATGGTTGGATTCCTCACTCAAAGCTCTTGCATGAATCAGCAGGAATACCTTGGTACAACAGCTTCAGTACTGCTGCTCGGGTAGTCTGTGGACTATTTGCGCTCGAGCGCTCCAAGTACTGCGCTCGATCGCACCAGTGCGCTCGATCGTACTTAGGTTTGCGCTCGATCACAGTTCCAGAATTAGCACTAATGCACACCTGAAACAGAAAGCAAGAAAATAACAAAAACGAAGAATTAAGTTAGAAATTTGATAAAAAAATAAAATAAAATAAAACAAAACAGATTAAAAAAATATATTTATTGAAAATTAAGAAAATAAAATTGAACAAAATAAGAAAAATAAAGAGGAAATAATTCTAAACAGAAATTTAGCACAATCCCCGGCAACGGCGCCAAAAACTTGTTGAGCGATTATCTACCTAAATTAATGGGCGAATAATCGCACTCGTTTTACTTGCAAGTACACAAGGTCAACAGTGTGGTATAGTGTGCGAATGCAAGATCATCTCCACAGGGATCGGTAAAGTTCAATTTAGAATTATATTCGCAATATATAAAAAGATAGAAATAATAAAAGAGTTGATTTAGATAAAGATAAAATAATAAGGATAAAGGCGTAGGGACTTGATATCCACCACTAATTATGCGACCTCAATACAACAGTATGCCAATGCTTTACTCATGTCATGTATACCTAATGTTTGTCAACCTAAGGGCATGGTATCTACTCCTTAAGCTATTGATCTCCCTAAGCAACGAGTTAGGCATGGTACCTACTCTAACTCTTTTCTCTCTTAAGGGATTCAACATGGTATCGACTGAGTTGTTCCTTAAGAGAGCATAGGACCTGTGGAAATCGACAACCACACGAGACCTAGGGCATGGTATCTACTCTCGGTTTCCCATGTTGATTAACCCGGGTATCCGGATAAGATATCCCTTGTTACTAATGTTAGACCCAGGACTCGGTCATCCAAATTGATCTAACTAACAAGTCCATACCACATGCACATATTGATCAGACATATACATATGAGGAATTTAAATAAAAGCAGGTATTAATCAAGTTAAGCAACACAACATAAATATCGCAAAGGTGCCAATACTAAATTTATTGAGTAAACATAATTAGGGCTTCAACCAAGCCCTTACTAAAAGTTAAGTATACATAATAAAAGTAAAGGAAAGAAGAAACCCGAGAGAAGAGTCATCAATTCTCCTCCACAGTTTCCTTCTCCAAGCTAAAAGCAAAAGATAAAAGAAAGGATCTAAGAAATGATTATTTGTGTGCTTTACAGGTGTATTTATAGGGCTTGAGTAGTCCTAGAAGGCTCATGAGTTCCTAAACTTTACTAAAACACAAAACTCCTTTATTTCCAAAATAGAGTTATTTCCAAAATAGGGTTATTTCCAAAATAGGACTATTTCCAAAATAGGATTCTGCAGTTTACTGTTCACGCTCGTACATGTGCGCTCGATCGCATCAGTCTTACGCTCGATCGCATTACTGCGCTCGATCCTTCATGTGTGCGAATGATCGCAATTCTGCGCTCGATTGCACAGAGGAGTGCGCTCGATCGCAATCTAGCCAGCAGCTACTCCAGGATTTCCAGATTTCTTCCTTTAAGTGCCAAAAATGCTTCTTTTTCTCCAAGACCCTATAAAAACGTGTAAAACACAAAAGTAAAGTAAAATAAACTAAAACATATAGATAAAGAACTTAACAAATGTAAATTAAGGGGCTTAAATATGAATATTTAAGCTCCTATCAGTTACAACCTTGGTGTGCAACATGCACCACTTGCATGTTTCATAGGCAACACCCGGATGTCCAAGTGTTGTCCTAACTTTTTTTTTTTCAAAATGGTTATTTTATTCAAGAATAAATCTTATATATATATGTATATATATATATATATTATTTTAATTCCATGTCATATTTATCAATTTACTTCTTTATCTTTACTTTAAGAATACAGGTATTACACCAGTGCTGCCATACTATCACAATATATGGTTATTGGATCCAATACATAAGGGACGCTCTTTAGATGCTCTAAGAACTTTGTGAGCCAAACAACTTGTTGCACTACTGTTGAACATACCATGTATTCTACCTACATGGTGGATAAAGTTACATAAAATTTTTTTTACTACTCCAAGATATAACGTCGATATTAAGTAAAAATGCATATCTTGATGTCGATTTGCATTCATTTGGGTCTCATCCCCAATCAACATCACTATAATAAACTAGTCACAAATCATTTCCTTGATAACATAACATATAGTCCATTGCTCCTTTGAGATACTTTAATATCCTCTTGACCGTCTTTCTAGTGTGCAAGTCCAAGGTTGGCCTGAAAACGACTGACAAGCCCAACAACATAGCATGTGTTTGGTCTTGTACAAATCACAACATACATCAGACTTTTGATTGCACTGGAGTAGGGAACTCTTGACATTTTCTCTGTTTTCTCTAAATTTTTAGGTCCAATTTCATGTCTTAGGCTCGAGTTCTTCTCCACAAAAATATGGGTTCACCATTATGCATTTAGTATCGTTCAAGTATCTTCTTGATATAAGTCTTTTGAGATAAACAAAGAAACCTTTTTGAATGATCTCTTATGATCTTAACACCAAGTACATAACTAGCTTCACCCAAATCTTCCATTTCAAAATTTAAAGACAACTATTTCTTAGTTGTTTCAATTAACTCTTATTATTGCCAACCAATAATATGTCGTCAACATATAAGGATAAAATTATAAAACTACCATTGGATCGTTTGATATATACATAATGATCTTCCTCCATGATCTTAAACTCATTTGATAAGATTGCTTGATGAAACTTAAGGTTTCATTGCTTGAATGCTTGCTTTAAGCCATAAATAGATCATTTAAGCTTACACACTTTGCGCTCTTGACATTTAATCTCGAAGCCAACAAGTCGATCCATATAGATATCCTCATTCAGATCTCTATTGAGGAGTTTTAAATCCATTTGTACGATAATGGCTAGAATGAGGCAAATCGAGGCAAATCTAACAATTGGTGAGAAGGTTTCCTCATAATCAATTCCCTTCTTTTGGGTGTAAACTTTTGCCACAAGGTGAACCTTATACCTTTCAACAGGCCCATCAACCTGGTGTTTGATTTTAATAAACCATTTATTTTTTATCGTCTTACACCCAGGTGAAAGGTCAACTAAGTCCTAGACTTGATTAGATTTCATTCCCTCAATCTCTTCCTGCATTGCTTTAATCCATTCTTTAGAAGATGATTTGTTGAGCCCATATTGATTTTGATAATAACAAAACATATTATTATGCTAATTCTCTTTGTCAAGTCTTATTTTTATTTTAAGGTTTAATGCACGCACAAATGGCAAGAGGCACACACATAAGAAGCAATGCGCGATCAATGGAACTTTGAAGTTATTTTGAAGATATAGAAGCAAAGTAAGAGATTACTAGTGATAAGAATCAATAAGCACCATTAAAGGATCCATTACATGTTCCAGTTGGGCTTATTATTAGAGCAAGATCCAAGAATATCAAAGAAGCACTTAATGGGCTGATTCAAGAGATTTGGGCTGATTCTAAAACAAGGCATTCCAAGCTTGGCCCAAAGGAAAATGAAGGCATAATAAATTTAATCCAAGCTATTGATGGGGTTGATCTTGCTTAATTGAGTGTAATTTCCTTAGCCATGGCGTGGATTAATGGCTGTAATTTCCTTAGCAATTGAGTGGATTAATGATTGATTATGGCTTGAGTGGGCATGGAATTAGAAGGAGAAAGTGACTGATTATTTTCTAATTTAAGACAAATTAATTGGCTGATTGACTTTTCAGTTCCATACCAATTAATTGGCTGATTGACTTGCCTATTTAAGACCTTCCTTAGGCATATTTTTTTTAGTCATTTTTTTTATCTACTTTCTTATTTTGGAACCAAGTTAGTTTCCTTTTCCTTATAGTGGACGTGTAGGGCTGAAAAGGTTATAAATAGCATGCACTCATTGTAATGAAGGAATAATTGAATAGAAATAAAAAAAAAAACATGAGGTTTGTTTCCTCTATTAGTTCTTCAGAGAACTTGTAAACTTATCAAGGATTCTTCCTTGTAGCGTTCAAATTTTATACCTTCGGTTCGTGATTCAGTTATAATCATTGGGTCAAGGTTTGTTACTTTATACCTTCGATTCGTGTTTCATTATAAACGTTGAGTCGGGATTTTCTATAAAAATATAAATTTTATCTTTCTTGGGTAATTATTCTAATATTGTTTGTTGGGTCTCAAAGCGTGTCGGTTGAGGTTCGCATCATTTGGTATCAGAGCTTCAGGTTCTAAAAATCAAGTTTACAATCCTTTTATCTTTCGTTTCTTGTTATCATCCTATCTTGTTCTATTTGTATTCA